>JBCNYH010000023.1:26630718-26640844 GCA_039654325.1 Tandanus tandanus
CTGCCATAGTTAGTCATGCCGGAGTCCCTGCTTGCACCCAGCACTAATAAACTCTTCTTTTAGCATTACACTGTTATAAGCATACCTAACAACCTCTCTTTCTCTCTCTGTGTGTTTTACTGAGGTACACATGCTACATCTTGAATGCTGGTGATCCTGATCCTCCTGCAATGTGAGTCATGTGGTCTGGAGTTCTCATCTTGGAAGCCCCTCGCTCCTACTGATGAAGATCCATATAGGCTTAGATCTGCACTCAGTGACTGTGAAGACGACTTTTCACTGCTGGTGATATAAACTCTTTTGCTGCAATTATTTAGGACTTACAGTTGTGGTATTACCCCCCCCTTCTCTCTCTCTCTCTCTGTGTTTTTGCTGAGGTACACATCCCAGCCCTGGTCCTGGAGAAGCCCATACCAGAATATTTCCAGAACTGTTCCTGTAGTGAATGAGCGGTCTGGTGAGCGGCATGGTGATGCACATGCAGCAGGAGCAAGCAGTAACTCTCCTGAGTCATATATTATATCATATCATATCAACAATGTTAACAGTGGCACCTGTGTTACATGTGATTTGGAGACAACGAAATGCTCTCTGAAATGCCCCTGAAACCCCTGAACCCCTGAAATGCTTCAGCAAATCTGAGGCAATGATGGAGGATGAAGTTCTACCCTTGATGCATGAATGCCACTCAAAACACTTTCCCAAGCTCAGTGCCTCATTGCCACAGGTTCGCTCAAACATCTCAAGGGTCTCCACCACGGAGTTCCTGGGATTGACAAAGAATTTGATGCTTGCTCACTGGTTCATATTCAAATTTCATACTGACTCCTGAGTGTTGCTGCTCGCTCCTGCTGCATGCTTATGACCACACAGAGTTTCGTTCACTACAGGAACAGCCTAATAAATACAAACATTATGAGCACTTAAAATAAAAAACAACATAATGAGCACTTCCCCCTTATTGTGAAGTATTATATAAAGTATGTATATATGAAGTATACATATATATTAAGTATATATGAAGTATTATATAAATATTCCTGTTAGGTATATTTGGTACCTATTCTTTTATTAACCTTCATGGAGCTGCTGGTGTTTCTTCAAAATAATGAGGAAGCTTTTTTTTTTTAGTTCACAAGGATTTTAAAGTATTTTAGAAATTAAGTCTGACATTAAAGCAGTGCTTCTCAAAGTGTAGATCATAAAGGAGACGTGTAAGTGTAAGACCACAGACTGGTAAAACTATCTGAACACAGTTAAACCAAACCTCAACAGTAGGCCAATAAAACTTTGACAGTATGTGTTATATAGGCCCCTTCCAGCTTCGGTGCCCTGGTGCCCTGCACCGACTGCACCATCGATACTAACGCCACTGCCTTTAATTGTAAAAATCAAACTCAACAAACCCACTCAGTACAGATTTATTGCAGCAGTACTGAGTGGGTTTGTGGAGTTTAAACTTACAGTTAAAGGCAGTAGCGTTAGTATCGATGGTGCAGGTACACCAGGGTGCAGAAGCTGGAAGGGGCCTATGTAGAATTAGAAAAATTATTTTATTGACTTGTGAGAGTTTGTGCTTCTCAGACACTTCAACAGACTCCCTATTTCTGAGTGTGTGCAAAGTGAAGGTTTTCCCAACTTATCCTAAAAAGATATTTTGAAACTAAATTATCAAGACTATACTTTGGAAAGTTTCACTGCTTTCAGGCCAACCTTCAACTCAGAGCATCTCTCTAACAGGAAAAAACCCCAAACACCTCCAGTCCACAAGCACAGCATTCGCTTTGCTATAATTCTAATGTGATATGGTTGCCAGATCTACATAAAACCTCTGATATTTAACCTATAGTCAAACGGCATCATCTCATAAGTGTTCTGCTCAAGCAGCTATGTCAGACCTTAGTATAAAACAATTAGAAAACAAAACAACAAACTTTTCCCTTAGTCTGGCACCTTGATGAGTACAGCGAGATAAATGGACAGTGTGGTGTAGTAAAGCTACACTAACAGGTCCCGCACTGATGTATTACTGTAGATACTGACAGAGTGGTACAGAGTAACAGTGAAAATGAGACCAGGAGAGATGCACCGCCAATGAAAAGATAAATATGTTACAGAACTGCTTAAAAGATCGCAACAGTTTGAGACCCACAGCATTAAAGACACAGTTCGTCATTTTTACAGCCCTCGGCTGTTTGCTGGTCAAATTGCATTTCACTTCCTTATATATTACACTTTAAGAAACAAGAAGCTGACAGTCAACGCCGTCTTTCACCAAGGTATTAAAATGAAGTGTTAAAAATACCTCATACTGCACCTTTAATTATATAATTGTTTGTAATTATGTTTTATATTTGATGTTTGATATTTTTATATTTTATGTTTTTTATATATATATATATATATATATATATATATATATTTATTATGCATGACTTTAGAAACTTTGTAAAGGGACTGGGAGGATGACTACAGTTTTTGTACCCCACTGTACATTCATTTATATGGCAGTCTGTGGGGTCATATGCCTCGAGTAAAGATTTTTGCCCTGGTGCATGTATATCACAGCAGTGTGCAGACTCCATGTTTGAGTGAGCAGGTCAGGGTGAACGCTGTGCCCTCAGAGGGGGAGACTATGCCCATGGTGGTAAGGTGAAGCCAACGTGCTGCTTGGATTACTAACCGCTCTCTATTTCCAGCGCCGCTGTCGTGTGACTCACAGAGAGGCAGAGACAGACAGCTGGGCCTGCAGCTGCCCCTTATATGTAGAAATGCGGCACAGCTGTGAAGCTGCCAGGAGTCCAGGAGCCAAAGTCTGTCCCTCACACACAAGCATAGGCTGCACCAAGCTTACATGGTTACAGAAACGCCCCCCCCAGGTACTGAGTGGGTTTGTGGGGTTTCAGAAGCTCTGCGTGCATATACACACAAGGGCCACCTATTTTCTTCCACCTGTCATCATGTACACACACACACACACACACACACACACACACACACACACACACACACAGTACTGCCATCTTCCAGAAAATCAAACAATCAACAATTCCAATTAAACATTTACATTTCATCCTTTGGGACACGCTCTTATCCACAGTGACCAGCAAAATCAGAAAATACAGCACACGTCTAATATTTATAGCCACTACAGCCTCTCCTCCTGCCAACAGACTTTCAACTCCCTTTCCCCTTCACGGTCCTCTTAGTTTCTAAAAATGTAAAGTGTAAATGATGCTCTTCTGAACAAACCTCAAATCATTTCTTCTCATCACTCAACAATGCAGGGCCGCACACGGCTGCACATCTCATCGGTGATACGTGGATTAACACTGAATCTGCGCTGACTGATGCACAGATTTGATATCTTGTTGCCTTTAATCACACTGCAAGTTAATGAAGTTAAACACAGGCAGCTAAAGACAGTGGGTGTGTCCTAATCAAATGACTATATAATGTTATAAATATTCCACCTGCGTTAGAAAAATTCTCAATTGTGAAAATAGACTTTACTCTGAAACTGAGAGCATTACATTAAACTTTAAATTCTGTGCCGGAAACTCAGAAATGAGCAGCAGAAACGTCTGAAATGGTTCACCAAGCGCTTTGAACGACATCCTGCCACTCAAAGCATCAACACCTCTTAAAACACCTTGTCCGGCTCACTGCCTCATCGCCATAGACTTTCAAGGGTCTCCAGCACTAATCACAAATGCCTGCGTGTTGTCTCAGAGACTGATGTTGACAGCACAGTACAGTCCCGGATCTTTCTGACGGCAGCTTGAAATGCCAGATCCATCAACATGCTTAATAGGAAAAAGTCAATCATGAAAGGATCCCACCCCGTGTTCACAGTACCAAGCAATTAAGCAAGTTGGGTTTCATCACATCCTTTTACAGCTGTGGCCAGAAACTCATCATGGATTTGAATGTCAGGGCAATAAAAAACTAGAAGACTCCCAGATGTATTGCTATAATTCTCTTAACACAAACCAGTAGAATTCTGATGACAGTGTTTAATATTAATGATCGGATGTTTATTGAACATTTGAGTGCTGATCCCCTCGGCAGGTTCTTGATTCTGATTCTCAATAAGAAAAGTCGCAGTGAAAGAATGTCTCACAGTGTATCATTACTCTCTCTCTTTCTCTCTCTCTCTCCGTGTAATATTCCCAGATGGAAAGGCATTCCATAGTCCTGTGTCTGAACAACAAGCTCATTGTTTATATCAGAACAACCTGAAACACAGCGCACTGGAGAGGTTTCCACGGTGACACAGCCCCCAATAACAGGTCCTGAAAAGCTGCACTGTCAGGTGAACTCATGGGAAAAAGGGGTGAGAGGGCAAGGTACAGGATAAAAGGATACAGGCTCAGGTCAGCTTTAAGGTTCTTGAAAGGATATAATGGGTAAACAGAGTGAGAGAGAGACAGACAGAGAGAGACAGAGAGCGAGAGAGACAGAGAGCGAGAGAGAGAGAGAGACAGAGCGAGAGAGAGAGAGACAGAGAAAGAGACAGAGAGAGAGACAGAGAAAGAGACAGAGAGAGAGACAGAGAGAGAGAGAGAGAGAGAGAGAGAGAGAGAGAGAGAGAGAGAGAGAGAGAGAGAGAGAGAGAGAGAGAGAGAGAGGGGGGGAGACAGACAGAGAGAGAAAGAGATCACATCGAGGTCCTCATTAGAACAGGTGGCTCAACTACAGCAGCTAAAATAATAAAATAATTTCATATAATATGAAATAATTAAAAAATAAAACTACTAGTAAAAAATTTATTTAATAAAAAAAATTAAAAAGCCCAGTGAAAACTACAATGCAACACAAAACAAAATAGAATTCCAGATTAAATCCCAGCATTATTTTTACACCCCCCCAAAACCCCACCTCCCACCCCCAATTTAATGATGAGACAGTAACAAACTAATTCCAGAAGGTGGAAGTAATGAGCAGTAAAATAACTGAAACTAGTCCAGCCCATCGAAATAAAAATAAATAAAACCTACTTGTTCACTTGTAAAACTAAACTTTTTTTTTTAATGAAAGAATAAATTAAAAACAAGTTACATTTTCTAGAACAAATCTTTTGAACATACTTCATCAGGCAGAAATATTAATAATACTCTTCACCACCAGCTCACTAATCCTGGTGACTTCAACAGTTCTCCCAGTTCATCCCCACTTTATGGTTTATTACACCCAGTTTAAACTCGGCACCATGTTTCAGCTCCTAAAAAATAACCATCAGTCATTAATACGACGGCGGTGATGTCAGAACGTGGGTGTGTGTCCACTGAGGGCTCAAGGTGGTTTTGGCAATAAGGAGTCCACATGTCCAGCATGGTAAATACCAGTAAATACCAAACTGAGACAAATGCTTTCATACAGGTGCGCTTCAAACGCACAACATTCTCATGCTGGTGACAAGTGCACTCATTCCCACAGTGCCTCAGCACATAATTGTTTAAGTGCCATATATCATACCTGCACATAATGGTGAGAGCCACACCCCAACACTATCACACAATGTGTGTATCAACACACGGATCTGCCTTCCACCTCAGATTTCCTGATAGAGTAAATCATTTACTTACTCAAGACACAAGAACACCAACACTCAGAACTGCCATCATAACATCTATACAGTGCATCGTGTGCTGCAACTCGACGTCAAAAACCAGAATACATAAACAAATACTCTTCAAATCCCCCGAAACGTGTGTGTGTGTGTGTGTGTGTGTGTGTGTGTGTGTGTGTGTGTGGTTACCTCAGGGGCCAGATACTCTGGAGTGCCACAGAAGGTCTTCATAGTGGCGCCGTCCGTTATGCCCTCTTTACAAAGCCCAAAGTCAGTGATCTTTATATGGCCATCTTTATCCAACATCAGATTTTCCAGCTAAGAAAACAAGATGAAGCGCATGAGATGAACAAACCAGAGCAAGACTGTGTATAAGGTAGAGTTAGGTGATATGGCCTAAAAATAAAGATTCAGATCAGAATCAAAAATAAAAGGAAATTCTTCCAAAATCTCCTGTTACACTGAAAAAATTACTATTTTCATCATCAGGGGTTTTTTACTTACATCTACCAAGTTTCAATGTCTCCAAATCTATTTAATAGTTTGTATTAGCCTGTTTGAAAAGGCCAGCATTTGTAGTTTGTTTCACTCTTGTGTGAGTGCAAAATCATAAGAATACAACGTAGACAACAATAACAGTATACAGATATTAATCTAATAAATCAGATATAAACTAGTGAACTTTTGAATAAAATAAAACTCAGCACATCTACACATTACATGTACATACATCACACAGGCGTCTGCTCCTTGACATCAACACATGGTACAAACCTCAGTACATTTATATGCATCACATTTTCACCTTAAGAATTTCTTTTACATAAGTCACGTCCTGCTTCTCGCAGTACAGTAATGCGTTTATTACTCGGGTCTTTTTTTTTTTTTTTACATAAAGAAAATTGCAGTAACAATAGCAATGATGTACAAAGACTTATGCTATGCATGCAGGCAGCTTACTTTACTTTAAAGTGTTTTTATTTGTTTGTCTGTTTAGCAAGAAAAAGCTTGAGATATGGCATGTTTCATGTGTAGTGATGTATAAATGAGCGGGGTTACTTCGGTAAAATACTTTTGGCTTGGCAGCTCTGGGGTCGATTTTGTTGAGCATCTGAATGAAACTGTTTATTTTCCCCCAGTATACATGTGGGCACCAAATCTTTACTGATATGAAACACCACCACATCTGTCATTTCTTTCCACCGGAATCCCATCTTATCGTAGGGAGGAGTGCAATGCGAAAAGGACGCCAGGTGTTTGTGCTGTTGGACTTTAAATGAACCATTTCTAAATTAGAGAGGAGATGCTGCCAGTTTGAGCCGAGGTCCTTGTTGACGTGCACGCTACCTTCTTGCTAATGTACGTGCGGGTGTTCAAGGGGCAGGGACAGGCTTTTATCTATTGGATAGCAGGTACAGGGGGAGCCTACAAGAACAAGGCAGGAGAGAATTCTGGATGAGAGCATCACAGTGATTCCACACAGAGAAGTTGAAAATTCCGTTGGACATAAACATATTTCATTTTACTCATCGCCCCAATCCAAAAATTTTAATTAAAATCAATAAAATCGCTCAGCTCTAGTACAAGGCCTTGAAAACAAGTATAGTTTCATTTCAAACTTTCAATTTCATTTCAAGAACTTATGATAATTTCGTGACCTTTTTCATTTATATGATCCTTTGGGCTTTTCAAAAAACCCCTAAAATGATCTTCATTTATTCAATGCGATTTTAAATCTGCAGCTGGTCACGAAGGAGCAACAAACACCTCTGGACTAACACAGATAGTGTGTAAGCACTCTGTGTGTGTGCGCGTGCGTGTGTGTTTTCCCAGGGTTTAATATCAGCATGTCCTCTCTCTGTCTCTGGGGCTACTAAAAGTCACCTGGCAGCTGTAGCTCACACGTGGCCAGAGGCTCAAGCACACCAGTCAGCACAAACTACCCCATCCTGCTACTCTGGCAAAATCAGAGGTACCTTAGCACTTCCCCAGCACAGCTTAAAAGGAGGAGGAGGGGGGTTTGTTTGATCACTGCTCTGTTGACCTGTCTAGTTTCATTAGTTGATGCAATGACTGCATATGTACTCCATCAGTTTCTCCTAACAGAACTGATATCCGAGGTGGGGAAATGTTATTTTAGTGCTCTGCTAATGTGCTAATGGATGAAGCACATGAACGATGACATAACTGCTCTAGTGCTATTTAAGGAAATCTGATTTTAAATAGTTTAAGGGAGTTTGATATCAGAGAGTTTGTGTGTGTGTGTGTGTGTGTGTGTATACAGTGGCTTACAAAAGCATTTTTCCTATTTTGTTGCTTTACAACCTGGAATTAAAAACTGATATTTTTGTGTTTTTATCAGTTGATTTGCACAGCATACCAACAACCCTAAAGATGCAAAAAACAGAATTTTTTTTTGTGTATATTCAACTACCAAAATCAGTAGTTTGTGGAGCCACCATTTGCAGCAATTACAGCTGCTAATCTCCCAGGGTTCGTCTCTACGAGCTTGGTACATAAAACCACTGGGGTTATAACCATTCTTTCAGGCATTACTGCTCCAGTTAGTACAAGAATTTCTCTTCCTCAAGAATTTCCCTGTATATAGCACCATTCATCGTTCCCTCAATTTTAAACAGTTTGAGTCCCTGCTGATAAACATCCCCACAGCATGATACTGCCACCACCATGCTTCCCCTTGGGGATGTTAAATATGGTCCTGTGTGTGTGTATATATATATATATATATATATATATATATACACACATATACACACACACATACACACAAACACACACACACGACCATATTTAACTAATTGTGCAATATCTAAAGGTAACTGGTAGCGCCAGGTCTTATTTGGGGCCATCAGGTTGTATTTAGGGGGATACACATGCATGTAGCACTATTTTTTAGAAGAAAAAAAATGATGTATGTAAGAAAAAAATCTATTTAATTTACAGGTTGTAAGGCAACAAAACAGGAAAAATACCAGTGAGGATAATTTTGTAAGCAATGGTATGTTTTTATATTTTGTGGTAATTCTGTGTCACATCATCAGATTTTCAGAAAACTTCCCACCACCTAGTCTCAGATTTTCCTGACGATAATTGACGAATTGACAGCTATTTGAATTTTGAAAGCGTTTGATTTTTGTCACCATGAGCCGAAATGGTATTTTCAATGCTCTATAAACCCTCAACTATTCATCACAGGATCATAAAACATCACATGTAGTTAGAACAACATGCAGAGCACCCCAGGTCTATTAGTGTGCACCATGCAGCTCAACAAAATCTTACTTTTACACATTTTCATCCAAATTTAAGGAACCATATCTCTAGGGGTAAAGATTACACAGAGATTAAACTTCACAGAAAGATTCTTCATATACTTAGCTGCAAAGGGTAGAAGAATGGAAGATGTGTTCATTATACCCCTGGTAATATGAATTAAAAGATATGACCAAAGTACTGATAAAGCGCTATACCAATCTTGGCAGTAAGACAGAAGAGAAATGAATACAATTTTATGAATACAATTTTAATAACATTCACTATCCAAATACTGTGCTCTCACGTTCACTCTCACATCTTGCTACTGTACACATCAGAACATGCTTTTGATACTGACATCAACAACCACAGCATTCAGCTGATGTCAGCATCCAGAAAGGTAACATCTAACGTACAGATAGTCCATGTGTTTAATTATGTGTGTGCCTAGTATATTCCCTACAGAATGTTCATGAATGCCATGAAACATTTTTACCTTTTTTACTAGATATTAATGTCTTAGGCATTTCTGGCAATGTTCTTTTACTGTGATGAATTTGGCACTTGTAGCCATGGCACGTTTGTGTTAAATGCAAGTTTTAAAAGGTCATAGCATGGAAAGTGTGCAGAACACATCTCTAATTTTGTTTTTATCCATTGCAGGCCGGTATATAAAAAAATCCTTGGGGTAGGTTTTATCTCTGTGTAACCTGTACCCCTGGGGATATGGTTCCTCTAAATCTGATGAAAATGTATTACAGTAAGATTTTGTTGAGCTGCAAGGTGCACACTAATTGACTTGGAGACCAAATCTCTATGGAAAAAGAAAGAGAGTGAGCACTACAAGTGTTTCACTCAAATAACTAAAACATCCTAGTTTCCTTTTGGTTACCGGGGAAAAGGACAGGGTTACATCTAATCTACTGTCTTCATAACTATGTCAGTCCTCACAAGGACGGTAAAACCAGAAACTTCAAACTCAGCTCCAGAAGGCATATAAAGCACTCTGAGTATTAATATTTATCACTATTAACACCGGAGCACCACAAGGGAACGCCTTCTTCAGATGTTTTCTGATGACTGTAGATGTATCAGTGGAGGTGATGAGACGGAATATCGGACTGCTGTGGACTCCTTCGTCACATGGTGTGAGCAGAATCATATGCAGCTTAATGTGACAAAGACCAAGGAACTGGTTGTGGATTTCAGGAGAACCAAAACACCAGCGGCCCCTGTTTCCATCCAGGGCGTCAATGTGGAAATGGTGGAGGATTACAA
>JBCNYH010000023.1:26652163-26664188 GCA_039654325.1 Tandanus tandanus
AAGTGAACGTATGCCATCCCTCCCTCCCGTGAGAGCTCGGCCAATTAGCTCCCATGGACTCCCGGTCATGGATGGCTATGTAAAGAAATTTCTAACATGCTCAAAATTTCTTTGCATCAAAAAAACCCTTTGCAAACCATTTTTTTGCAACCTTTTACAAACCGTGACAAAACCCAAAATTCACTGCGTTCATCAGCATTCGCCGCTCAGTGACCTCAGTGTTTTGATGATTGCTTAAAAATGTAAAGAAAATTTGTATTTTAAAAACTAATCCAGGCTGGTATTAATTCTGGGTAGTTAAAAGTGGGCATTAGTTTTCAGTTAAAGGAGTGCGTTTACACACTTCAATTTGAATAATTGAAAAGAAGTTTAACAAGAGAAAGAATTCTAAACCTCCTTTAAAAAGGAAATGTAACATACAGCAGGCAAATCATGTGGTATGTTCCCAAACACTGGGGTCTTAATATTGGTATAAACAAACAGAATAGAAAACCCAAAGCAATATGCCTCAAAAATAATAAATGCACAATAAAACATTTTTTTTTTTTAAGTGTGACAGAACCCCCCAAAAAACCAGAATAAAACCAGCAGCAATACCTACGCAGAAGAAAACAAGGTTCCAGCTGGAAAAAAAAGAAGCAATGATGGAATGTGGATGGTGATGGGATCAAAATTAAGAGATTATGCTGGAACCTGTGTCTGGTGCAGATCTAATGAAACAAAGATGACTCCCTGGAGAGAATCAAACTTCCCCACTCATTCCTGATATGGGGTGCATGTCAGGTAAAGGACCAGGGGTTATGCCAATCATTACTTCAGTTAATCCACAGCATTCAGTGAAATGTTGGCCACTTTTCATTTTGCACTAATAAAAATATTTATTGATGAAGTCATTCTTAAAGGAAAACCTTATCAGTTCAATTATGTCATCAAACAGTCAAATCCAACTCAACATTTAAAAAGGAAAAAACCTGGTCCATGAAAATGCTCCATCCTGTAAAACTGATTGTTCATCCACTAATAGACAGAGTTGGGTCCAGACTGGTGGAGAACATTAGTTTTCATCAGTGGAGTCCCTGCCTCAAAAATTCAGCAACAAAGTACTAATTGTAGTTTTTATTTTGTTGATTCCACATTTTTTTTCTCCACAAAACAGATCTTCCATAACTGATGCTCTGGATTTTATTTTATTTATTTTTACCAATTATTACAACAATTGAATTTTATTTGTTTGTGGAAGGTTTCCTAAAGCCACACTGTTCAGGTTTCACCTCAGGTGCACCATTTCTATGAATTTTAACCCTTAAGGGTCCAGGTTATAACAGGCCGTTTTTGACTACTTTTGATTTTACCTTTATATTTCACCTTAAAAACTGTTTACCTTGCCTTGTTTGGTGTAATTTTTTTCAGCACCACCTCACCTGTGTGACCTTACAGTTACTTTTTTTATTCTGACAATGTATTAACACATTGGACCAAAAATAACGCAAAAAAACCCCACACAAAATCCAAGTAGAAAAAAGGTTTGTTTGTTTTTTTACAGTGAAAACCACAAACATGTTTTACGAACCATTTTTATAACTTAGAATGCAAATATAAATTGCAAATTTAAAAAATTATGTACAAATTTAGCACTGGGGTTTTTTGCTGACATCATGCCGTGTATACTGCCATCTCAGGAAGTGAATGATTTTACTTTGTCTATCAACACCATTTAAAAACTGGTACATAGTTTGAAGTCTGCACTTCTGACAAGTTGAAACTGAGACTCGGCAAGACCGCGTTTTCCTGCTACGTCATCTGAAATTGGCCATGTGATTTGGACACGCTGGCGCGTCCAGCAACTCCTAAGCATTAATTTCCTAAGAATTTAAGAAGCTCCCTCTATGGTGGTGTATTCATATTTCTTACCAGAGCTTGGAATTGAAATGAAGGTTCCTATAGTACAGTTGTTGTTTTTGATAAACATGAAGTTGAACAGGGGACGAATAAAATACATGAGTTCCCCCACTGTGGGTAAAAAGACTACAGGTAATTTTAAGAAAAACGGAGCGTACCACTTTTTGCCGAGGTTTGGTTAGATACATCTCCATATCCATGGGGTCAGGAGAAGAGTCCATCATCTCCTCCTCTTGTTTCTGCAGACTGTCAGCCACAGCTTGGATGGCTTTAGTCCAGTCCTCCCTGCAGAAAACAGCCCAAAGTTACCAACAGCAACATTCCAAAATCTGGATTCATTACAATACAATACCACTCATACTGCCTGTAACACTCATACTGCCTGATTTCTCTCCTGAATGTATTGAGATATTAGTATAGAACTGCGTGATGAGTATAATTTGACTTCAGCTAATGTTGAGGGAGTCAGACATTTAGACTCATCCATGGGACACTCCACAAGAACTTCATTCTAATAACTTCACTCTATGGTGTAGTAACCTCATTCTCATCTACAGTGCAATCATTTTTAAATTATATTCTATACAAGCCATATTCAGCTCTTTATATTTACTTATATTACTTAATTTTTATTCTTTTATATTTTGTATATTAGCTAAGTGTTTACTGTTTATTCTTTATCTGTGTACTGCTTTTCTTATGTGCTGCTGGAAATTTAATTTCCCTGAGGGAATCATCCCAAAGGGATCAATAAAGTTAAGTCCAAGTCTAAGAAGTTACACGAGGACTCAAAAATTAAACGAGGAATTTTTATTACAAGCCATAAAGTATCACCCACACGTCCCCCTTCCATGAGAAACAAAAATAAATCATGGACTTGGTACTTGATGTTCACCCCATGACCAAGTTTTAGATTTTACACCGTGAGCAGTGCAGCACACGAAATACCAAGAACAAAACACACGACCAGCACGGGGCCACTGCTCCCTGGAAGTCAGTCACTTCAACACACAGTCACAAAGGAAGTGAATGTCTTTGAAAGTTTAGAGCACACAGTCTTGGGTCGATTCTCTAACTGGTAATTACAGCTGTTGTGGATGGAACCTGATGGGACTTTGATAGCTACGCCCACAACACTGAGTGCTTGTGTGATGATAATGTCAGGGGATATAAAATGTCTATGTGTAACAGTTTGAGGACTTTCATGAACACCAGTTTGATGAACATGTTTGGACATGTTTTCTGTTGAGGGTGTTACCTTTATCCTGTGTGCATTAGGAATTCCCTAATAAAAAGGAAGCGATTGGGAAGGAAAAGTTTTTGAGGATTTATTTGTACCACATGCAATTGTCCCACTTAGTGTGGAGCGACCCACTTGCAGTAAATAGTAAAAACCTTGGTGTGTTCATGTTTCCATCTAATAATACATCTAATACATGTTGTGTATATAAAACAGCATGGGTAAGTGTGTGTTGGGATATCTGACCGTTCCTCTGGGGTCTCTACATGGAACGTGCGCTCAATAACAGTGGTCCATTGCAGGCAGCGGATAATAAATGTGTTGGGCTTCGGCCTCTCTGTCTTCATCAGTTGACATTCTGGACACAACCACAAAAAAGGGCACCGGAGAGGGAGAGACAGGGGGAGAGAGAGAGAGAGAGAGAGAGAGAGAGGGGGGGACAGGAAGAGACAGAGAGAATCATTTATCTCCATTCATCCTCAGTAATGCATTAAACACACATGGTGGAGAGCCTCCCCAGTTGTGCTGCAGCAGAACAGGTGCATCATGGGACTGCAGCAGTGTTCAGGTGTTCTGTTTCATATTAGAACAGTAATATGTATTCACCACAATGTGAATACCGCAGTAAGCCCTCGTTGTCCCTATGGATTAGTGTCATTATACAGTTGAAGATCACACAGTGAATATGAACTTTTATTCCTCATGCCTGGGATTGTGGGAAACATCTCAGTGATAAGATTGCACAGCAATTTGACTTGAGGTAGTTTGAAGGTTAGGTAAGATGTAGTAGTCGCAGCAATAATAAAGTCTGGAGAAAAAAGCAAAAAAAAAGATGCCTAGATGGTTCTTCAGACTGTTGCCAAATATCGGAATAATCCACTCATTTTAAATGAATATTAAAAATGTAATCATGAAGAATGGAAAATAAATCACTGTCATGTGTTTGCTAAATCATTGTATTTTATAATAAACTCATTTTTACTGCCTGCTGCATCTGTGTTCTCTCCAAACACAACACACAGAAGAATTATGGTTTACTGAAACCTTTCTATATGTTAGGACTACATCAACAGGTAAACAAAAACAAACAAACAAACCTCCCCAATCAGATGATATGGCTTCATCATTTCATAATCATTTAGGTAATCTACTGAATATGTCGTGTTCCTGCAGACAGATGTTAAGATAGACAGACATTTATTTTAATACTTGTTCTAAAAACTGATGGCGTTTCATTATGTTCTGATGAGAAGTGTGTTTTAATGTACGGAAATGATCGCCGTGTACCTGTGGCGTCTATGGGATGCCAACTTCGTCACATATCTCATACATGGTGCTCAAAATGTACAAAAAACATTGTACTAAGCATCCTATGATCACAGAACACGTAATACAGACGTAAATGACCCGTGAAACGGATGTGATGCATAATAAATGTTCACAGTAAACGCTTTAACATCATCACAATAGCGTACATTTGGTGTTGTGTACAAACCAACAGCGTACAGGGATCGCGTCCTTTGGGAGTGATCTAGTCCTAAGTTGAACGTACTGGATGAAGTTAACATGTTCAATGGATGTAGAATAAGTGTACTTTGGCGGTGAACATTTCTAACCTTCGCGACCACACTGTAAACGCGTCCAAACCCACGACCAGATGTGAATGTGTGAAAGGGGCTTTAACTACACTTTAAATCATCAGATTTAAACAAATAAAATGAATACACTGGGAATAATCAGCATGTCTGTATTAAAAATCAGAGCCACACACATGTTCGTGTCATCTTTTATTCTGTCTTTCTTCTCCGAGCGAGAACTGGAAGTGACGAAGGCACAAGAGCGTCCTCCGAGAAGAGACTAAAATATTGTTTTTTATCAGTAATATTTTGTAAGAATGACTCAAAGTGATAAAACCTGGAGATAAGTGGTCACCCCCAGGTAAGTATACGTAACGTAGTGCTCATTTCGAGCCTGGGTGTTTTGATCCGCTCCCAGGACTGAAGGTGTCACATGGATGGACAGTCCAACACAAAAGGCTGCTGCTGCTTTAGTGCAGAAACAAAATCCCGTAGGTGATTAATATGATCTTAACTTCAATTAATCTTTAAGATCATATTAATCACCCACGGGATTCGGTTGACATCACAAAATGCGTGAATTTTGCTTTGGTGAATTGCGTGCTGATGCGTGAATTCCCCGGTGCCGGGTGTTTGCCAATTAAGTGTGTAGATTTAGAATAAAAGAAAGAACATGTAAATTAATATTTTAAGTGTTGGCAACCTCAGTAAAAACAGTATAAGCAGTTTTTACAGAGCTGGAATTACTACGGTCCTTTTAACTTCCAGAAGTAAACTAGCATCATCCTGTGAGTATTCGCAGCACTTCTGTCACAAATCTTGACTGACAGGGAGCCAGCACGAAAACCGAGACTGTGTGGCGTCCATTTACTGAAAGTTTGGTTGAAAATTCCCGAGAGTGGAGCACCGATCAATTCAACCTTTTGTTTTCCAACCAGATACGACGTTTTCATTTACACAATTCTTCTGCCCATGTTTGTGGCCCGTCGCCTGCAATATTCGCCCGAATGGCCACGGTAGTCAAGTCACGGTTCACACATATCAACCGGCTTAATGTAAGGGGATTTGATCTTTCCCCCTTTTGTTTGTTTTTTTGGTATATATACAAAGCTGTGCAAAAACCACCTCACACAAACATATCATAAACTTTTCCTTCAGTTATCCCCACTGTCCTGTATGTTTTTAAATGCTATTTTACACTAAAGCCTTGATAATTTGACGTTAGTATATCACACTGTAAAAATTCCAAACTGACAGTTTATCCTCTCTATACCTATGGCTTTAAGCCCTCTGTGAAGTAACGAGTCAGATACAAACAGAAAATCGACACCTTTTTGTTCTGTGCTTACACGGAAGAGTCTGAAAACTGTACATCAGCAGTTAAATACTGAACACTCATGTCTTTTTTAGCAATGATAACAAAATAAGCAGTGGCAACTAAACAAAAAATCATGACTAGTGCTTTCTGAAGTAATAAAGCACAATGGCAGTGGAACACGGTCGCATCAGGAGCCATATGTGGAAGAGGAAGCTGTAGCACAGAGCCATTTGTGGCAGGAGAGGAAAGGGAGGGGGGAGAGGACGGGGGCGACATAAGAGGCCTGTCGAGGAGATGGAGGACTTGCATGGAGGCCACCACTGTGCTCCAGCAGGGCTCATCAAGAGCCCAGAATGCTTTGCACCATGTCATCGGTGCACACCAACATCATTGCTGTTACACGACTGACTGCATCTGATGCCGGGGACGACTGCTGCTGCTGCTTTAGAGCAGAGCCGAGATAAATAATGAGAATAAGGCACTTAATAACCGTTATAACTCACAAATGTCAGGGTGGAAGCATTTCTTTTAACAAACAATATGGCTGTCTAATTAGCCTGTTCAATCATTCAAGCGGCTTTTGGCAGCGATGGAGGACTGATGCTTGGCTGAGTTCAGAAGGGGAAAGTGAAACAGAGAAAGAAGTGCTGGAGCTCTTATAACATGATAAACACAAGTCCTGCAGTTCTTTCAGTCAGCCCGAATATATGAACATCCCCCCCCATTCAAATATTTAACTCAACCTCTAGTACTGAGGTTAGAGGCACTGCATGCAGTCAATACCATCCCCAGACTTTGGAAAGCTTAAAACTGCCCTGCGCCTCCTCCCCCCATAATAATGTCAGTAAGCAATACTCACGTGCCACAGAGAAGTTATTGAGTGGCGTCTCTAGCTGGTCCACATCCTGTGGTCGCTCCTTATAACCAATAAACGTACCATCATTCTTCAGCAGGAAATACCTCGGCCTCCACGTCTTGATGTACTCTCCTGTAGAGTGGTGAGGAAGAGAGGAAGGTTTTTTATTTTATTTTAATGCATGGTACTTAGCAAGGTTGTGTCAAACTGTCATTTTGATACAATAATGATTTTTAACCCAGGGACAGCAAGAGAATCCGATCACGCCGTGCCATTGTTGTATATGATGTATAATTTCAGCCCTTGTGTTTCAATCATACACAGTTTTTGAAGATGGTAGAGGAAAGCCCCAGACCGGGGGCTCCACAAGCACTCGATTACTGTGTGTGAAATGTTCAAACACAGGGAAAGCACCTGCCAATGCATCACAGACCCCCAAAAAGTATCTAGCAGGCTACATATGGACCCGTCGGTGACTCCAAATCCTGTAGTGTGAGATATTTTGGGACTGGAAATGAGTACAAGGAGAGCACAGTGTGAGGGGGAAACAGGGAGAGGAGTTTATTAACACGCATGACTACAGAATGTGTGGCACCAAGTACAGATGTGCGGTTGCCAAATCCACAGTTATATGTTTAATTTTATTTCTATTTACAGCCAGAGTGAAACAGGGTGGAATATAAAGTAATAATCAGCAATTTTAACAGCAGTACATGTATGAAATTAGACAGTAGGCTTGGACTTCATTCTGAATGAATGCGCTTGTTGTATCAGTAAAATTGGTTTTCTTTATGAGAATATTCATAACAATATCCCTCTCTCAGGACCTGAATGAACACATACAGTACCTACGTGAATACTGCTTGGTAGGCATGGTTTCTGTATCCAAACATGAAAAACCAAGCATGTTTAATCACGCCAATATGGCAACCTGTGAAAAAAAAAACCCTGCATCTCATGCACAGTAATGCGTGCACTGATTGAAGCCACCACAAGAAGCCAGGGGTTTTTTTTTTTGTGTAATTGTGTAGGTTTTGAACATGTATAAATACAGGAAAACAGACCTGATGATGTAATGACATGTAACAACATTTAAAAGTGACCTCAAAAATAATGCTGCAGGAAAATGTTTGAATCTGAGACAGAACTCGGTGGTGAGTACGTCGCCCTGGAGCTGATAATATGGCATCAATCCTACACTGCATGAGAGAAACATGCTTAATTCTACAGGTTAAGGTTGATGAACACACTATTCACATGTTCATCTGCTGTTGCTTTGACCATCTCCCCACTCTCTGTTACTCTACTCAATCATGTAATATGTGGAAATGAGTCCATTCTGGTAAATTCTTACTCAATTGGCACTGCCTACACAAAGTAAGATTTACCGTTCCTCCACCTATTCCTCAAATCATCCACGATTTAAAAATCTGTGACTTAATTATGTGAGGATCTTACACTGAAAAGAAGATAAATGGAGTTAATACAGCGAATAAAACCCAGACCTCCATCCCACACTAACCTGAACCTCTGTTACTTAACAAATCTTCTTGGCTTTTAATCTAAAAAGGACCTGCAGTTTTTGTGCAGAAGCAGTTCTCTACAGACCAGACAAACACCTCTACTAGGTCAGAAATCCAGATATTCCAGCTTTGTCAGAATATTTGGTCCCTACAAAGCTCAGAGCTCCATGTTACCTTTTCTTTTGTACATAACCCTGGTGCTACAGAGGCACACCGACGCGTAGCACAGGTCACAAAATATATTGTATAATACTGTATAAGAGTATAAAATATGTTATCTAGAAACATTTACATTTATAGTATTTTGCAGACACCTTTATCCAGAGCGATGTACACTTTGTTATCCAACTGAGCAGTTGAGGGTGAAGGGCCTTGCTCAAGGGCACAGCAGCGGCAGGTTGGTGGTACTGGGGCTTGAATCACTTACATGAGTATGTGTCTGCATACACAGCACCGAAAATCCAAAGTTTATAAACAAATGTTTTCACACAAGTGTTTTCTTCAAAAACCCATAATAATGAACTGTGGGGATCACATCAAGTTCTACATATACAGAACATCAAACATACATCAAACATTAAAAAAAAGAAGGAAAAAAAAGCTAAAATAAAAATTGAAAGAAAACTAAACAAAAATTTCTAGATGCTGCTATAAGGAGGTGAAACTTTTATTTTAAAATCTTTACTGGTATTACATCTCACACACACTCAGGAAACACCACACATGTACTCAACTCTATATACTCTAATCTGCTGGCAGAAAGTGGGAAGCCATGCGAGACTAGAGGTGGGGTTAAAGTTCATCACAGCGCTGCACCACAGTAGGAAAGGAGGAGCGTTTTTTTTTTTTTATCATTATTTTATTTTAGCATCCTGCAATGACCTCAGTTATTCTAATGTAGGTTTTAACTGCCATTTGGCATGTGCTAATTTTAGACCGCGGGCACTACTGCAGTAAATTCAATCATCTCAGAGAGTGATGTTTTTCATAGATCAGCCCTGAATCTATAATCACCCCACCAGCTTGTGTTAACATGAAAGATTTTAAAAACACCCCTCCCTTTTTCACACCTAAAACCGTGTACATTTTACCAGTTAACTTTTATTTCTGCTGAAAACCAGAAGTAGACAGTGTGCCAGATGTTGTACAGTAAAAAACAAAACAAAACAAAAAGCTTACGCGTTTTAAAAAAAGCCCAACTGAAGCATCTGCAATGTCTTAGTGAGAAACTGAGGGTGAATAAAAAGTTGGAATGGAATAGTTTTCCAGGATAGAGAATCTGAATTCATTTTTAATTATGGCAGAGTGGTATTAACCCCATGCAGAGGCTGAGCAAGCTGTCCTTAATTGGCCCATTTACTCCTGGCGCTTCAGTTCTGAGCCATGCAGAATCAGTCAGAGCTGCCAGAGCAAACGGCTGCGTCTCTGCCATGCACTGAGCTCTGATGTGTTCCCACTGTGATGGACCTGTCAGAAAAATGAACACACACCCAGACCTGAACTCATGAACTGAAGCGCTGTCACATTCATCAAAGGTGCAACTCGTATAACTCTGCAACTCTGTAACAGAACGTCTTACTCCTCTCACTCTTTGATAAACAGCTCACTGCAGGTCACTTAGAACCAGTTCGTCCCCCATTCATGAAGATTAACCAAAGTCTGTAATGTGAAGGTACAACTTCCCAGAGAATAAAATCTGCCTGACTCACAACTGGGAGTGTATTGGTGCACGCTCGGAAAAACATCCACCTCCCAGATCTGCGCACTTAACGAATCTCAATTCTGCAGCAGATGACCAATGTGTTATTACGGCGGTTTTCATTTTTCATCACGCCGTTGAGAGAAGGGCTCCTGCTTAGCCTCCCGTTTTGCAAAGTAAGAAGGTTCCGCAATCAAAGGCACTCTGTTATAGGAGCGCTGACGCTGTCACAGCTCAACACTTAAAGCTACAGTCGAGGTCCTGAGAAGAGCAGCTTAGCTCTGAATACTCCTATTGTATCAGAAAACAGGAGGTGATCAGTGATGAAGAGACTACTTTAAACATGCATACTGAACACAATGATGGAGAAACTGAGCCCTCAGGAAGTTTGGTGATCATGCCATCACGTTTCGTTTGTAGGTTAGCTCTCTCAGTCATTATATAGAGTTAAAAGCTGTAATTTTTATTGTTTACAGTTATAAAAGTAAGTGTGACTAAGTAGTTCAGTTCATCACTGCGGTAGGGGTATAGTCCTTATACTTGGTGTGCAGTAGATTTTTGTTTAAAAATGACAAAACCAAAACTGGAAGACAGCTTGTTTAAATATTACAGTAGTGTGCAGTGAAGATTATACACCACTTTTGTGTAAAAGGGCTCCTAATAAAAAGAAGTAAAAAAATAACTTTTCTGTAATTATTTGGTGAAAATATAGTAAACAATGATATTGTAGGCAATGAGAACCAAAAAAACAACTGAAAATTCCAGTTTTTCAGAAACATTTAAAGGTTTTCAAATTCAAATTTTTTTGTTTAACTTTTGAATAGCATGAATGAACTTCAGACCATATGGAACAGTTTAGTGAGTGAAGAAATTAAAAAAGAGATGCAGTGATTCTACACTTAACAAAATGAAGATAAATCAGTAACCGAGTACTATTCAAGTATTTATTTTATGTAATATTGGATCATATTGATGAGAATAAGTAAACAAACAACAATATATAGTAATAACAAAAATAACAGTCTCTTTTGTGAGGAAAAAGTCAATATTTAGTGTGAACACCCTTTACTTTGATTACATCATTTAACCTTTTAGGCATAGTGTTCATATTTTTTAATTTCTTCACTAAACCATTCTATTTGGTCTGAAGTTCATTCATGCTATGCAAAAGTAAAAAAAAAATCAATTTGTAAATTTTTCTGAGTTTTTGTTTATTAGCCATACTTTTACCTCAATATACTTGTCTGAATTTTTTTTTTTTTGTTCTTGTTGCCTACAATAGCATTGTTCAATACATATTCACCAAAAAATTATGTAGAAGTCATTTTTACTTCTTTTTATTAGAAGCCCTTTTAGACAAAAGTGGTGGTGTAGAATCTTCACTGCTCTCTATTGTACACATTTACAGCATTTGGCAGATGCTCTTATACAGAGCGACTTATTACCATTTTTATACAACTGAGCAATTGCGGGTTAAGGGCCTTGCTCAAGAGCCCAACAGTGGTGATAGTGGGGACTGAACCGCTGACCTTCAGATCAGTAACCCATCGCCCTGACCACTAAGCCACCACTGCTATATACACACACTACTGTGTGTGTGTATGTGTATATATATAGGACCAGATGGCATCACGGGTCGGGTCCTGAAGACCTGTGCCGACCAGCTTGCTCCAGTGTTCACAGAGATCTTCAACCTCTCCCTGGATCAGTCTATACGTGCCTCAAACAGTCCATCACTGTTCCGGTCCCGAAGAAACCCCAGCCCGCTTGTCTGAACGACTACCGCCCAGTGGCCCTCACCTCGGTAGTGATGAAGTGCTTCGAAAGGCTTGTCATAGACTTCATCACTTCTTCCCTACCGGCCACCCTGGACCCGCTACAGTTTGCGTACCGTCCCAACCGATCTACCGAGG
>JBCNYH010000023.1:26689618-26705190 GCA_039654325.1 Tandanus tandanus
CTGCAGTCGACCAGTTCCAGCCATTTCCCCCTCCACAAACGCAGCGATTTCATCTACGTCCGCCTGGTTCTTTCTGCGGAATAGATGCATTTTCTTTTCAAAGTCCTAATACTAATAATAATGTGGTGCTGATGTGCCAAAAGATTAAGTATCTCTATGCTCCACGGCTCTCATTTTAGCGACTTTCCTCTTTTAAAACAGGTTTACAACTTTATTCTCGTAAATTTACGACTTTATTCTTGTAAATTTATGACTTTATTCTCGAAGTCTGTCAAAAAACATTTTTCTTAATGTGGCCCTAATACTCCGTCATAATAAAAAACCCCAAACCTTTAAAAAATAAAAAATCTCAAAAAATAAATGAAAAAAAAAACAAACCTTTAATCAATCAATCAGGAATGTAGTGGGAAAATAGGTAGATCATTTTATTTAATTTCAGCTCTTAGGGCTATTCCATGATAAGAGACAAAAAAGCTATAAAATGTAAACAATAAACATAAATTACATAAAACTTGTTTTATTGTATGAAATGACACTGATAATTACACAAGGGCAGCCTAGTTCTACAAAGAATGAATGGTCTTTATGACACAGACATTCTTCACTCCATGTAAAGACCCAGCTGTTTCCTTTCTTTTACCCACAGCTGCCTTGAAGTGAAACCACAGGGAAGGTCATCAGTTACACTCAGACACCAGACCTTTCTGTAACACATTTCTAACCGAAATCCACCAACACTGCTCATGTTTAACAGAAACACAAAAGTGTACGAGAGACAATTTACTCAAAATCAAAACAGTTCTAAGACACTTCACTTCATCAAAAGTCCATGAGTGCGCGCTCGGTCCTAATAAGTTATTACCTTTGGTGTCAAGTGCATATTGTGGATATTACTACTAGACATTTGTTAGCATTTAGGGAAATTGTACTAAAGTAATATTATGATAATCATTACATTTACAGGAACTTTCTAATAGGACAAACGCCGCGATCTAATTACATCATTACAAGTCCACCTTCATCTTCAAGTTACAGAGCATGTGTGTGTCATGCTCTGAGGTACGTTATTAAATTTGAATATCTCCACTAATGACATCGTAACTAACATTATGACAGTAGTGATGTTATTAGTAGCATTAGTGTAAACACGTAATTCAGATAAGGACTAAGCACAGTAGGGCCTATTATCCAACAACAAGGACCTGATATTACATACACCAGTTAGTACCGCGCAAAAGGTCAGAGAACACGTGCGTTTGCTCCACCAGTCTCTCATTCATTCATGTATTTATTTATTTATTCTAGTTCTCTGTACAGGAGTTTGTTCCACAGGTGTTGTTTTAAAGTGCTTTATAAATAAAGCTGGAATGGGATGTTACTGTTTTTGGCAGAATTCTCTGGTAGTCATTTTTGGTCACATGAACATATAAAAGGTGTTACTGTTGTGCTGTTTGAGTGACTTGTTCCTTTTTTTCCCCTTTTTAAAGAAATGCCAACAACTGGTACAGCCTGCTCATTCCGAGTTAGCCCGCTGTTTCCCTTCTGGTGATTGTATCTGTGTACCATGACAAATATCTAATAAGTACATTCACTTTCATTTATAAAAACCTGAATTTAATTAATTAACCATTAAATGTGGACTGGGAAAGGTGAGTAATGTCCGTTAAGCTTAGCACATTTCAGTGCAATCTAATCCAATCCATCTGGATATCTGCACCCAGTGAAACTCCGAATATCTGAGCCAGCAGAACGGTGAAAGCCAAACTGCTGCTTCATACTAAAACTTCTCAATTGGTGTCCTCCTCTGGAGGATCTTCTCTCTGACAGGATGTTTTCAGTCAGCATCAAGTCGACAAACGTAGAATTTAGAGCAAAAGCATTTTCGTGGTCCTGAGGGATTCCTTCAGCCTCCTTGCCTGGTGTGTCATCCTAATCCAGTCACACCCTTCTCTCCCAAACCCCTGGACTTGAAACTGGAGGAGAGAAATTGTTCCACTCAAACCTCTCCCTTCTTTAACGGTCGCAGTTCTGTCTTAAACATCAACATTTCGTTATGCCAGCAACACACTCAGGTACGACGGCTAACGGCAAAGTACACCCACCGGATAGCACCAACCTGATGCACAAACACAGTAACAACCCTGCTTACCAACACGGCTGCATAAACAAATGTCATATACCTTGTGATGTCACGAACAAAATCCTTGATTTGTCCAACGACTCGGGCAAAGACAAGGCTGCAAACACAACACATCAAAAACATTCCAAGCTCAGAAAAGGACAACAGAGGGTTTCTCCCTCAGGATTAACATACAGTATGCACTATTCCACTTAACTAGTTACTAGCTTGCCATTCAATATTACCGCCATCGCTTTACGAGGGGCGGTTATGTATTCACCAGTGTCTGTCTGTTGAATTGCTTGTTAGCAGCATTACGTAAAAACTACCGGAACAATTTTCTCTACACTTGGTGGAGGGATGGGATATCCCCATCTTTAACATCGAGCAAAATGTTAATTTGACACCCACTAGGGGGGAGCCATTTCATTATAACTATGTCAAGTTAGAATAATAAATTTGTGCCTGGTTGAGCATTATTAGCTTCAAATACAAGAGTGGACAAGCAAACAGGAGCTTAGACAATTCCGAAGCATGGGATAAGGAATTCATCTCCACACCTGAATATTTAAAATCCCATCAATTCTTTTATTAGCAATCCAGTGGTTCCTCACAGGCACACGGAACATGCCATGATCACGAGGACGCATGAAAGATAGACCAAAGTGCCGCAGAAATTCTAAGCTTAAGACATTTCAGTTCATGATGTTCAATAACAGATCCATGAAATTCTTTAAAAACAGAGTGCAAAATAAGGGTCATAAATGTCATGAACTTTTTGGAAAAGTATTTTGTTGTTTACAAACAGCGACCAAAGTGACCATGGAGAAACAATGTCAAGATAAGATGGCCTGCTGCACAGTGGGAGGTTGAAGCCAAGAGGACTTGACAGTGATGTGACACCAAGTCAGACTTGCTGCGAGGCCTTTTGCTCTAGCTGATAGAAATGCTTGCCCTCTGATCAAATCACAGAGACACTCGGTGTCATCTCACCGTGCACAGCTGCTGGCTTAATGGCTTCAAGTACGATGTTCAATAAGGACGAGAGAGCGAGCGAGCGAGAGAGAGAGAGAGAGCGTGCGAGCAAGAGCGAGCGAGCGAGAGAGTGAGTTGGTGTTGTGAGCTCAGACAGGATCGATACAGCATCTGTGGGCATTTCAAAAACTGTTGAATAATAAAACTTTTCAACCTGTGAGCATAGCCTCAAATTCCAGTTCTGGGGTGACAAGAGTGGAACCTAATTTTCTGCTGTGGTACACCGTCCGTCTCATGGTTCATTGCATTGTGCAATCTGAGATGCTTTCCTGTTCACCACAGCTGATGTTTAGTGTAACCTTCCCATCAGCTCCAAGCAGTGTGGTGATACTCCTCTGAACAATCTCTCATTCCCAAGAACTTACCACCCACAGAACTGCTGCTCACTCCACTTTTCACTGCTGGTGATAGAAACTCTTACTGAAATGATTTAGGACTACAATTCCCAGTACAGTTATAAGATAACCAACTGGACTTCATATTAAACTACAGTGAAGTCTCTGCTACATGGTTTGTGTTTTTATCTGGTTTCACCCAAATGAGGATGGGGTTCCCTTCTGAGTCTGGTTCCTCTCAAGGTTTTTTCCTCGTGTCGTCTGAGGAAGTTTTTCTTTCCACCGTAGGGTTTACAGAGAAATCCTTAAAACCACCATGGAAATAAAACAATAGAATTAAACTCAATTGATGTTTTCTGCCCCATTCTGTGTAAACTTATTGTTGTTAAGACGGAAGATCAGCAGATTCCAAACAGAATCAAACCAGCCTGTCTAGCACCAACAGCCCTGCTTTTGCTGATTCCTGATATAAGTTTCAGTCGGCTTTCTCGTATCTTTCCAAACCCAAACCATCAGTATGCGAGTGAGGATGACTCACGTGTACCAAATAAATCTAATGACACAGATATTGCGAGAGGGGTTGTGCCTGTATTTTGTTTCTTGGCATTGTGTTATTTTTACCTCAATACACTATGTGGTAACCATGTACGCACAGTATTCTTACAGGCTACGTCACGCAGAGAAAGCCTGCACTCTTTCGCATGTGCGAAAGTCCCTCAATCTGAGCTACACCAGAAAGGTAGCCCAGTGGTGGGCATTAACGTGTAATTCTTTAACATTTTAAGAGAAATAGTGTAAGTTAATTCATTAATTCTACATTATTCCGTCAATTGACTGTTGTTAATTTCACTGGCTACTGCCCCCTTGATCAGTTTGGATTTTGGCCGCAGTAGCTGGATATGCTGCCCTGTGCTGGCAAACCACAGAGCCAGGTACGGGCCACCACTAGCATGCAGGATTCCTCCTGGTGTTGTCACACACCAGTTTAGCTAACAAACGCAGGCAACAGGATTAAAATCTCACCCAGCCAATCAGACGGCACTGTAGCACCTTCTTGCCTCTCTGGTCTGCCAACTTAGCTGCAACGTCTCCAGCAAAGAAGTTAATAATTTTGTGCAGAGCTGTTCTCTGTGTAATCAGTAATTTTGTCTAAATTACCAAATATTATATCATCATCATCATTATTATTATCATTATAATTTTTTATATTATTGTTATTATTATAATTATCATTATTATTATCATTATCATTATTATTAACATTATTGTTATAATTATTATTAGTTATTCATATCATTATTACAATTATCATTTTCATTATTGTTATAAATATTATTAGTTATTAAAATCATTACTATTATTGTTATTATCGTTCTTATTATTTTTATAATTATTGTTTTTTATATTACTTTTATTATTATAATCATAATGATGATAACAATAATAATTATGATAATAATAATAGTGATAATCATTATTATCATAATTATTATCATTATTATAATCATTATCATTATTATTAACATTATTGTTATAATTATTATTGTTATTCATATAATTATTATTCTTATTATCATTATTTGTATTGTTATTATAATTATTATTGTTATGAGTATTATTCTTATTGTTATTATCATTATTATTATTACTATTGTTATTATAATTATTAATTATTATCATCATATTACTACTACTGTTTTGTTGTCATTGTTATTACTATCATCATCATCATCATCATCATCATCATTATTGTTATTATTATTATTATTATCCTCCAAACTTGTGTAGATTGTAACAGTTTTTTCCATGATGTTATGAGCCAGACATATCGCAGTTCTTATTGTAGAGTGATTGTAGATTTTAGAAAATGAAATGCACTGAAGACGTGTAATAATAATGCAATAATGAAGTACCTTAGCATGAAAGATTTACAGAACAACTATACTGAAGACACTAATAAACCTGTTTTTGTTTTACTGTTAACAGTTTTTCCACATAAAATAAATTAATGTGGTAAATAAGATAGCTGTCAAATTCAATATAAGCAGAATAATGAAAAGTAGCAGATAACCAGATTAATGTATTAAAGACAAGGAATAAACGGGCCTGGAGAGATAAACAAAACGGGTACAAGCGGACTATATAGACTTGGATTAACTGCCTCACAGCACTCCACTTCATGAGAACTTCTAGTTTATTAATAACAGAACTGAAACCCAATAAGTAGAGGCTCATGCACCACCCCTCAGACTTGCACAGAATAAAACACACACACAATCACACACAACTCAGATACAAATGAAGGAGGGAATCAGTGAGTTAAAGGCAGTGAAAAGAAAACTCAGTGTTAACCTTTCCTTCTTTCACTCCAGAACATAGTTTTGAAATGCAGGGAAGAGATATTTATTTATTTCCTACAGGGCTGAAGTTGATTCAACCCTTAAAGGAGCGGCGCTACTCTTAGCACCAGCCTCGGGCACCGATCAATAGAAAAGCTCTGCCTTTGGGCAGTGTAAAAATCTTTATATCATTCATGTTAATATTGCAACATATGACAACAGAACACGTCTGGCAGCCATTTATAATTAACAGCAAGGATAAATTAGTCTTAAGGGATTCTCGACTTGTACGAGTTTTCGTATTGTGCTGGTGCCACACGATAGGCTGATTTGCAGAAGTATAGTCTGGTATCTCATATCCTGTACGTCGTCCATCTAATCAGACCAAGTAAGAGCATAAGTAGCTCTACTGACTAGCAGCAACTCAACAGCCGTTTTCTCCCTACTGACCTGCTACTTTCTGCTCTGCCTTATCTGATGTTTAACCCAGATCTTCCTTTTTTGGTTGTACGTTAACACAACAGAAGCTGTCTCCAGTGGTAGTGATTTCTTCAGAACACTGCTTCCATGGCTTGGGGATGATGTAGAGGACTGTCTTACTGCCATATGTGAGCTCTAGAGGAGCTGAGAATAATGAGAACATGGTCTATGTGCAGTTTTAAAATAAGTTCTCAGTGACATAACAAGCATCTTGAGAGTTTGCTCCCATCACAAGATATATTGAATTCATTTTAAATAAAACTTAGTGCTATAACTGGCTAAATGGTTACAACATTAAGCTAAGCTTGTTATACTGTGAGCATGTACATTATTCAGTGCAACACATAAGGTTGGCTGGCCATATCCAGAAAGCATGAGACACAACCATCACGCCCCAATATCCTTCATCACAAGTGTTTTTGTCTGTAAAGTTCCCTTGAATAAAAGGTGCATATTTTAGAACCCAGATTGCAGTTGTGTATGTATAGAGTGTGTGTGAGAGAGAGAAAAGACTGGAGAGCTGCTCTATTCTCGGCCTGTACTCTTACACTTCAGCTGTGCTCACTTCCTCTTCTCTTTTCAGCAGAATTAAACACTACACCTCTGACTCATGTTATGAAAGTCGATTGATTAGCGGATGAGGTAAACAGAAACTGCTTGTTGCACTGAAACCAAAGGAAATGCACCGCGGTTGTGCACTTAGTGAGAATGATTTACTGAAACAAACCAGCAATGCAACCAGCCATTGTGCCACAATCATTTTGCTACAATTTACAAGCAACCTTTTTTCAAAATAGATCTGTGTTCACAACGTTACCACGACGACCAACGTCTGCCCGTACACATGACAAGATAAAGAAGTAAGCTTCATTAAACTGCACTGCATGTACACCACCTTGATCAGAGACTAATGATACCAAGGTACCAAGTTGAGGAGGATATCTGGCATTTTCATGTCTCGAATTGTTTTTTGGCAGCCTGACTGCCAAATCTGCCACGTACCAAACTCTTAATGCTCCTAAAATACTGCTGGAGCTTAAACCAACATCAACTATCTAAGCCTGAATTTATACTAGCACTGCGCAGCATACAGATCAGCCTTATTTTCTCAGTTCTATATAAATTAAATTATTAAGAGACAAACCCACAGGACTGTCTCCACTAATCACACTGGACCAACCTGACACAAATGCAGACATTCCCTATTCTCACACTGGAGTGAAACAAAGAAATGTCCCAGTCTTCTATCTCCCTGAGTTTAACTCCACGGTAAAATACACACTGAACAATGTTAACGTAGCCGTGTTGTGCTTTTAAACTTGCTGTGACTGTGTATACCAGGAGGCAGGGTCACATGAACTAAAGCCAAACTTTGCAGTAAAGGTAAACCGAAAAACAGCCGTCAAAAACAATGGCGTGTCCCACGGTTTAGTACGGTTCTAATAAACAGGACATGGAGGGGGTTAACGATGGCTGTAATTTTATACAGATGACAGAGGAGTTTCAAATATCTTAACAGTCATTAATCCTGTAAACAAAGGTATAGTTTAAGTTACTGTCATCTTGTTTTAAGTTTAGGTGGGTAGGTAGGTAGATAATTGGACACTGCATATAAAATAGAACGAAATTTAATTTGCTGGTTTCACTCCAATAGCAGCAGAAAGAAATGAAAAATAGTTAAGTCCTTGGGTACCATGCTTAAAAACAAAAACAATTTAAAGAAAGAGTAAAAAATATATATTTTAAATAGGAGAAATGGAGATGGCGAGAAGGAGAGAGGGAGGGAGACAGAGTGAGAGAGGGAGAGAGGGAGTGAGTGAGTGAGAGGGAATGAGGGAGTTAGGGAGAGTGAGTGAGGGAGAGTGTGTGAGGGAGTGGGAAAGAGTGAGTGAGAGAGCGAGAAAGAGAGAGAGAGAGTGAGAGAAGGAGAGAGTTAGTGAGAAATGAATGAGGGAGTGAGTGAGAGAAGGACAGAGTGAGTGAGTGGGAGTGAGTGAGAGTGAGTGGAAGTAAGAGCGTGAGTGACTGAGTGAGAAAGTGAATGAGGGAGAGTGAGAGAGAGAGGGAGAGAGAGTGAGGGACAGGGTGAGTGAGTGAGTGAAGGAGTGAGGTAGGGAGAGAGTGAGGGAGGGAGGGAGAGAGGGAGAGTGAGAAAGAGAGTGAGTGAGTGAGTGACAGAGAGTGAGTGAATGAAGGAGTGAGGGAGGGAGAGAGTGAGGGAGTGAATGAAGGACTGGGTGAGGGAGAAAGTGAGTGAAGAAGAGAGTGAGAGTGAGGAAGAGAGTGAGTGAGAGAGTAAGTGAGAGTTACTAAACGAGAGAGAAAGTGAAGGAAAGAGTGAGTGAGTGGAAGTGAGAGAGAGAGACAGTGAGTGAGAGAGTGGGAGTGAGTGAGAGAAGCAGAGTGCGTGAGACAGTGGGAGTGAGTGAGAGAAGGAGAGAGTGAGAGAAGGAGAGAGCGAGTGAGAGTGAGTGAGTGAGAGAGTGAGAGAGATGATAAGACACTATTGCATGATATATTTATTGTTTTTAGAAATACTGTATTTTAAACAGAAGATGGAAGATAGCCGCATCCGGCCCGTTGGTTGTTCCTGACCGGCCCGCATAATACGTTCGTGCGTGCGTATATAAATCTGTGCGTGCGCACAACTTTACCTTTGTTTGCAAGTTTAGGATAGTGTTAGTCCGCAAAAATGTCCGCTCATGCTTTTTAACAAAACGTGGACTTCTAGGTATTTATTTGCTGAAGTCAGAGGAAAAGCCATGTGTTTGCGGAGAGCAGATCGCTGTGTTTAAGGACTACAATTTGAATCGCCATTACGAGACTAAACATGCAGAGAAATACAAAAACACGACTTATGCCGAACAGGCACGGACATCTGAAGCTTTGTAAACTAAGCTGCAAAAGCACCAAGGCTTTTTTACCGAGCTTCATACATCCTGAGATGCAGCGACCAAGAACAGCTTTGTGATATCATACAACATCGGATTCATCAAAGAGTGTTTGGTGAACTCTGCAATGCTAAAATACCCGAGAAAAAAGAAGCATTCGAGAATGTGCCCCTCTCCAGACGAACAGTGACGAGGGGGATTGAGGACATCATGGGAAATCTCGAGCTTCAGCTGCAAAATAAAATGGACAGCATTGACTTTTCCTCCTTGTCTTTGGACGAGAGACACCTGATGTCCACGACACAGCCCAGTTACTCGTCCTTGTTCGTGGAATAACAAAGGACTTCAAGATCATTGAGGAGCTGGAGACAATGTGGTCAGTGAAAGGGACAACGAAGGGGAGTGATTTGTTCTCGGAGTTAAATGCATAGCTGTACAAGCTGGGACTGAAATGGGACAGACAGGTAGGTGTTATAGCGGATGGCTGTCCAAATCTAACGGGGAAAACGCTGGACTTTTAAAACGGGTGCAAGATAAAGTGACTGAAATCAACCCGTGAATGAGATTGGCATTCTTACATTGTAAGTCAGTGCTAAAACTTAGCCATGTTACTGATGTGATTAAAATAGTTATAACTTCATCAGGGCACGAGGAGTAAATCACAGAGTCTGTTACACTCATGGAGGAGCATGAGATTGAACATGGTGACAGGCTACCACACACCTGTGAGATGGCTGAAAAGATTTTGGGACTGAAAGAACAAATTCGAGAGTTCTGTGAGAAGAAAGGCAAAGACAGACCAGAGCTCTCAGATGGGGATTGGATGGCAGATCTTACTACCGATGTGACAGCACTGATGAATGAACTAAATACCAAACTGCAACGTAGGTGCCTTTATGTTCATGAAATGTACAGTCTGGTGAAGGCTTTCATGAGAAAGCTGCAGTTTCTTTAAAGGCAACTGAAGAGCAACAATCTCATTCACATGCAAACCCTGAGCGAAGTCACACCATCAGCTGATCTCCTCTGCAGGTTCTAATCCATGTTAGAAGCACTGCATGGTGAGTTTTCAAGGCGATTTGAAGACTTCAGAACAGTTGAGGGTGAAATGCACATGATTTCCTCTCCCTTTACCTGCAGTGTGGATCATGTACCCAGTGATGGTCAACTGGAACTCATTGACCTGCAGTATGATATGATATGATATATGATATATATGATTTATGATATGATATATGATATATAATGTATATGATATATGATATATAATGTATATGCTATGATATATGATGTATATGCTATGATATATGATGTATATGCTATGATATATGATGTATATGCTATGATACTGGCAGAGCAGTTGAAGTCAGTATCGCTGCTGGATTTTAACTCTTCTCTCAAGGAGGAGAACTTTCCACACACGAGGAGGCACGCTCAGATGTTGTTTTTCTTTGGATATACCTTCATATGTTAGCAAACATTCTCAGTGATGAAATTTAACAAACCCAGGTACAGATCCTCTCTCACTGATGATCATCTGTCAGCTGTCCTTCGCATTTCCACCTCAGAAATTCAGCCTGACTTCGATGCACCTGTTCAGGTCCAGCAGAGACCAGATTTCTCTCATTGAACAAGAAAAAAGAACTGAACAACTGCAAGGAACAAAGAACGAGGTGGAGGACTACAAGCCAAACGATAATAATCTGTATTAAGCTGATTTAACTCTGGTTGTGGTACATTTCTGAACATACACATTCTGTGTAGAATTGTTTTGTGGAATTTTGATTGAATGAATTATGTTTTTCCTGAGCGAACTTTTCACTGTTTAATCATCACTTTTACTCAGAGCAATCACACCTTGTCAAAAGGATGCAATTTACTGCTTTTATAAAGAGATTATCTCTTCTAAATTAGAGAAGATCTAAATTAATATCAAGCATAATATAGTTCAGCCTATTGGTCCGGCCCTCCACAACATTTTCGGTTTCCTATGGCCCCTTGGGAAAATTAATTGCCCACCCCTGCACTAAACCCTTTTGTTAAGATACCAGAAGAACGTGTCTGTGGTAGGTGCTGATAAAGCCATGTGGTATGATGAGATTAGAAGCTACAGTACAAACAGGAGAAACAAACGAATCCACAGCCTGCTTCAGTCATTACAGAGGTATGAAGAACTACAAATAAACTACAGTGAGATGCAGTCCAAACAACGGCAAGTAAACCAGCATCTACACAGGAAGTGATGAGTGACAAGCGACTATGAAACCTCAGTGAACGCCAGCAAAGCGAAAGACAAGAGGCTAAATTTTCTCAGTCTACATGAAGTGGGCGGGTATGGAGTTCACCTCAGTTGAACTTTCACGTTGCCAATATAAAACAAACATAGCAAGTTTGAAAGCCCCAGCTTCAGCACGCGGCAAATAAATGTCCAGAAACTGAAGTGTGACGCACAGATGGACGGACGGAGGCAGAGACTGAACCCATTCCTATAGCTCCCAGGGGGCAGAAGCTAAAAAAAATTATAATAATAATAATGGTTATAATAATAATAGTAATATTAAAAGTATATTAATAATATAAGTATAATTATACAACTTGGTGTGAATGGGTGTCTCTCACTCCCATCACCCAAAAACAAGATAATTTTACTTTTCTGGAAAACATCTCAAATATAAATATAAAAATACATAAGTATAAATATATAAGTATAAATATATATAAATATAAATGTGTGTGAAGCAGCCTGACCCAAACTTACTTGGGCTGGTTATTTGTAGCTGTCCAGGTGTGCCAGTGTGTGCTTAACCCATACGCCCTCTGTCTCTTTCTCTCACAGCATCCCTATCAGAATTTGTAAAAGTACAGATGATGAGGAGGGGTGTACAAACCTCGTTTGTGGAGCCATCCCTCCTTCACGATCACTACTTCCGTCATACTGGGCAGAGGAAGACAGTCAGAGTCTCAGAGGAAGAGCAGCAGCTCCAAAGCCCTCGATCCCCTTCACCTGGGCCTCTTCTCAGTGCTTACCTGCATGAACACGCACCACAAAACACAGTCTGTTTAATCAACAGTTCATTAATAAAAATGCACAATATAATAACAGTGTGAAACTTTCTGTACTGTGTGAGAAACCCAAGAAAACATTCTCTTTACAGCACAGCTTTATTTCACGCAACCCAATCAGAGGTGCCATTTGAGGCCATGAGCTTCCAATTAAGTGCCCAAGTGCTTTATTCCTCTCATACCACTGCAATTTCAAGAAAGAATTGTATGTGTCATACTTGTAACCCACTTACACTCACATTTAATCTTGTGAAACACCTGCAGCCCAAATGAGCTCCTGTTATCGTTCACAAAACCCCAGCGATTAACAGCCGTTCTCTCCTCAGCCTCTGCTTTGCTCCAAATAAAAATAGCCGTTCTATAGAAGGTCATAACCCTTCAGCCAGAACACCTGAAGCGCAGGACAAGCTTTCGGACAATCAACTTTTTATTATCCACCCTACACAGGTTTAGGTCATAGGGAGCGGCTATGCAAAATTTCAGAAAGCTATCATGCATATGAGCCGAGCAATGGCGCGGACAAACTTTATATGTTTAACTCGGTGGACTTGCTACAAAATGCAATTGAGCATATGTCTCTGGTTTTACGTTTTTTGCGCGTGTGAGGACGGTTTTCTTTCATACTGTGCATGTTTTCACTTCCGCACTTTTGCCGAGCCCAGTGCATGACGTTTCACGTACCACGTGACCTGACTTGACCTAGTTTAGCCTGTTTGGCAGCTGTGGGCTTAAAGTGACGGGAAACACAAAATTGAACTCAAATATCACAGAACACACAGCTGTGATAAATGTTGGAACTGAAAGGTTTGGTTTATTTAGTCACCATGAACTATTAGCAACAAAAACGTGACTAAAAATTTTATGTAAGACTCGACCTTTAAGGTCACTGTGCCAAGGTCAAAGGTCACATATGCAAATTAGCTCCCCCCGCACTGGTATAAGTCATAGGGAGTGCCTACGTAAAATTTTAGAAAGCTGGCATGTGCAGGAGCCGAGCAATGGCCGGGACAAAATTGTCACGCCAAGGCTGCCAAGCCAACGACAATACCCCACCAGCCATAACTGGCTGAGGGGTAACAAAGGGTGCCATGTTGGAGAAAGTCCACAATTCAACTCTCTTCTGGGAGGCTTTCCATCAACTGACCGGCGTAATGAAATGTTTCACGTTTGGACAATGCAAACAAACAAAAACAAAGTGAAGAGGCATTCAGATACACAGCGTGTTACATGTTTTGTCCATCATGAGAAGAGAAGCCTGGATTTACCTGGATTACTCAGACAGACTGAAACAGATCATTTGCCACCAAGTTTCATCAACTTAAAAAGTTGAGTCTATTTGGAGCAAAACTGCAACTGATACCTGCCCTGTGTTATAGTTACTACCTTCACCAGTAAAATACATTCATTTTCTAATTAGGGCTTAATCCTAATTAGGGTCACGGGGAGGCTGGCGCCCATCTCAGCCGACTCTGGACAAGGGCGGGGTACAGCTTGCCAGGCCATCGCAGGACCAACACTCACACAACCATTAATACTCACTCTCACACCTTGGGGCGATTTGGAACAACCAATTACTGTGCATGTTTTTTGGACTGTGGGAGGAAACCGGAGTACCTGGAGGAAACCCACACAAGCATGGGGAGAACATGCAAACTCCACACAGAAACACCGGAGTTGGGAATCGAACCCAGGCCTTCTTGCTGTGAGGCGGACGTGCTAACCACTACGCCACCGTGCAACGGTTTTTTTTTTAAACGAACGTCTATGCACAGCGCGCATCAGCTCGAACTGTCTTCTGTGAAGATTCTTCAGCAAATCGACTAATTTTAGTAACATGTAGGTTTCTATGAAAGGATTTAATTTTATTTACAGAATTCCAGACTAATCTAACGTAACTATACAGTATTATAGTTTATATTTAATTAATGAAAACATTTAACTGAGAATCCTGATGTAAAGGAGATGTGTATAGTACAGATAAATTGAAGAGTAATTTATAAGCAATGCAGAATAAAACTTCACTTAAAATAACACACATTTCAAATGATTCAAAAATTTCAAAAAGATTTATGAATAAAAACTCTCATAATTATATCAGTGTGTATCATTATATTAGTGTTTAATTAATGCACTGAATTACTTTAATGTTTATAAAAATATTACTTTCACTGTTTATATATAATTGTTTTTCTGCTTAACTGTATTAATGTAAGCAATTTTTTGTGTGTGAATGAATTAATATTCTAATTATTGTTGATATGATATGTAAACATACACACCCACACACATACACCGACCTCTACTGCCCTATTGCACCATGCCTTCACAGAATCCTAGCTGGAACACTGAAATTCCTTCTCTTCAGAGAGAACATTTTAAAACTGATGAAATAATCCACAGCTTCCTGTTTCATCGATCAAACAGAAATGTCCCCCCTGCATCCATCTGAGTCTCACCAGATTGTGGGAACAGAAAGCAGGGGTATAAATGGAGCCTACAGGTTGTAATGATGTGTGCAGCCATGTACGTGGACGACATCAATGTTGTGATGGTTCTGTTTGGAAATGCCCTGTAGGTGAAAGAGTTAAGAGGAAAAACCACCAGGGAGGATATAGTGACTCAAATATTCACTCTTTTACAACCACAGTGAGCAGAAATGCACTGCAGCATGCACAAAACATCAGTCATCAGTTTCACTCCTGGCAGCAAAGATCAGGAATCTGAGGATGTAATGGACACAGACTCCAACTGGACAGGTAAAAAAAAAAAAACCACATAAATGTTATATCGATTTATTTTCTTTGCTTTTCTTATATTATGTGAATGAGTGTTAAACTTGGAAGCTAAAGCAAGGCCAGGCTAAAACAGACAAATGTTTATACTAATGTTCAGCTGCATCATTTTGACCGTTTAAAAAACCTTCATAGACTGAAAAAGTCTAAAACCCGCCTTCCACCTTCACACACCACCGAACATCTGGCCCATGGGTAATCATAGGGTCAAATTACCCAGGCTTCTTGCATCGGGGTAGCCCCATGGTGGCACAATCAAGCCCCGGAAGTGACAATGGAAACCATAATGGCCTTGCCCTAAGAAGCTTGAGTCGAGGCACCTGGACTTCTTTTTGTGGTTTTAAGACGTTTCGCTTTTAATCCAAAAAGCTTCGTCAATTTGAAATTCTGGTGGAAAGTTCCAGCCTTATATAGGCTGAGCAAAAACTCTCAAGTGACATGCAAATCACTGTCCCTCCCATCCATTCCATCACTCGTTAGGGTCCTTTGTCCACTAGGGTTGTTTACCTGGTCTGCAT
>JBCNYH010000023.1:26705290-26720922 GCA_039654325.1 Tandanus tandanus
TATATATACACACACACATATATATATATATATATACATATATATATATATATATATACATACACACACATATATATATATATATATATACATATACACACACACACACACACACACCATTAAAAAAAGAAAACCACTAGTGAAACGTGGACGAGTGAAAAGGCATTTATATATTTACATAACACAAAATGTTTTAAAGAACTCTGAATTTTCGTAATTCCCTCTCACACAGAGGAAGTCAGAAACCCAGAAGCCATGGCTCATGACGTATTCGTGGGAAGTGCAGTATATAAGCAAGTACATGCCGAAAGGAGAACACGGATGCTACTGAAATGGAAGAGTGCTATACAACTCGAACATTTTTCACTCTCAGGCTCTGAGTCAGATGAAACAGAGAAGCAAATCACAAGTTAAAGTGGACCTGTGGTGGATTAGTGTTACTATCTATTTAAAACGATCAAGTATAACATCAGCGCTTCCTTCCGCCAACATCAGTCCATGTTCGATTTTAAAGTGCGCGCGAGTGTTACGACTCTAGGCATGCTCAGAGACATGTTTCCTTTCTGATTGGCTGTTCCAGCCTGGTAGTGACGCGAACTCGTTGGATTGGCTGGGCTACGTCAACACATAATGGTCCAGTGCTGAGCTGCACAAACAACAAACGCAGAAATCGCGGAGAAGATTTCTTTTTGTTCCTAAACCAACTGACAACAGGAAAGCCGAGTTGTCAAAACATTAGCTGCATAGACCATTTTGGATTTACCGTCACACTCATCTCCGGCAGCGTTCTCATCCTCAGAGTCACTAGAATGTGACGTCTCACTGTCTTCACAAGAAACCTCAACCCCGCCCAAAGCGTTGATGTCACTTCTGGGGGGAAAATGACTACTAAGCTGCTAACGGCCGTAGTTTAGCACACCGCTAGAAATCCACGGGATAGAATCACCAGTTTTGTGCTTTTTATGGTCATTTATGTTAAAATAAGCGTCAGTATCACACACACAAATTATACTGTAAGGAAGAACAACACCGTCAGTATTTAAACACCCTCAGACAGAAACATGCAGCCAAACCAATCTGAACATATACTTAGGATGGGAAAACCAGACAAGCAATCGGAGACAGACTGCACTACACGGACTGATAGGCCATCAATATCTGTTAATACAGGAGAATTCCCCAAACAGATCTACTTTAAAATTATTTAACAGATAAAAACACAGACGCTTCCGTGTACAGTAATACGTACGTCTATGGTTGTTTTTAGTTTTAAATTAAACAGATTTATGTACCCTTTTCCATTCAAGATCGGAACGGTGTTACTGCTGACACCTGCTGCAGTTCCCCTGCTTACGTCACACGCAGAAGTCTTCTCAAAACTGCATTGGAGTGCACGTGGTGGGAAATTTAAAATTAGAGATACTTATGTAATGAAGTCATACTGCCACTAAATATTTGCAAGTAATGATTTTGTAGACTCGAGGTGCTTTCTTGACATAACTTTAAAGGGTTTGTTTGATCGGACTTCAATAATAATAATAATAAGTACTAGTATTGGTAATAATATTGGCAATATTTCAGCTACTGCTGATTATCATCATTATTATTATTATATAGTAAGAGTAGGTTATGTAACTCGCCTGGAATCTGAACCTTCTCTGAACGATAGAAAGCACTATACAAATAAACTGAACCAACTCCAACAGCATGTTTTTTGCCCACTGTCTGCTCATCTCTCCAAAAGCTGTTCTATAGTGCAGTGATGGCTGGAACGTGCTAGCTCTGCAGGTTTCCCTCGTTGGCTTCTTTAAACTGGGAGTGTTCAGCTGGGTGACGGTGTTTAAGTGTGTAATTAAGTTTGTTGTTCTGAGTGTTTTCCTGGTGGTTCTTTGGCCTCGCATGTATTTATAAATGGTGAGATTTAGGTCTTCACTCACAGTGAAAAACTTGTACACTAGCAATGTTAGACTGTGGCTTTAAGTGTACGCGTGACTGTGATGTAATTCCCTGAACCAGAACCATACAGACCGGCTCACAATCAGGAATATGTGAACTGACGATTTCACGTCACGTTGATCACCATGAAAATCGTCTGATTTCAATCTCTGGGCGGTTTCTCGAAGCATCTCCATTTTAAATTTATACTTTACACTTACAATAGAAGAATCTTTGAGATTACCTGGTGATTCCACATCATCTAACATCCCATGGCCTTTTGGAGGAGGTTGTTCACTGCCACAGCCCACATCACCGGATTGGCCTGTAATACCCATTTTATCACCAGCGTTCTCATTAGCGTACACTCCACCTCATTTTAAGGAGCTGTGTGGACACTAATTCACACTTATTTGGGAATTTGTCGACTCTGTTAGACACACAGAGCTCAAGAGCCACCGTGTCCTGCTAGCTTGTGTTACACTCTGTAATTGTTTCCTACTTTCACTTGTGCAGATAAACGCAGTGTAAACTCTGTAGGGAAGTAATCAAATTAAATCCCACACATGAACCTTAAACTAAAATCACCAACATGCCGTCGACTGCACTGTTATTAAAATAAAGAAAGAAAAAATGACATAAGCCACAAACTCAATTCTTTTAGACAAACTAAGTTTCAGGAACAGTGTAACTGGGGCAGCAGTTTCTCTCTTATGAAATATTCTCTTTCTCGAAGATCTAGGAGATGACTGATAAATCTGATATGTTACATTTCATGTGATCTACGCAGGAGGTACTGTGATGTGACGATTTTCATCCCGCAGGAAATTGTGGGTGTGTTTGTCTGTCCGCAGTCCACGAGTGCGCGCTCGGTCCTATAAGTTATTACCTTTGGTGTGAGCTATATACACTGATGATATTATTACTAAACATTTTAGAGCTTATGGAAACTGTACTAAAGTAATATTACGATAATCATTACATTTACTCAGACAGGAACTTTCCAACAGGCCCAACGCCGGGTTCTAATTACATCATTACAAGTTCAACTTCGTCTTCAAGTTACACAGAGCATGTGTGTGTCCGAGTCCCCACAACACGCCGAAGGTCAGTGAACACGTGTGTTCGCTCCACCAGTCATTTTTAATGGTAGAACCGTAACCTGTAAACAACGGTAATGTTCTCCTCATCATCCACTATGTTTCATCACTGATACTTAGATCATTTTGTGTCATACACTCGCCATGACTATTTTATTCTTTCAAATCCACCATGGTAATATCCTTCACTCCAAACCCCAGTCAATTTCTTATGATTAATGTTCTTTACTTGGGACTGTTACACAAACAGTACTTGGTGCATGAACATGAGGCTCGGCCGCAGACTCGGGGTGACTCAAGTTTTTGTTGCAGTTCAGCTCCATCTGCAAGTTTGCACTCCGCAGTCTCTCTAGCTTCACATTAATGAAAGGATTGCCACTCTTGGCTTTGTTTGGGTGTGCCTACCACCGCCTACAATGTACTATTTCCTCAAATAGCATCTCTCTCTCTCTCACACACACACAATGTAAGCAGAATGAAACAGCTGTAAATGAGCACTTTAATTTTGGGTTTAAAAAATTAAAAGTGGTTACATAAGTAACAAATTAGTCAACTGCAAAGTCTCACTGCTCTGCACCACACCAAAATCCTTCCTGGCTACTGAGGGGGAATGAACACAGGTACGATACAGACATGGATACAGACTGTCCTGGACTAAGAGTAGTAGCTTTAAAGGGGCATATATATTGGCAGTGATGAGCGACAAGCAAATCGCATCACAAGACAAGTTCATTGCTTAAGCGAAGCACTCATCACCAGCTCTAGCTGCCTAGGTAACCTTCTAGCATGCTGTTGTGAGAGGACTCATTAACCTCATGTTCATTGTTTCCCTAATGAAAATGTATTGGGGAACTCAGAGTTTGGTGGCATCTGTCAATCAACGATATCTTTACGCTGTGATTGGTTATCGCTCAAATAATGATGTGTTATCGCTCAGTTCAGTTTAACTCTGTACCCTCACTCTTTTGCCTTTCATCACTCATTTCGCTGGCATTCACTGGCTTCACATGGTCGCTTGTCGTTGATAGCCTCGAGTGTGTACACCCCTAAACAGAAAAATCAGACAAGCCTATAGAGAACGATTTAGGGCTGGAATGAACACGTCAATATATCAAACTGTACATGTTCATCCCTAATTTTGGCAGCTCCTGCTCCCAGGTATGGTAAAACTGACATATCTCTGTCGTCAAATGTGTGAAAATTCTTTAGAATGGGGCTCTATAAGCTTTGTAAAACTGAAATCACCCTTTACACTATTGATATGCATGAACGTCTCAAAGAAAACATCCTGGGGCTCTCCTAAACCTGGTTCCACCCAGTGTTCTGCCTTTTTTGTGCACCAAAAAAAAAAATAATAATAATATTTTTTTTTTATTAATTAATTAAAAAAATAAAAATAAAAACCAATGAAAAAAAAAAGTCATCAATAAATAAATACATTTTTAAAAATGACCAATCATACATAGGGGACTTGTCACCCCGGTAATCCAGAAATTGGAGAAGCTTGTTCACATAAATAAAAGCAAGAGAGCAATGACAGTTCATCATATGATGGCAGCTAGAGCGGTGATATGTTTCCAAACTAGTGCTGTCATAGGAACTAAACCGACACACAGCATTTTTATTAATGAAGCCGGTGCTTTTCCACCAGAGAAAAACACCCAAAGTATTTCCTCCTGTGAGGTTTGTCTGGTTATTTGTTGTTCAGTCACTGTTGTGTTTCAGACAGGAAGTCAGTGAAGGCTCAGTGCAGCAGATGCTAATGGTTATTACTGCAGCATGGTTTTCAGGCACAACTGCAAGTCATAAGCAGTTTATTTATATTTACATATAGATATATAAAACTAAACAATGGAGATTTCCATTAGCATCAGGTGGGAAGTTGATGTAATCAACCCTTTTCAGATCAATAATACAAGTGTATTTCTGATTACGATCACCATGAGCCATTCATACGGTTCATAACATGATACAGTACGCAACACCTTTTTAAATTTATAAATAAATAAAGCATCATACCAGAAGAGAAGGATATTTGAATGAAAGGTAGAATTTATGCTCATTATTTATTAGTAAGTAAACAAAAATTACTCCAAAAACTAAAACTAAACCAAAAGATGATATTGGCGTTTAATATCTTGCTATGAACATCGAAGTCAGTGAGAACAGACAGTTACTGAATTAATGCACACCACTTGAGGTGAACTGAGACAGTGTGCTTCAGTAAACATCACTCACCCAAATACATCAAGGTTACTGAAAAAAAATACTTGAATCCACATCTGCAGAGAACACAGCATTAATAATCATAAATAAACAGCCATTTATATGCTGATGAAAAATATATTTACGTAAGAATAAAATTAGAGGGTAAGGTACCGTCGCCAGGCACAAATGGATTATTATAGCTTGACATAATTGTAATGAAATGTCTCCCCCTAGTGGGTGCCAGATAAACATGCTATCTGATGAAAGACAAATTTTAATGGTCTCTTTCCAGGCCCAGGCTTCAGCCCTCCACCAAGTTTTATGAAAATCAGATCCGTAGTTCTTGCATAATTCTGTTAACAGAAAAAAATGCAAATTGAAATAAATGCTTGTTAAAAAGCCTTTAATAAATTCCTGGATTTGAATCGTAATCCAGATCTGCTCCAAATCATTACGGGTTCTCTCCAGGCCCGTACCCTATCCCTCCACCAGAATCAGTATAGTAGTTTTTGCCTAATCCTGCTAACAGACAAACAAAGCCACCGGTGAGTGCATAACCACCCCCACCAAGCAGCAGCAGAGGCAATTAACAGTAACCAGCCAGAAATATCACCCATGCACTCTTGAAAAAAAAGAAAAACAATATTCACGATGCTACTGTTGAAATACTAAACAGTCCAAAACATACAATCGCTTCATGTTTAGATATAAATGAACCCCACAGACGTTCTCCACATAGTTTAATTCAATTCTATTCAGCTTTATTTGTGTAGCGCTTTTTATAATTAACGTTGTCGCAAAGCAGGATTAGATCAAATAGATTTGATAAAAGAATTTAAACTTATGATTACAAACATTTCTCTATAAACCCTACGCATCCCTATCGAACAAGCCCGCGACGACACTGGAAGGAAAAACTCCCTCAGATGACACGAGGAAGAAACCTTGAGAGGAACCAGGCTCAAAAGGGAACCCATCCTCATTTGAGTGGTTTACACTGAGAGCACAGCATTTCGCTGAAAAAGCATGTAACAGGAGTGCATGATGGGCCTGAAACCCAAACATTGGGCTACCGTTAAACACAGCAGTCTCTGCATTACCAACAGCTAAATGTCTGCATAGCTGGCACCTGGCCAGCAGCAACTGAATGAACTCAATACCCTGACTCAGGGTCACATGGTCTACGGCAGCCTCGAGGCCTCCACCCACTCACACACTCTTGCTTGTTCTCTCTCTCTCTCTCTCTCTCTCTCTCTCTCTCTCCCTCCCTGACCAATCATTCATCATTCCAGCACGGCCTGCGCAAATCACCCCATTCAATGTAAATCAGTGCCTCATGGCTCAGACTTAACCACGTCCTGGTGGAACTTTTTTTAACACTACAACGTGGAAGAACTTTAAGGCAAAAGTGAGTCATCACAACTCACAGAGTAGCAACAGCCATATCATATCATATATCAGGGGAAACACTGGAGCAGTAATAGCACTGTGGCTACAGCGTATTCATGGAAACATCCACTCTGAACAAACTTCGTATAACAATTCATGAAGCATGCGATCTTTATGAAGGGGTGGAATTTAGCAAAACTCAGCTACAGGCCAAAAGGACTGGTCTACTGGTCCTCCTCAATATTTGCTGGTCAGGAACACTAGATCTTTGCCTATTGGATTTGTCGGGTCGCCAGCAGGATGATGTAATTCACAGCTAATTTCACTCGCCATGGACCAGCGGACTAGTGATAATTTCCACCCCTGCTTATGGCATCCAGGATTTATTCTGTAATGAAAAGACTTCTTTTTAACTGCTGATAACGCTCCGAGTCCCAGTTAGATTTAACTCTTGCTTCATCTCAAACAGAGTGGTGCAGTTAGTAGTCTACTACCACCATCAGTGCTTGTCATCTTTTCTCGGTCATAGTTCTGCAACAGATTCTCATGAATATGATATACATGTATATATGATATTGAACAAAACTGGAAAATGGTGAGAGAGAAAGAAGCTCCAGCTCTTCTTTTTGAGTTCATTCCAGGATATTTCCATACTTCAGTACCATTACTGAAACTGAGCAACAGAACATCATTTAGATCCTGTGTTTGTACTCTTACGTTACATTCAGGTAATATAAAGTGTCATTTCAGGACAGGATTACAATTTTTTAATGATTTGTCTAAAACTTTGTCAAAATATTATCTTCGTCATAATAAAGGTATATAACACTGCAAATAATATTTTGAACACATTAGCATTTTGTTAGTCCTATTGAGTATATGAACACTACTTCCAGCTTTATCCACTAACAGTATGGAACCATGCGTATTCACACAGGCTCCGCCATTACAACATAATTATCCAGTAAGGGGTGGAGATGAAAAGTCTGTAATGAAATGCACAATACACACCATCACTACTCATCATAAACATCACCAGAAGCAGAAAATTCCTGCAATGCAAAGTCGAGTGTATAAACAGGGGGCAGCGAGGAGGAGTAGGGAATTCCCCAAAAATAAAATACAGTCTGGAGAACAAAGACGTGGCCTCTGCCTCATTTAAAGGAAACACGAGAGCATATGATCATAAGGAGGCATCAGTTTAATATTTGATGATACGCAGAGGTGAACTGGATAAGTACAAGGTTCTAAAGATGTAGGTGTCGTCCTTTAACTTGCAGGGAAGGTCTGGTTTGAGCAAAAAACACCTATTTAGTCCATTTTAGATAAACTCCCACACTAACCAGCTCACACACGGGTGGAGCAGGTCAAGCAGTTAGTACCCCATAAAGTTCTGGAGATGTTTATTACAACAACAAAAAAAAGTCCAGAGGACACCTTAATTCATCAAGGCAGTTTTTAAGTGTTTCAGCTGTAAGGGACGGGGCTGGACAGGGAATAAATATTAATCATATGGGAAAATATTCTGTTGATTCATGATATCATGACTACCGGGGGGGTAATACCAGTTCAGTCATCTTTTAACAGTATTACTCTTCACACTGTATGTTCTCTGTTCAATAACATGATCTCCAAACAGAAATGGAACACGGTACAGAATATAATACTCATAAGTGTGTTTTCATCAGTGTATAATTACCTGCAACTACAAATCATGGTGTTAGAATGAGCCCTTTATATCTACATGGGGACCGCGTCTTCTTCTAAGGTGCTTCTATCACTACAGTAACTCACAAACACAAACCTCTCAAGAACACGCTTCATATTTTTACAAGTGGCGGTGAATAAGGGGAGAAGACAAAGAAAAAACACAAGCAAGAACAAAGAGAAGAAATCAGTGTTTACTGTGCTTTACTAGTGCTGGCTAACGTTGGAGAACCCAATTTTGAAAAAGTGTTCATAGATGATGGAGCACAGAAGAAGCCGGGAGAGTGAATGATGGGAATCAGTAACGTACAGCTCGCTCGGATTATTGGTGGTCAGATTAAGCGAGTTCTCCAGCCGACTTAAGGAATTTATTTGTAATCTGGACGGGTTAAAAACTTACCTCCTCCCCAACATCACTCCGCTGTTATTGTTGGTGTTTTAGGAATTTGCCGAGGTTGTTTTTGTTGTGGTTTTGATTTGCGTTTTCTGTGCATGCGCAGTCACCATGTGGGCAAGAAAAAGACAACAAAAACACAGTCCCATTCAAAAAAAAAAAAAAAAAAAAACGATGAGGTAAAACACAACAACTCAAAACAAAAGAAAGGTGGATGAAGTTGTGCTGGATAGATATCGTGATAAACTGGATGCTGGTGAAGAGAAGGATCCTGATCCATACAGCATTACTGGTTAAAACAGGGAAAGAGAGAAGGAAAAGCCAACGAATGTCAACTTTGTGGATATTTATATTTACCCTGGACTTTACACACAAATCACTGAAACCCTACAAATCTTTAGCTGGACCACTCCGGACGCATTCAGGGGGTTTTATATCATCGACTTTCACAACAATCATCAACCTGTTTGATGAACATTAAAACAAACCTCGCCAGACAGAAGGCTGGGATATGTACAAGCACTCAGAGTACACGCGAGGCGAGGGCAGAGAAGTTTATTGATTAAAAACTCCTGTTACCGGTTCTCTTCCACTTAAACATTCACATTCGAAAATACAAATAAAAACAGCGCCTTCACCTTATGGGATGTACAAATAATCTTTAACCCCTGAGGAAATCTACCATCGGTGAAGTTCTCCAGGTTTTGTTATGGATAGCTGTTTTAATCTGATTTTTTTTTTTAATCATTTATAAATCAACAACACAAACCTTATCGATAAATGACTGGAGCTCCGGTTTGATCCTCCCGACACTAGTACATACTCACAACCTCTTGGAAAGGGAGGGGCATGTAAACAATAACAATAATAGTAATAATAATAATATCATTCTCATTAAATCAAACAGCGTGATCCAGAGACTCAAACAGAAATGTTTTTTCAAATAACTTTGAGACAGCCAGGATAGTTACATCACTTTCAGCTGTCCACTGAGTTTGGTGTAATCTGATGCCATTACCTTGTTGGCGACATCCTTCAAGGGACGTGAAGTGGACTTATGTGACTGAAGACTGAAACATTACAAACCAAGTGGTATTAAGTGAGAATCCAGTCTACAGAAGAGTTCTTATTTGCATCATTAGTGCCACTCCCTCTGCTGCCTAGCAACCTTTACAGCTACTACACGTAAAAAAAATAAATAAATAAAGACACTGCATAGTGAATCTAGGAATAGTTTGGGATGCGAGGACTCCGACCGTTGGAGCCTTCACAACTTGGAAAAAGAAACTCGCGTTTCTCGGCTATGACTGAAGGAACCTTTGAAAGGGGACAGACTAGATGTGACACCTTCGGTCACCGGATGCGGATCACCAGATGAGCGTCATAGTAGCAGCTAGCTACGCTCTGAGATCACAGGAAAAACGCTCAGCACTGCAGGAGTTTTGCGATCACCTGTCGTTGGTTTTAATGATGCTGAATGGATTCACTTTACGGGGTAAGATCACAGATCTGAACTCATGACGAGTACGAGTGAATCCAGACTAAAAATGGCACCGTGTGAAAGCAGAAGTTTTTAAGACATTCATCCAAGATCCTGAAACAAACCCAGCATGATGGAAAGGGAGTCATATGACAAGCCCAGCAGCAGCTTTTCCCCCTTGTTGATGTTTAGGCTTGCCTCCTGTGACATGTGTACTCTACACATCAACACAAACAATAACCTCAAGTGTGTGTGTGTGTGTGTGTGTGAGAGAGAGAGAGAGAGAGAGAGAGAGAGAGAGAGAGCACAGACTTCAGGCAGCATTCCTGGGATTCTGCATGTCACTGACGGTATAATTGTGTCAGCTGGACCCTGAGGAACGTGGAGACCTTTCACATATTAATGGACACGAAGAGAGAATTCACCAGGGCCCCAGCGTCTTTAATGATTTATTTAATTATTCTCATTATAAGCCTCCAGTATGGTCTCATGAGTCTGAGAGAGAGAGATCGAGACACTGGTGTGATATGAGCTGAAATAAAGAAAAATAAGCAAGAAGAAAAATGACAGGAGTCTAAGAGTAAAAGACTGTGTGTTCTTCACCTCCTACAATCAAATCAGATCGAACAGGTCAAACTCGAACATGGTTCTGTGTCCAAATACATCCTTCTCCATTTCACAGCTCTGGGTATGGGTCAATAACAGCATCTACTGCACCACAACTACAACAGGACATTACCACAGAGAGCGAGGGAGACACAGAGAGCGAGGGAGACACAGAGAGCGAGGGAGACACAGAGAGCGAGGGAGACACAGAGAGCGAGGGAGACAGAGCGACAGAGAGAGACAGAGCGACAGAGCGACAGAGAGCGACAGAGCGACAGAGAGCGACAGAGCGACAGAGAGCGACAGAGCGACAGAGAGCGACAGAGCGACAGAGAGAGACAGAGCGACAGAGAGAGACAGAGCGACAGAGAGAGACAGAGCCAGAGAGACAGAGCCAGAGAGAGAGAGGCAGAGACAGCGAGAGAGGCAGAGACAGCGAGAGAGGCAGAGACAGCGAGAGAGGCAGAGACAGCGAGAGAGGCAGAGCGAGACAGAGACAGCGAGAGAGGCAGAGAGAGAGAGAGCTAGAGAGACAGAGCAAGAGAGACAGACAGCTAGAGAGACAGACAGCTAGAGAGACAGAGTCAGACAGAGACAGAGACAAAGAGAGAGAGACAGAGACAAAGAGAGAGACAGAGAGAGAGAGAGAGACAGAGAGAGAGAGAGAGACAGAGAGAGAGACACACAGACAAATGAGAGACACAGACAGAGACAGAGAGAGAGAGACACACAGACAGAGACAAAGAGAGAGAGACACAGACAGAGACAAAGAGAGAGAGACACAGACAGAGACAAAGAGAGAGAGAGAGAGAGAGAGAGAGAGAGAGAATGAATCGAATGAAATAATCAGCAGTACTCTCCCGGGTGTGCCTCAGCGGCCCAGCGACAAAAACCCAGCAGATAAGTTTAAATGTGTTCCCTTGATCTCTTTTCTTCAGGAACCTGTTTTTTAAGAACCATGCAGGTTCTGTTTTGAAGAAAATGGAGTCGAAGAGGATGAGAGAGAGAGAGAGAGAGAGAGAGAGAGAGAGAGAGAGAGAGGTCTGGATGAACAGAGAGCAGCAGGCCTTAAGCGTCCACGCGGCGACCAGCGCGAGCGCGAGAGGATACAATGTAGACAAACTGACAGATGAATAAAGCAGTCGGGTTCTTTAATGTCTTCTCTCTCTCTCTCTCTCTCTCTCTCTCTCTCTCTCTCACACACACACACACACACACACAGTTCCTGTTTACACACAGGCTTTTTTTAATACACGTTCTTTTCTTCCACCTTCCCAACTGTGTTCACGCCACACATAACTATCATGGTTCTTTATTTATTTACTTTAGTACAAAAGGGGTGAAGCAGTAAAACAGGGGCCTAGTCAGAACCGCATCCTATAGAACAGAACCACAGAACCTTCCCTCTCCCTCACTGCCGCGTCGCTGCCTGAACAACAGAAATGCCACCTTACCTCGACGATAGATCAGAAATGCCTCCAGAACATTGCCCTGGATGGCGTCAAGCGCTTTTCTCTGGCTGTTAAATCCCACGGAATAAAAGGCCAGGTAGAAGTGTTTTCATTTACCCGCTCCCCTTTTGCCTTTTGCTCCACTACGCCTCCCAAACGACTGTGGTTCTGCAAGGGCTGCTACCACTAACACGGCGTCGCGGTCCTAGTGCCGACCCGATTCCCTACCCTGAACCGAGCGACCACGTGCGCTCAGTGGAGTCAGGTGTATGAAAGCCCATTTCCGCCACTAGAGAAAAAAACCCGACTTCAGTTGAACACTTTTTTCATGGGAATTTACTTTTTAAATGAATGAGTGTATGCAGATGAAAAAATATGTAATACATTCATCTTTAGTGGGTTGATTTCGATATCCCGAGATTCTGATTAGAAGGGAGCATTTACTGAATTTATGTTTGGATTTCAGGAGTATAATTCATTCTGCATAAGAGCCAGAGTCAGCAGCCGAGGATCGGTCCAACAGAACCCACACCTTCAGCTGTCACCCAGCTCACAATGCACCTGACCCCTATAGCACAGACCCATGTCACCTCGGGGGGGGGTTGGGATGACCCTACCAGGGGCAAAATGCCCCCGACAACATACCAACTGGGAAGAGACCCCGGGGTCAACCCAAAGCACGCTGGAAGAACATGTCTCGCAGCTCGTCTGGGAATGCCTCAGTGTACCCCCCTGGTCTGGGAATGCCTCGGTGTACCCCCAAAAGAGCTGGAGGAAGTGGCTGGGGAGAGGGACGTCTGGACCTCTCTGCTTAGGCTGCTGACCCCGCAACCTGAACCCAGATTAAGTGGAAGAAGAAGATGATGATGATGATGATGATGATGACGACGACAATGATGATGACTCGTTCTTTTCTTCTCGTAATCACAGCTGAACACCATAAAGGGTCAGTTGATTTATGCTGTAACACGGTATGACTGTGTGATGCTAAAAACCTCTAAGATTCTTATGGAATATCCCCACGTTTCGGCTTTAGACCACTGAGCTCTATACACAACCCCATGTTAGCGAAAGCGTAAAAAAAACCCAGGTGAGCTAAAGCGTATTTATTTATTCAGCATACACCCACAGAGTGTAACTGTTCGTTTCTTCTTTTGGAATGTAATTTATTTTCACCTTGAATAAAGTGCTGTTTACCATATTGACTTATGAGCAGTAAGCTGTAGGGTAACGATAAAACATCTTGCTCTTGGTATTAAGGTTGATTTTGTGAATGGAAGTCTTCAGCGAGAAAACTGTGTAAGTTTCACGTGCATCGTAGTGTCTCTCAGGAAAGTATTTAAAAAATTAAGAATCAAATGTGGCTATTGTGAGCATAGATGGGAAAAGAGCCAAGTTTACGATGTTAATGTGACTTGAATGGGGAAAAGATTGTTGACTTCCAGCGTTGTTGTCTTTAGCCAAGTTAGCATGTAGCTAAAAATAAAGCATGCATGCTTCCCACTATCAGACACTTCCGGCATTACGTGTTCACCCGAGCGTGTTCAATGAGTGTGTCCCAGACTGTCGTGTGACCAAAACCGATCGCGAGGGAGCAAGACAAACACTGTCTCCTAGAAACAGTTAAGATTCTAGTCCCTCTACATACTGATCCCCAATAACACTAGGTTCAAGGCTTCCCAAAATATAAAATAACAATATAAACAAAAAATATTGACAGATTTAGACATCGCCTAAAGGTATTGTGGGCTGTTTTTCTTTCACTTCATAAGTCATTAATTATTATATCAGTGTTCTCCCAAAAAATCAGTAGCACTATTGCCAAAAATACCCGACATAATAATTGTAATTTGTTGTCTTTGGATGTTGTTTTGCCAACTTAAAAGTTTTCAAAAATAAAAACGGTCTCAGTGTGTATTCCCAGATGTTTGCATTCGTCAAGTTCCTGCCAAAAAGCAAACATCCAATTAGCATTGTGATGACACCAGATGAACAGATATACAAGCCATCCAAAATCAACTCAATGGTTTCTTAAGTGTGGTGCTCCGCTTATTATAATAAATCTGTAGCAGAGGTAATAAAGTATGAGATTATGCTTTTCTAATCATGAGCCAAGCCTCTGTTCTGGTTTATCCAGGGGTAACACTGGCCTGCATAATCAACACAGGTTATCCACACCGGTTATACAGTACTACCACACCCCTTATCCTTTAGGGTCTAGTACTGAATACACCCCATTTTTTGAGGATGTAGTGAGAATGAGTGTGAGAGGGGTTTTAGCTGAAGGCAACTCTATACATCACAGTCTGTGTACAGGGCTAGAGACACTAGGTTGGAAAGGGGAGAGTTTAGACAGATTTCATAGTTTTTCATTTTATTTATTCTTGTTTGATGACCAAACGGAATGGTATGGACTGGTCAGAACATGTTGATTCTGTTTATTCTCTTTGCTTTAAATTTAAAACATTTATTAATTCATCCACTTTCTAAGCTGCTTAATCCTAATTAGGGTTGCGGGGAGCAGTTCAGGGTGTACCCCGCCTTTGCCCAGAGTCGGCTGACATGGGCACTAGTCTCCCTGCGACCCTAATTAGGATTAAGTGGCTTAGAAAATGAATGATGAATAAAATGTTACTATTTTTACCACTCAGTCATGTTAGTTGTTATTGAAGATAAATGGAAATGCTGACGGATCGGGTGATCTTGTTGCGTGGTGATGCCACACAGAAAAGCCCTCCTCAAGCCCGGTATTCGAACCCAGGACCTTCTTACTGTAAAGCAGATGTGCTAACCACTACACCAGCGTGCTGCCCTTCTATATATATCTTTGTTGAATAAATGATTGAAAAAGAGAATTGTCCTTGAAATTCTTATGAAATTTTCTAAGGGAGCCTTTCAAAATGCACCTGATCTTTTCAAGTTTTACAAAATTGGGGACTTCTCTTATTCATAATGTATGTGAGGGAGGAGTGGGAGATTTCCAATTAAGTAGAATCAAATTTAATGCTAATAAAGTCACAAAGGCTATGAGAGTACCATCTGAGACAGAGATTGGTGTTGTGGGTGGGGACATACATATATACACATAGATACGCAACACGTGCTATACGAACGTCCGCGAGATACCTCATTGGTTAGCTGCGCCGCGGCCATCTTTGGGAGGTGAATCAATGTAAACAAACACCGCCTTGCATGTCTAGTATACAGTACAAACCTCAATCACTGGGGTTTATATATATTATTTATTATTATATATATTATTATAAGTATATATATAATATATATTCCCCTCCTCGAATCGCCACCTTATCGTGGTGGAGGGGTTTGCGTGTCCTAATGATCCTGGGAGCTATGTTGTCGGG
>JBCNYH010000023.1:26728241-26745531 GCA_039654325.1 Tandanus tandanus
GGGGTGTGTGTGTGTAGGGTGTGTGTGTGTGTGTGTGTGTGTGTGTATAAGGTGTGTGTGTGTGTGTGTGTGTGTGTGTGTGTAGGAATGTGTGTGGGTGTAATGTCTCTGTGGTACTGAAATTTTTTGTGTATTGTAATAAAGTTGTAGAAGAAATAAATTCTGCTCTGATTTAAGCGACATCCTACGTCTCTGTTTTCTGTTTTAACTCTGTATTTAATGGTTTTACTGGTGTGTTGTCTACAGTGATCTTGGGACCTAACACACTGCTAAGCCTGTTTTGTAGCCTCTGTTTGATTGCCTCGCCCTGTTTACTCAACATCCGGTTTTTCCTGTTCTTTCCGGCAGGTTATGAGAGAAGCATGGAGTTCCCAGACCATAGTCGCCACTTGCTGCAGTGCCTTAGTCAGCAGCGTCACCAGGGCTTCCTGTGCGACTGCACGGTGCTGGTCGGCGCGGCACGCTTCCGTGCACACCGGGCCGTGTTGGCCTCATGCAGCATGTACTTCCACCTTTTCTACCGGGACCAGCTGGATACTCATGACGTGGTGCGACTGAACAGCGACATCGTGACGGCACCAGCATTCAGCTTGCTCCTCGAGTTCATGTACGAGGGTAAGCTCGAGTTCAACACGCTGCCGGTGGAGGACGTGCTGGCCGCTGCCAGTTACTTGCATATGTATGACATTGTGAAAGTATGCAAGGGAAGACTGAAAGAAAAGGAGCTGTCCTGCCTGGATGACAAACTTGCAGACAGTGTGAGTCTGAGCTGCCTGGACAGGGAGCTAGAGCCCAGCAAAATCCCCCTGAGAGGCCAAATGGCAGATGACATGGATATGGATGACATCACAGATTGCGATAGGCCAGCACTGGCAAGGCAGAAGGCCAACGGTCACCTTAGTGGGTCTCCGGACCTTGTAGGTGTCAATTATGTGTCAGCTGAGGCCGAGGCCCAAGTGCGAACAGCTGGAAAAACGAATGTGGACGTCAGCGGTGCGTCCCAAAGGTCCCGGGCGCATGATGACACGGACAGTGCGCTGGACTTGTCTTTGAAGGCGCTGTCGGGCAGAGATGTGGGACAGCTGGCCCACGACAGGCAGCAGCAGGGCATAGAGATGCACGCTCGAGACGAACACGGCACGCTGTCAGTGAAGGAGGAGGGTGGGGGTGCCAGCTTTGGGAATAGTGTGCCCATGACAGGGTTCGATGCCCTCTTTCGGGGCAAAAATGGCACTCTGCTGCCCCCGGACGAGCACCTGATGATGGAGGATGAAGAGGAGGAGGTGGTGGGGTTGGATGCTGTTGAAGAGGAGGAGGGGTTGGGAGGAAGGGTGGGGGTTTTGGTGGCACAAAGGGAACGTAGCCGCAGCCGAGAGGGGAGCGAGGAGACTCGAGGAAGAGAAGTGCAGAGTGAGGAGGAAGAGGACGACAATGAACTTGCCTCCACTGACATCACTGCACTCCTGCCGCCAACAAGCGCTGTTCCGGTGTGTGTGTGCCCTTTATGCAGCAAGGCATTCCCAACACCACATGCTCTACAGCCGCACCTCAGCTCACACTTCCGTGAGCGGGAGGGTGCACGCACCAAGCTCTCACCCGACGCTTCGGTACCCACCTGTGCTCAGTGTGGCAAGACTTTCTCGTGTGCATACACGTTAAAACGGCATGAGCGCACACACTCGGGTGAGAAGCCCTACACGTGTGCCATGTGTGGAAAGAGCTTCCAGTACTCGCACAACCTGAGTAGGCATGCCGTGGTGCACACCCGTGAAAAACCTCACGCCTGCAAGTGGTGCGAGCGCCGCTTCACACAGTCAGGAGATCTGTACCGCCATATCCGCAAGTTCCACTGCGCCCTCGTCAAGACCCTCTCTATTGGATAAGCACACTCCTTTTGTACTCCCAAAGGTTGTTTCTGACTCACAGATATCCCTTATTTAAGCACAGAGGCGTGTCCTTCTATAAACTCTGAGCCCCAGTGTTGATTGGTGACTATGCACTCGACCGGCTGTAGATATGTTACAACTAAAACCTGGATCCAGTATTTTGCTGCATTTTAATGCAGAGCTTAGGACCGTTCGAGTCCCTCCACCCAGTGGAGACGTGTGAAATGAAGGTTTCTGATGCACTTGGTCCATCACTGGCAGCGTCTTGTGACGTGAAAGAAAGTCATTACATTTTACTGAACGGATAGAACACTGTGATGAAGAGAGCAATTCAGTTTTATCTGTGAATGAATTGAAACTTCGCTTGACAGATCTGTGATCTCTGTTGGGGTTCGGTTCTCAGAGAAGTTGGTAATGATTTTGTTTCTTTGTCACTTCTGGGGAAACGGGTTCATGTGTTCCCTATTAAATTGAACACCGTTTCTCAAGTAATAAAATAATTACACAGGAAATTTGTAAGGACAACTACTACCTTTATTACATAGATATAACTCCTGCAGGTTTTTCTGTGTTAGCTAAAATGAAATTAATTTGTGGTTGTTGTTGTTGTTGTTGTTTTGAGAAGCTGAACGAGTGAAATGGGAATTTTATTTATTAGCTAGCATTCTGTTTATTTTGGTGGGTTTTTATTATTAGTCCTATTTAACTGGAAACACTAACATTTTGACAGAAAAAATCCAGTGGAACATGAATGTTAGAGTCTTTGTATCTTTTTACTGAACTTTTTTTTTGTTCTAACATTTTTGAGTGTGTTGTTTTGGTTCATGCTCACAGGTTACATTTTTGTTTGGTTTTGTTTTTACTTAAAATGACAGAAGCACTAAAAGTCCATGTGATACTGTTTCATTTTCCTGAGAAAACTTGACTAGATTTATTTATTAGTTCTGTTGGTTCAGGGTTTACTGTAAACATCTGAAGTATAGAGCATTATGTTCAGTCCTGATATGTGCTGTGGGTTCTGTTTGGGCTTCACTGAATGGATGGATTGTATAATCAGTTGCTGTATATTCGTTTATCATTTCACTGTAATTTATGTAGAGAAATCATTTCAGTCACTGTTTGTCATGAGTCGACTCAAGAACTGCTAAAGACGCACTTGCTTTGTATAAATGTAAAGTGTACATATACAACACTGAGATCCTGTAGGCTGCTATTTCTAACTGGATATTTATTGTAAATATGCATTTTATTTATCCTTGGTTTCTTGACAACATCTGGAATCTCTGAAAGCTCTCTCGACATCTGAAGTTTGAAGTCTTCCCTCATTTTTGTTGGTGTGTTTTAAAGCCTGTAGCGCTGTGGCAGATGTAGCAGATTCAGAAGCACAATGTCCCCACAATGTTTTATAAAACTCCTACAAGTAAAAAAAAAAGAAAAAAGGTGCAGGGATTTATTTGAGGAGCGACACATCGTGTTCTACTGGAAAGTACTGGAAGTGTTACACACATTGTTCAAGTGTTACATGGTTTATCAGAGCTGTTTAGTGCAAAAAAAGTGGATAAAGATGTGAACGTAGACGTGTCTCACTGAAATCTCACTGACTAGACTCCTCTCGCAAATCATTATATCTACGTTGTATGTTTGTTGGGCAGCTGTTAAAAAGTATATTTAAATTCCTGTAAGTTTGTATAAGCTCTGTGTACGGTTAAGTGTCCTGGTTTTAAAATTCTCTGTGGAACACTGGAAATGAATGAAACATACACGAACAGCTCTTAACACAAAAGATGTTGAGAGAATGTCGTAATTCTGTTATTAAGTTGAACTGGAAACAAAATCTTTTACAGACGGTCTGTTTGATGCAGCTAACACTGATGATCTGTAGGTGCTCTGTTAGAAACGTGTGTGTGTGTTGATAAGAATCAGACTCAAAGTAATATGCATCTACACAGTATGTGCCTTGTTGACACACATTAATCCAACATCAAATTCCTTATTGGGCATTACTGTGGGCTGTAATTATTCATCCTGCACAAGCAAAGACAACATGAGGTTGCTTTGCATTTTTAAATTGAAGGTACAATAAGAGGTTTTTTATAATTACAAAATGTTAAAAGAAGAGAGTATGAAGTAATAATAGGCTGTATATAGTACATAGAGGAAACAGGTGCATGATACTTGAAGTAACATCCTGTACTGATGCAGTCATGTGATCAGCAGTGAGACAATATTTAACTATCACATGTGACCAGCAGGATCACGATCACGGATAATGTGAGCAGTCAGAAATCTGTAAGGTTTGATTTGATCTGAAAATTCAAGCCATCATTTAAGGCACAGATATGCTTTTAATTTTATTATAATTTTTTTTAATAACAAAAGTGAGTAAACATTAATATTGGAATATAGTCTTCTAAGGTTCAGACTGTGAAACTGTATAATCATGAGTTATTTATTGATTTTCTTTTTGAATTAATTAAAGATGCTACTAAACAGAGAACATTTTTAATAGACTTTGTAGAAGTGCCATTAATATAATTTTTTTTTTATAAGAAACGTATTTTATAGGAGACAGATGTTTTGATGTTAGTGCTGTAGTGAGTGTAGGTGACAATCTGGCTTAAAAAGCTTGTTTGTTTTGTTTGTTTGTTTGTTTTGAAAGACTTGGAGTTTGTGCTTTTTATTTGCCGCTTTTGATGTGTACCCCCATGTGTGTGTGTGTGTGTGTGTGTGTGTGTGTACTGTGGAAAAAGTGACAATCTCGAACTAGGACTTTATCTCAATTCTGCATAGATTAAATAGAGAAATTTATGTCATATATATGTGTGTGTTTCATCATTTATTCTTTCATTCAATCATTTTCTGAACCGCTTAATCCTAATTAAGGTCGCGGGGAGGCTGGCACCCAGTACACCCTGGACAGCTCGCCAGGCCATCGCAGGGCAGAAACACGCTGATGGCTATAAGAGCAGTCTACTCTTGATGAAAGTCAGCAATGGTTCTTTTACATGCCTCTCACCACAGACAGTGAGAGACATGGCTGGCCTTTGATAACGCAGTTAGCTGCACTGGAGGTGTTTCATCTTTTATTTCAGTCAAATGCACTTAAACGATCAGTAGTACATTTTACAGGATTTTTTTTTTCTCTCAGAGGAAGGAAACCTTGTCCCAGATCCTCTTTTCAAGGACTCGTAGTAAAGGAAGATCTCTCCAGGTTTCTGTTTATAAGTAACATCAGCTGTTTGAGGGTTGAACTGTACTGTATACACACAACACACTGATCTTTATTCCTCACCAACAAAAATATGGGGTGTGGCTGTAGAGGAACGACAGAACCATGATATCTGTTAAAAATGTCAAAAGCAATGACATTGCACAGCATGGAACATTGCTATGATAGTCAAAAAAAATTAAGTTTACTCATTTCTTCAAGCACTTAAAAACCATTCACCTGGAGCTATACACTCATCATTAACCTTATACCACTCAGATAGAAAAAAAATTAAACATAAAACTTTATTGAATATCTGAGAAAAAATACTACAAAATAGCATTAACATCACCTGACTGTTCTGAGGGAGCCTCATACACAGCGAGCTGTACTACACAGTGTTCTGATTCCTTTCTCTCAGATCCAGCAGAAACAGGTTCAGTAGTTTGTGCTACAGTAGCTCTTCTGTGGGATCAGACCAGACATGCTCACCTTCACTCCACACACACATCGATGAGTCCTGTGTACATGTAAACTCCACACAGAAACCTCCTGATTGAGCCCAGGACTTGTACCCAGGGCCTTCTTCCTGTGAGGTGCACATGCTAACCACTACACCACCATGCCACCCAAAAAACCCAAACAATTTTTGGTTGATTTTTCCATTTTAAATTACCCCTGTCATTACGCTGCCTGCTCCAAGTGAGTGACAAACCAGGAGCTGGTCAGTCAATTCGATTCAAACAACATGCACTTGGGATAATGAGCAGTTATTGAATGAGGTGAAGTATGATATGGAGAATTATTCAGATCGAGGTGATTAACACCCTCGGAGATACAAATAATTCTCCACTTCATACAAAAGCTGATTTCTAGAATTGTTAATTTGTTTTCATTTAAAATATTTTCGAGTCTGGAGAAAAACACATCGTAGCTGGTGCGAGTCAGCTGGAAGTGCTACATGCTATTCCCCACTAACGGCTTTTCCGATTCACTCTACACAAATTACACAAAAATATGAAACAACAAATGAAATTAAAGTATTTGATGGTAAGGACATATTTTTATTTTCAATAATTAGACTTTCCCCCATCAAACGTGATTATCGGCTTGTTGTGAGGAGCGAGTAATATTATTCACTGATATCCTGTCAGTGGTTATTACTATTCTGCTGTATTTTTGGACTGGATCCCCTCACACAATTTTTATTGTAAAAGTTATGGCGGATCGGAGTGAAGCTGAAATCAGGCTCTGAAGGAGACTGTGTTGTTGTTCCCTCCTCATTGCTTTCTCGTATTCCTCTTCTACCTGTTAGGTATTACCGATATGTGGATGTGTGTATCTGGGAGCCGGCTCACCCTGCCAACAATCCTCTTCACCAGCCAGTGAGTTGCTCAGTGAGATAGTTAACGCCATTCTGTATGTTCGATATTCTCAAAACAATTCAGTGATAGACCTTAAATTATAACATGAGATTTTCTATATTTAAAATTATTTTATGTTTTATATATTTCATAATTTAAATCATATTGAATTGTTTTATGATTGCATCATGCTCCTTAGTGCACAGGGTTATGGGTATGGTGCGCTGACCCCTTTATCAGTTTAGATTTAATTTATATATATATGAGAGTCTGAAAAGACAAAATGAGGTTTGGTTCAGGACAAAAAAATATTAAATTGAAAAAAAAAACAGAAGAAGAAGGCACAGTACAGTGGTGTAGTGGTTAGCACGTCCGCCTCACAGCAAGAAGATCCCGGGCTTAGCGAGGGCGTTTCTGTGTGGAGTTTGCATGTTCTCTCCATGCTAGCGTGGGTTTCCTCGAACATAGCTCGGAGTTGAACCGCTGCTCCTCCGCGTTGAGAAGAGCCAGTTGAGGTGGCTCGGGCATCTGATTAGAATGCCTCCCGAACGCCTCCCTGGTGTGGTGTTTCGGGCATGTCCAACCGGGAAGAGACCCTGAACAAGAGACCCCGACCCAGAACACGCTGGAGGAACTACGTCTCTCGGCTGGTCTGGGAACGCCTCGGCGTCCCCCCGGAAGAGCTGGAGGAAGTGGCTGGGGAGAGGGACGTCCGGACCTCACTGCTTACGCTGCTGCCCCTAAGACCCGACCCCGGAACAAGCAGAAGAAGATGAATGAATGAATGGTTGTGTGTGTTGCCCTGCGATAGACTGATGAGCTGTACAGGGTGTACACCAACTTCACCCAACGTAAGACAGGGAGATCGTTCTGATCCTTAAGTACTTCATCCAAACCCGGGTGAGATTGAGTTTGTGTTGCTTTGTTTCTTCTTTAAAAAATAAACAAACTATTTTATAGGATTAAAACTATTTGATGATTGTTTTATGAGACAAATCAGAAGAAGTTGGTGTGCTGTTGATCACATTTCTCTGGTATCACTCGACTGCATGTGAATATTTTAGTTTCTTTGAAGGAGTGAAAATGATTTCACATTCAAGAGGAGGTTACTGTCATGAGTGTCGCAGTAACCGACACACATCTTACTAAGTATAATGAGTCATTTTTCAGTAAAAAGTAACTTCCTGGATCATTTACATTCCAAGAAACAAACTAACCGTTTGACCGAGGGAGAGGACAATGCGTGCCTAATTTGAAAACTGAGCAGTCCATTTTTTAGTAAGTGGGCTCCTAATTATTCTTTGACTGCACATCTAAAGAAACCCGGTGGGGTGGATATGCGATTCCCACAGCCCTGCCCCCGTCAGGACCATTCAAACTTTCAAAACATACACAAACATCCCCCAGCATCCCAGACTAGATCACACTAACCCCAGAGTCTTCAGAATGCAGTAGTACCGACATACTTATAACTTTCTGTAGTTTTTATCTTCTCACTAGAAATCAGTGTAAGTTGGCCAACCCAAAGCAGCACCTGACCGTGTAGCGGTTTGTCGCTGGACTGTAAATAAGGGTGTTGGAGCACTGGAAAGGTCTTCCACACCTCAAACATGACTCATGAGGTTGCCTAAACAGCTCGAACAATGCTGTAACTCTTCTAGAGATCTGTCTCAACTTTAAACACAATAAACAGCGGTCACTGTTCACACATTCATGCTGCCGTCTTTGCGTATGGGCCTGGAAAGAACCCGTAGCTTTTTTAACAAGCATTCATTAAAGGATTTGTTTCTGACTCTCACATTTTCTATATTTTCACTGATCCTTTCTGCCGTGTAGCAGAACCTCTCGACTCACATAACCTTACAATCACCACCCAGTACAAGTGACCTCAATGAATGAACACCTTCACAGACATTCATATTAACTTTAAAATAAATAAATAAATAAATTACAGACTTACACAGACTTACGTTGTTTATGTATTCAAGCCTTATCTCGCATCGTTTTGACTTAATTAGTTGTGTTTTTGCCCTCACTGATCAAAAATGCTCATGTAATTTCCATTTAACCAGAGTTGGCCCATTTGCATGTATTCCCTGGGCAGTGGGAAGTCTTTGGAAGGGAAAGCGAAGTTGAAAACTTGGACATCTTCACCTCGTGAGGCCAGCGGTGGGAGCCCTTGACCTCTGAACGCACTGCCAGGGACAGCTGGTGCCTGGCCATATTTATTTATTTATTTACCTCACAACAAAAGACAGGTGGTCACACTTGAAAAGAAGCGATGCTCCTAAACATGCACAGACGTGCACACACACACACACACACACACACACACACACACACACTGAGCTGCAAACAAGAGTGCATGCAGGAAAGTGACCCACACACTGTCAAATCCTCGCCATGCTGTCAAATCTTTTTTCTTTTCTTTTTTTTTTTTACTTTCACAAACGTAAGTTATTTCTTTACAACACATCCTCCTTTTCCTTTTTCTTTATAAGATATAATCTCAAAACCTTTCATATCCTGATCAACAATATCAATCCAGTATACACCAAACAGCCATAACATTAAAAACGTTAAACAAAAACCGAAAACTCTCCGCAGCTATTAGCTCAGCTCAAAGCACCCAGCTGGCCTGATCACTTCCACTTCTGCCTTTACTTTGATTATTTTTTTTCTGCTGATGTCTCATGAACTTCCTTATAAATTATATCTTACTCTGCATGTTCTGATTCAGACAAACTGACAGTTTCACAGCAATACATTTTTATTTTGGCATTAAAATATTTAAAAGTTTTAATTTTCAGTAACACTTTGTCAGGATATATGACATTGACAGTGTGTGTGTGTGTGTGTGTGTGGATGCCTTGTGTTGCGACCTCGTGCGAGTACAAGGGTGAGGAGTGCACAGCTGTCACTTCTTTAACTAACCCATATTTATAGTATACGCATCACTGAAGCAGGCATGCTTCTCCCTTTCTCTCGTTTTCTCTGGGCACAGCTGGTCACCCCGTGATTTGATAGTGGATCCAAAGCCACACGCATGGATTTAAGTCCATCCAGCAGTCGGTGAGGCGGCCCAGGGCCTTAAGGGCTCCATGGCATGCTGCACAGGGTAACAGAAGCCGCCTCGGATGTGACGAGTGTGACCTTTTTCAGTAAAAACATCGTCGCTGTGATGAAAGCACCAACAGCTGCAATGTAGCTTCCACAAAAGGCCCAACAACTGAACTGGATCATCACCATATACATAAGAGTGAGGGGTGCGCCTAATGGACAGTAACGCATTGCTTAATTACTTTTACTTTAATTCTCCACAGCTTTATATTTTGATGATGATCTGTGGATAAGATATAGACACATTCAGCAGGTTAGTACATGTCCCCGAAGAAATCTGGGACATGTACTTTATAAAACAAAGACGTGATAGCAGTTGGAGATATGTTAGCTCAAAACCCAGGACAGCCATCATTAAGCAATTAAGTACTTAGGGGCAATTTGGAACAGCCTTATGTGCATGTCTTTGGATTGTGGGAGGAAACCAAAGCACGGAGAGAACATGCAAACTCCACACAGAAATGCCCTCGCTGAGCCCGGGACCTGAACCCAGGACCTTCTTGCTGCAAGGCAGACGTACTAACCACTACACCACCGTGCTGCGCCGCCTTATTATTTTCTCCACTTAATATTGTACTGAACCAGACTTCATTTTGTCTTTTTTAGCTCTCATAGGTCCTGCATGTGAAAAATTACCATAGCAAAATAATCAGTAAATCATATATATGTCAAAAAACAAACAAACATAAAATTCACAAGTGTGTATTAGCAATTGTGTTACAACCACGTGATGGTAAACCTCTCATCTGTAGAAATCTCATGTAAAAATATAAGATGTATAAATTAAAGTAAAAATCACATGTAAAGTGTATAGAACTCTGTGTCCTTGTCATACATGAATCTTTTCTGTGAGAGCCATGTGTAATTTGGGGAAAAGTTGGGAGTTTATGAATGAGAATAGCATGCCGTAAGGACTTTATCTATAGCAGGACTTTCTATCATAACTGACTTTCAGGCCACACTGACGCCTCAGCGCCTGGACCAGCTGCTCCTCTGCCTGAAAATCAGCGTCTGTCTGCAGACACCAACTGGTGCCAACCACAAGGAACCATGCAGCCCAAGCGAGTGTGACTCACACAGCAACACAGCTGCAGGCACTCTTCCCACTAGAGGTTAGTCTTTAAGTCTGCGGCCAATCAGATACGTGTTTTTTATTAGATTGCCTTCGATTTTTAATCAACTCTGTAGCATTAATATTAAAATATTCCTTATTAACACATTTCTCCTTAAAGATTAAACCTCTTACTAGTTTCTACTGATAAAAACTATACCGCAAACATTTTAAATATCTGACCCATGAACTCACACACAGTTCATCACTGTATCAAATTTAAATTCCAATTCAACTTTACACTTAAAACCACTTGAGGAATATTCAAGGCTTCCACAGATAATTAAGGTTTCATTAATGCATTTATTTTAAAAAATTTTTACTTTACTTGACCCCCAGCCACTTCACAGCAAGAACGTCCTGGGTTCGAGCCCTTTGTGGGGTTTATATGTTCTCTGTGCTTGTGTAGGTTTCCTCAGGGTACTCAGGTTTCCTCCCACAGTTACACCAGCCCATTAGGCTAACTGGATATTTTTGATTGCTCCAAGGTGTGAGTGTGTGTGTGTGTGTGTGTGTGTGTGTGTGTGTGTGTGTGTGTGTGTGTGTGAGTTGCCCTGCGATGATCAGGCGAGCTGTTCCGAGTTTACCTTGCGTTCAAATGCTGTTGGCTGAGATGGGCTCCAGCCTCCCCGCGACCCTCATTAAGGATAAGCTGATTTGGAAAATGAAATGAAATTAGTCATTCTGATAAGTAGGATGTGAGAATTCAACAGTGTTGTGTTTTGATTTATTTAATGTTGCTATGCATCAGACACAGAACAATATAACTGTACAGAATAATGCATGATATGATATTTTTTTCTGTTTTGTTTGATCTTCTTTAACTGATGATAAGTTTTAGAGAAAAAAAAAGAAATTTGACGCAAACAGTTGAAACAGTAAAAAAGTTGGATTCACACAGGAAGCGACGAGCGACAAGCAACCAAACTGCACGAACGCCAGTGAAATGAGCAATGAGAGGCTAAATTTTCTCAAGCAACTCAAAGTGGACGGACACACGGTTACACTGAGCTGAACTTTCACACAGGCAAATTCAGCAATAACCAATCAGAGCTTACAGACACTGATGATTGACAGATGCTGCCAAACACTGAGTTCCCCAAAACCTTTTCTTTTCCATAGACTTTTTCATAGAGATTTTACATAGTAAAATTGGCGAAGCAGTTTGCGTGTTGCTCGTCACTTCCTGTGTGAATGCGGCAGAGCACCTGGTTAAATACAGAAGAGTTGCTTTTTGCCTCCAGGACTGAAAGATAGTTACTGGGATTCTGTAATGTCATGCATTTGAGTGTAGACTTGAGGCATCCAGCAGGTTCACATGACAAGAGAGTTCAACAGCAGAATGCACATTCATCAGTGTTCTGACCTTTGACCTCTTGGCTTGCTAATGTTATCATGGGAAGAACTTCAGCACTAAAGGATTCAGCTAAATTTAAGAAAGTAATACTCAGATATACGTAGGTACCCTATATATCCAAAAGTATGTGGACATCTGTCCATCACACCCATATGTTGGTCTTTCCCCAGAATAAAGGTCCTGGGTCGCCAAGGGCGTTTCTGTGTGAAGTTTGCATGTTCTCCCCGTGCTAGTGTGGGTTTCCTCAGGGTACTCCAATTTCCTCCAACAGTCCAAAGACATGCACATTAGGCTCACTGTCTGTTCTAAATTCCCCTAGGTGTGTGTGTTGGCCAGTCTAACTCTTCTAGCCTAGAAAAGGGCCAAAACTAGTTAGGTGGTGTTAATGTTTTGGCTGGGCTTGGGTTACTGCCTGCATGGAGTAATGTATCCAGGATGTATACCCATCTTGTAGTATCCCTGAGGTCTGTATCCACCTGAAGATAAATAAATGTTATTGGTCATACATGCCTCCATTACACAAACCTGCCTTACTCCTAATATTTATAACCTGCAGTAATTTATCAAAAAGCAAAGACTTACTCAATTCTGACTCTCTGACAAGACTTTACAGTTTGATATTTACATTTACTGGATTTAAAAAAAACTTTTGCACCCCGTGTTAGTCGCTCCTACTGGTCTCTATCCTGTTTGTTTATATTAATTTGTGAAATCATTTTGTATGTACAGTACAATATAGTTAACTGTATAGTCTGCATCATGTTGGAAGATATTTGATTTGAAACACCAAACCTTTAAACCTTTTCTTTGTACAGAAAACAATATTAACAGCACACAGTGGATTCTTGTTGTTGAAAAGGTTTATCCCTCCATCTTCAGGCAGTTTTCACTGATTATTAATAATATATAGTGTTATTTTAAAGAACACACATTCGTGTTAGTTATGATTGCATTACTTGTTCAGTAAAGCCAAAATAAGCAGTTGTAAAGTCTAACAATGTTCATTCATTCATTCATTCGCCAAACCGCCTTATTCCACTACGCCCGTGGGGAGGATGGAGCCTAACCTAGCCAACTCTGGGTGAAGGTAGGGCACACCCTGAACAGCTCAACAGTCTATTGCAAGGCCGACACACACACAACCATTCACAGCCATAATTAGCCTAATGTGCATGTCTGTTGGAGGAAACCTAAGAACCCAGAGGAAACCCACACAAGCACGGGGAGAACAATCAAACTCCACAAAGAAATGCCCTTGGCGATCCGGGGACTTAAACCCAGGACCTTCTTGCTGTGAGGTGGATGTGCTAAACCCTAAGCCACAATGTCGCCCACGGCTCACTGATGCCTGTGGGGAGTGAAGGCTAGTCCATCTGACCTGATCCCATAGAAGAGCTTTTGTAGCAAAAATGGCTGAAAAAGGTAACCATGGCTGTACCAGAAATGTGTGAGAATGCCCGGTAGATCACAGTTTACTGCGTAGAGAGCTCAGAGTGCTTATGCTGTTCCCAGTCCTTAACCGGAAGTACCTACATCGGGCATGTGAACATCAGAATTGGATCATGGAGCAATAGAAGGAAGGCTGTTCTGAAGCCCATGATGAGTGCACTGCTTACCCGTGGAAGAGATGGAACCAGGATGCGCTGTGGAACAAAGCAAGCGAGTGGAGTGTGATGCTCTGGCCAGTGCTATGCTGGGAAACCTTGGGTGCTTGCACTGATGTGAATATTACTTTGATTTGTATCACTTACCTAAGCACACCTACCACAGACCAGGTACATACACCTCATGGCAAAGTTACTCTATAATGGAAGTGACATCATTCAGCAAGATAATACCCTGCCACATTGCAAACCTTGATCAGGAATGGGGACATGACATGAGTTCAAGGCCTCCAAATTCCCCAGATCTCAATCCAATCAAGCATGTGTGGGATGTGCTGGATTAAAAAAGGTCAAGATTCATGGAAGCCCCACTTTGCAACTTTCAGGACTGAAAGGAGCTGCTGCAAGCATCTTGGTGCCAGATGTTAGAGGCACATAAACATATAACATATGGAACACATATTGTAGTGTTACTGCCTGTAGAACCATAGAACCTACGTCAGTTAATAACAAGACAAGACTATGTTAAATGTTCATTTATATATATATATATATATATATATATATATATATATATATCATGCTACATTCTGTGTTTATGAACAGTGATCGATTTATTGTTAACTATTTTGCACTTTACTGAACAAAGATCTGAGTGGCATGGTGGTGCAGTGGTTAGCACTTCCGCCTCACAGCAAGAAGGTCATGGGATTGAGTCCCGGGCTCAGGTGTTTCTGTTGGGTTTGCATGTTCTCTCCGTGCTTCAGGGGGTCTCCCCCCAGAGTATGCTGGATTTTCCCCCACAGTCCAAAGACATGAGCATGAGGCTAGTGGCTAATTGGCTGTTTCAAACTGCCCCTAGGTGTGAGTGTAAAATGGTTGTGTTGGACCTGCAATGGTCTGGTGAGCTGTTTAGGGCGTACCCCGCATTCACCCACAGTCAGCTGAGATAGGCTCCATCCTCCCCACTTTAACTCCTAAAATTCTTCCATTCTTTAAAATCAATTGTTACCTGTGGAACCCGTAATGTGCACGCCATGTAATCTCAAAGTTGACTTAATTGCCCTAGGATTCCTTACCAATTCACAGAGACCACAAAGATCTATTTTCTGAAGTATGGATGAGACACAGAGCTTCTCTTGATTACCTTCAGGTCACCATCACCACCGCAACGGTATGGTTCTACAGTATCTTCCTTTCTGACAGTCACGTGCTGCCCTCTACTGGCACCATTCATAAAACTGTCACCAATGACTCAATTTTAAACGTCCAACTTTTTCAAACCATGCAGCCAATAAATAAATGCTACTTCCATCAGCTGGATTTGTTGGTTATTCATGGTCACAGTACACAAGTATACCTGTTCTACATCATAATCAAAGAAATATTGTGTTACTTTTATCTCCACCGCTTGGTGAGGGTGGTTATGTATTCACCAGCATCTGTTTGCCTGTTAGCAGGATTACACAAAAAATACTAAACTGATTTACACCACACTTGGTGGAGGGGTGGGGTATGGGCCAGGCAGGAACTCGTAACATTTCGGAGCAGATCCAGGTCACGATCCGGATCCAGGAATTGATTAAAGGCCTTGTTTGCAGGATTTCACAAAAACTACTGATTTGGTTTACATTGAACTTGGTGGAGGGGTGGGGCCTGGACCTGCAAATAACTCATTACATTTTGGAGGTGATCCATGCAAGGGATCAGGTTTAAAAAATAAATAAATAAATAAATAATAAAAAAAATCCTGATCTTTAATTAACACGGGGCAAAACGTTCATCTGACCACCATTAGGGGGAGACTTCATTATAACTACACCATTATAATGTATTTGTGCCTGGTGGAGGTACCTTACACTGAGTTAATGTCTAGTTAAATTATGGGTTCACACTGCAACACCCACCGTGTACATTGTAGCGTTTCTAGCTTGGGAACATGATCTGTGGACACTGCCACTAGAAACGATGACTTTAATGAACAGGAATGTGTTTACATTTACAGCCTTTGGCAGATGCCCTTATCCAGAGGAACTTATATTTTTATGTCAGTCAAACAAGTGGGCCTTGCTCAAGGGCCACACAGTGTCAAAATGGGGGTAAAGTGCCTTAAACACAGACCTTCTGATCCATAACACTTGAGCTACCGCTGCCAGGTGTTGGACATGGCATTCCTGCATCCTGGACTTTAATCATTTTAAATATTCCCAGATCTACTCCCCATCCACAGAACTACACTTAAACATTTCTTTAATACTTTGTCCTCATCTACTTCACAGATGACCACAATGTGCTGATAAATAATAAACCCCCTAAACAACTTAGTTTTACCCCCCCCATTATAAGGTCTGCGAATGTGCAGATTTGCTTTTCAAACTACACCCAGGATGAATCCATATTCAACATCAATAACCTCCAAAAACAAAGTAAAGAGAATTTCAACACATGAAGCAAAACACAATGTGTTTGGGTATTTATTTAAACAGTTAAAAAACATGTATACACAAAGACTCAAATTATACAGGTAAAGGTATATAAAATTCATTTACAGTGAGGAATGCACTAATGTTCACTACAAGTGGAATACAAAACACGTTTTATTTCTTCCTTCAGACAGATCATGAAGAGCAGCTACAGCACAGGACTTTATCATAGCGCTCGCTGTAACTGTGAAGAGAACAGCACCGTGTTAGAGTCATTCAATTAAAAAATAAAATAAAAATCCATGTACACAATTCTAACAACTCAAATATTCATTTTGAACTGTATGAATACACACATGACCATCTACAGACTAACAATAACATGAAGGTAAAAGGAAATTAAACTCTACATGTGAGCTTTTATTAAGTTTGGGTTTATGTGTTTCTACTGAATCAGTTTCATGAAGCAATTTACACTGTGTAGAATAAAAAAAACGGCAGTTACCCAACACATATTTAACACTGAAATGCAAAATGTCACATTATGATCGTGTTTCCACCGGCAACACAGACCTAATTTGCATATGAATCAATGGTGCAGTATTCTCTCTTGTATGAACGCGGGCGCGCCTGTTTTAAATGTAGGTTTACAGAATACCGTATGAACTGTAGAAGTGCAGAGTTCTATTTTATTCAGGAGGTTCACGACTTTATATCTGATTTGTTAGTTTAATATTAATTTGCCTTATATAAACTGGGGGATTCACATCCTATTCTCAGGATTTCACGCTCTTGCAAGAGTCAAACAGCAGCCTTTTCATACTGGATACTGCAAAGTACCAAACTGATTTTAGCAGACTGTAACAGGAGAATTTGGAAGGCCTTCACTTCAACACAAATAAAAAGTGAAGAAAGCTTCAGACCTGTGAACCGCATCACACACCAATCAGGTTTCCAGACAATTACAGGCCAACAAAACCATTCAAAATCTACAAGTGGGTGATGTGACCAGAAAAAGTCATTTCATATTCCAATGATATGTAGCACAATAGAGCACATTAACTAAACTCAAATCGCAAAGAAAAGGTACCCGGTGAGTTTACATCTCATGTGCGTGTGCGCGCGCCTGATGCGCCTGACTCTCTCTCTCTCTCTTTCTCACCCCCCCCCCCCCCCCCCACGGATCAACACAAAAAAGGGGGGGGGGGTGGGTTGTT
>JBCNYH010000023.1:26790605-26801023 GCA_039654325.1 Tandanus tandanus
CAGGTTCAGTAGTTTGTGCTACAGTAGCTCTTCTGTGGGATCAGACCAGACATGCTCACCTTCACTCCACACACACACAGTCTTGGGGACCCATGACACTCTTGCCAGTTTACTGGTTGTCCTTCCTTTGACTCCCTTTAGTAGGCATTTACCCCTGCACACCAGGAACATCTCACAAAACCTGCCGTTTCAGAGATGCAGTACATTTCACTCTTTGGCAGGTGCCACTGGAAAAAGATAATCTTTCATTCACTTCACATGAGGCCACGTTGTTTTATTTTTTCAAAGTCTCCATCTACCCTGAAGATGTATTAACCAAGGAGCCATGCGTGGAACCTAAAGAGTTATTTTATAAGCCTGTGCAACACACTGACTTGAAGTGTGCACTGTTGAAAGCCGTAAACTGTAGTCACTTCAGCTACGAGAGTCACGGTTCATACCCCGGTGCTACGATAGCATTGTAAACATTTGTGGCCAGACGGACTTTGTGGCTGACTCCAGAATTCTTGTCAAGATTGTATCACATATTTTTGGGAATCAAAGTTCAATGCCCTGACACCACAATATGGAGTGTGTATCATCTTGACGGTCCTTATTAAGAGTTGACATAGCACTTGAATAATTATATTTTGCCAATTAGCATAATGTGCATGTTTTTGGACTGTGGAAGGAAACCGGAACACCTGGAGGAAACCCACACAAGCACAGGGAGACAATGCAAACTCCACACAGAAACGCCCTTGATGAGCCCGTGACTCGGACCCTGGACCTTCTTGATGTGAGGCGGACATGCTAACTGCTACATCACCGTGCGATAGAGTTTCTAACTTTATAAGTAATACCTGAACAGGATCAATAAGGTTCCAGGAAACCACTGTTCTATGACAAGTTATTTATTTTGAATAATGTATCACGCATCATACAATTCAGTTGTAATATGTGACAGGTGCCAATCATAGAGTTTATAGTATAGAATTTACAAACATTACTATAGTTATGCACAAGAAAACTGTTCAGTGCATGAGCTCTTTTGTCTCATTCAGTATGAAGCCAAGTATTATTAGGTACATTATAATGAGCTCCAAAAATTTATGAAGATGATGAAGATGATGATGGCAAAAAAATTTAACACACAGATCACAGCTTTATCAGAACGATCATCGTAAAAATACGACAGCGTTTCCCAGGTGGTGCTGGGATTGATGACACCTCCGTACTGTGCTTCTCTATTATCATGCAATGATATGCCTTAACTATGTGTTTGTCAATAAAATGTATTCATTAAAAGTATAGTACTATGAAAGAATGTTCATGATATTCAACTTGTCACACATCAGAGAACAGTCTGAAATTAAAGCAACATTTATTTCTTCCTCATCTGAAGTATTAAGTGTTGTAGAGTTTCTGTATACAGGTTCATTAAAAGCATCATGTTAAAAACACACATCCATTGTCTTCTGGCATTAATTAAACAATCAATCAATCAATGAATCCAATGTTGCTCTACGCTGACTGTCAGATGATTATAATAAAAGTCCACACAGAAGAGTTTATGTAAATTACACCAACCACAGCATAAATCACCTCCCATATTTATCTCAATAATCACCTTGCAGTGGATATACACTAACTACATTAGGTGATATGATACACTACCTTATGTAGTCAGTCATCAATCCCATATACATTATTACATATAAGACAAATATAATATGGGATCAGTTTTCCAGTCATATGTGCACAAAATGAAAAGATGAAATTCCATTGATCTAAATATTATATTACCCTTACATAACAGCATAAATCTGATTCTAATCTGGAACATTAAGAACATCATCATTATCATCTATAACTGGTAAAATCACACAGTTGCAATATTCACAAATAATTTAGATTAATCTTTTTTTTATTGCACTGTTCTCAGATACACATCTACATGTAAGATTTGGTTCATTAAACTAATGTGCAAACTAATAAAATATTAAGCCACACTTAACTTTAAAGAGCAAAAGTAAGCTTTTTCTTTCTTAAAACATCAGTATGTGGTTCATCAGGACACGTGGAGGTGTTGATTCTGCTGCGTGTGCTCAGCCCTTGGTTTCTGAGTGTAAGAGTGAGAACAGTTAAAGGGAGTTTTAAAAGTTGACCCTGAATCCATCCATACAATTAAAGCTTCATCTCTTCCCTCGTGGTTTCCCTTTTCTTGGTCTCCCTGCAATGGTAATAAGTACAAAAATAAACAAATTAAAGAATAAATAACATCATTAACTGAGCATTCTGATTAACTTAAATCCTTTGATTAACACGTACACAAATCAAGGGATTTAAAGGTGCATTGTGTATCAAATTGGGAATATAGAATTTACAATTTTGTAATTGTATTCAAAGAAATTACCCCAAATTATCAATAGAACATGCAAAAGTAACAGCTTTGACATTGCATTCGAGACCTCTACGTATTGTATTTTTGCAGAGATAGCATGCTAACCAGTTAGCACCAAGACAGGACAGTGTATAGGATTTGTAGAAAAAAAAAAATTATTTTTTAAAATATGTTTACTATGTAAAGCTGCTTTGCGACTGTGTTAATTATAAAAAGTGCTACACAAATAAAACTAAATTAAATTGAATTGAATAGTGTGTCCATCTCGTAATACCACTTTGTAGCTCAAGAGGTGGTAGTGAGTCACCAAAGCATCTAGTCTGGCCTCAGTCCAAAATGAGATATCGTGTGTGAAGTCACTGCCTTTGGAAGTCAGCCGCTAATACATGAAAATGCTATACTCAAATGAGAAAGTTTTACAATTGATTCAACAAGAAATCAGAGTTACAAACTACAGAAAGATAAGGAAAAGAATTGTCGCTGCTGCAATTCACAGGTACAACTGGAATCCAGGCCCTGGAACACGGATTTGCAGATATGTTGAATTTTTGGAGAAGGGAACGAAACAGAAAAGGGACCCTACCAGGAGGCATCCACAATGCCAAGCATGAGATTTTTATTTTTAGCTATTTCGACAAACTAAAAGGAGTTAATTCTATCTCAAATAAAAGACACTGTTTAATTTCCTGTGGACTCTAAGCCAGATTGCTCAACAAAATTTTGGCACTTCAATAGTTTATTTCGCACCACACACAGGACAAAGCAAAAAAATACAAAAAGTAATATATATAGGGTATGAGCTCACTATGAAGAGCTTGGAAATACAAGGTTATAAAGACAGGATAAACAACTGGCATCATCAGAATGTTTCTGCAGTTTATTCTGACATGCAGTACACTGTGAAACTGTAGGGACTGACTTTACCATTCATGATACTTCAGTAGGTACAAATATAACTTGTATTGTATATGATTGTATGTGGGCTGTTTCATGGTCAGGGTTGTCTTTTTAAATTATACAAGGGACCCCTTTAAGTAGCTCTTGCATACTTTTTGACTGTCTCTTGTTTATTGTTGTATAGAGGAAGAGTCGTCCCAGCTACACTAGTGAAATCTTTTCTCAGTTCCTTTAAATCGTGTTATCAGAGGAAAATATTGCTCAAATTTTGACCAAGTGCAGAATTCAGTTCTCTCCACTGTAATAAAAATTGCTTTTACCTGATAAAATTCTGAATTACCTCCTAATTACTAACTAACTTTTACTTTTGGAGGGGTATTTTCATACAATTTAGAAAGATGTTCTGCTACTTGTAAGCTCTATTTATAATCTAAGTGGCTTTGTCGGGATCCTTTGTCCATCAAAAATGTCTTCTCTGGAAAGTAGACATTACATGTGGAGGACAGAAGTGCTTTTTTCAGATATTAATTGCTTTTTCTAAAGCAGCATAGCACTGTATAGCTTGCTGAAAAATATAATTGGGATTGGATGTGAAATACTTTCTGTACAGAGTTCCACATCAGCTTGATAAGCATGTCCGTCAAAAAGTGTCTTCTCCGGAAAAGCACAATGATTGTCACTGATACTGTTGTTACTGCAGTTAATAATACAAGTGAAACTCGAAAAATTAGAATATTGTGCAAAAGTTAATTTATTTCAGTAATTCAACTTAACAGGTGAAACTAATATATCATATAGACTCATTACATGCAAAGTGAAATACTTCAAGCCTTTATTTGTTCTCGCCTGACCTGAACCCTATAGAGGATCTATGGGACATTGCCAAGAGAAAGATGAGAGACATGAGACCAAACGATGCAGAAGAGCTGAAGGATCTATTGAAGCATCCTGGTCTTCCATAACACCTCAGCAGTGCCACAGGCTGATAGCATCCACGCCACGCCGCATTGAGGCAGTAATTCATGCAAAAGGGGCCCAAACCAAGTACTGAGTACACCTGAATGATTATACTTTTCAGATGGCCGACATTTCTGTATTTAAAATCCTTTTTTATTGATTTCATGTAATATTCTAATTTTCTGAGATTTTAGATTTGGGGTTTTCATAAGCTGTAAGCCATAATCATCAAAATTATAACAAATAAAGGCTTGAAATATTTCACTTTGCATGTAATGAGTCTATATAATATATTAGTTTTACCTTTTAAGTTGAATTACTGAAATAAATGATCTTTTGAATGATATTCTAATTTTTCAAGTTTCACCTGTATATAAAACTAATGTTGCATGAAATCTGGTCAGATAAATGTGTTTAGTGAGCTTTTATTCTTAATACTGTGGATTCTTTACAAGTGGTGCTGGCAGGTCATGTATCAAAAAATGTCCTCTCCGGAAAGCATTTACAGACATACAAATAAACAAAAATATATATCATAATCTGTGAATTTTTTACATGTATAAGCCTTGCTATTTTGTTAATATTGTTGTTTAAGGAAGATGTGCTGTAAAAACTTTTAAAAACTGTGTTTCAGTGCATTTTATTTACCACAATGATATTTGTGTACACCAAAATGTTATGACGCATTGCTTTTGTCTCTTGAGTAACCAAATCCAATTTAAAGCTGCATTTTTGTATGCCTTATTCTGATACACTACAAGCAGATGAGGTTATTCTAGAGACCCTGTACCTGTTATACTTTCACCCGGTGTAATTTAGACACCATTAGACCTGGAGCTCTGATACTTCACACTAAATATAATAGTCTCATACGCTTTTGACTGGTAACAAGTTTTATTTTTGAGCTACTGTGAACATAAAAAGTATACCCTGATTGTGAAACAGCCTGTGTGCTCCATATCTACACAGTGATAAATTCACAAGTAATTTAAACAAGAATGTAATGAGTGTGGAGATCGATACAGAGCTGAATGCAGGTTAGAAACATGACTGGAATTTGATATAAATAAATTCTTTATATATAAGAAAATAACAGTTATTCCATGACTTCTGATCGTATATGAGCTCATGGATATTACTCATAGCCAGTCGGACGCAGTGGAATAAGTGTTTTATTCTGTCCTCTGGACTGTAAGAAGTACATAATGTTTATTATAGTATTCAAATTGTTAAAATATATAAAACATTGCTACCATAAAATAGAGGAAAGCCAATAAAGTACAGAGCTAGCTGGTTAGCTGAAGGCCTGTTCCTTGAGCAGTTCAATAAAGTCAAGTTTGGTGGAAAAATAAATGTTCTTACTATAAAATCCTTTAATTCCATATTTTGTTGCTTTTCTTGGGGATCTGGTTAGCAGGGAGCTAGCTGGTTAACTAAATGCCTGTATTAAAATCACCTTTGGTGAGAAAAAAATTGCCTAAAAGTTATAAACATATAACTAATAAATACTTTAATTGTATATTTTGATCCTTCTTGTGGAACCACTTTAGACTAAAAAATAAACGGCATTACCATTACATCTGTTTTGCTAAAGGAATTAGCGGAAACTAGCTTTAGCGTCACAAAAAGTAATTTGGTGAAACATGAAAAAAACAAACAAAACAAAAAAAAAAACAGTCCAATTCTTGAAAATAATATGTTCTTATCGTGACATACTACAGCTTAGAATTAGTCATGACCCTTTTTACCCCTATGATGGTGTTATATAGTCACAGTATATGTGCTGATCCTAGGATGTGCTGATCGCTGTGGCTGATTTCTTGCTAAAAGTGAGCCAAGCAAGCGAGCATGTGAACTATAGCCATACACCACGTGAAGATTAGAAGGTAGCAGGGTTATCTGGACCAAGTCTCAGTTTCAGCAGATTGGTTGAATTTTGAGAATGTTTTGCTGTTAGTTTTTTGATGACTTAGTTAGATTGTTTGAACTCAGTAGTGAATAATAAAAAGTAAAAAATAGTAAAAAGTCATAATAAATGTACATGAATGATGGTAGTATGTTTGAGGGAAGGGGGGTGTATGAATTCTTTGTTTTTTCCTTATGATCAGGCCGCTCCTCCGATTTTTGGAGTGTGCTGTATGAATTTGCAAAATGGCCAATTCCTAACAATGCACCTTTAAGTCCTGTTATTCATCTGAAAAACATGCAAAAGCACAATTATTACAGAGTAAATTCATCCATCACCTGGTCAGAAAACAGACTTTATTTTATTATTAGTTGGATAGGAAGTATTGTCAAAGACAAAGGATTTAGTTTGGAAAAGTTAAAAAAGTTTGATTAAAATGTCAGTAGAATGCTCAGAAAATTCCTTATTATTATTGGAATGTAAGACTACATCTGATTTTAATGCAAACTGTGTAGTACTCAGGAATGTGTGTGCATTATCTCTTGTGGCTCCTTCAGATATTGGCAGGCAAAAGGTCCCGAGAGGCTTTAAAAAGGTTAGAACAAGTCGATTACCCTTATTTCCACAGACACAACAGAAGGTTAATGAAAACAGGATGATGATATTAAGACAAACACTGGCACATGGATTGGTTAAATTCGACGGGGTTCTGGACAGTCGTGTCTTTGAGCCCTGTTAGTTACACATCCAGCGATGTGACCTACCTTACTGCAACACACAGGCCTTTTTATGCTTACTGTCTCCTTCACAGTTACCCTCAGCTTAACAAGAGAGAGAGAGAGAGACACACACACACACACTAAAGGACTGTATGGCATTTTCTGTGTCCTGATAGACACCAGGTTCCAGTGGATAAGGACCAAATTATTTCATTTCACTTAAAAGTGACTTCAATTTAAAAAAGAAATAAAAATCGTTACTGTTTTAACTTTATTTTAGGAAAATAAGCAAATAAACAAATACATTTAAAAAACTAGCCAGTTTTGTTTTTGCATGCCAGAACAACCACAAACAATATGAAGTACACATTTAATCTCAGACAGCACACAATCACACACACACACAAATAACTGTAAATATACAGTATACACAAATTCATACATTACCTTCTTTATTGCTTTTTTTCCTTCCTCGGTTTAACTTGTGTGATTTTGGATGTGAGGTGGGGGGATTAGAGGGGGCGGAGCCATCCACAGCACCTGCTCCGTCAGGTACATCAGGTTTACTCGGCATTTCAGTATTACTGTTACTGGTGAGAGATGACTCCATAGCACTGCTAGAGTCTACCAGAGTTTTGTGAGAGTTTATGTTTGCAACCAGTTCTTGGCTTTCTGGCCCCCTTTTAATGGTGACCATGCCGTTCCCTTTCACAATCGAGTCAGTGAGAACACCAGGGCTAACGGCCATGACTTTGACTGAGGTATCAGTTGAAGCTTGGTCATCTTTGACTTGACTGTTATTAGAATTACAGTTTTGGTGTGTGCCATCTTTTGCTGGAGAGGGAGGTACTGTAGAGAATGGTATATCCACAGCGCTCTTTTCTGTTGGTGGAGACTCTGCTGTGGAAGCGGTTTTCTCACTATGGATTTCAGTTGGAAGTGTCTGTGCTTCTTGGGTATCTTTCAAGCAATCCAGAACTGGAGGAGGCCCTGTTGAAGGCTTGAGCACTGTAGCTGTATGGTTAGATGAGATAGTTTCAGCGGAGATGCCTGGTTGGGTCTCTTTTCGTGCAGGTGGAGCTTCAGCGGTTTCTCTTCTGGGGCTGGTGGAGAAAGCGCTGACTGGATTTCCGACGCTTATCTCCTCTGTCCCTGGAGGAGGGAGGTGTTGACCTACACCTGATGTGACTTCTCTTTCTGCACATTTGACACTTGGCGCTAAAGAATGAGAGTGAGGAGACATTTGATCACAAAGAAAGGATGGCACTCTTTTTGTTTGGTCCGATATAAATAAAGCTGCAGGCTTGTGTGACTTTCTGCATGCATGTTGTATTAATGTAGGCTGTTCTCGGTTTGTGGTTAGTTTTTAGCCAGATGTGGTTAGCATTCTTAATATCTTAACATTCATTTAGTTCAAATTCCCCCCCCCCAAAAAAAATAAATAAATAAATAAACTGGGCATACCATTAAGGAAACCAGCGGTTTGTTTAAATGACTGTAACGGGATGCTGTCAATCAGTCTAACACTGCACTGGGAAATGAGACACAGGCAGGCTTAGATCATACAAGTGAGAATGTAGTGAGTAAGAAAGATGCCCAGGCGTGAGAAAAACAAACAAATCAACCACTGCACATATATTGTTCAGCCATAACATTAGCACCACCTGACTGGTCTTTGGCGAGGCAGCCCCATATACAGTGTGCTGTACTATACGGTGTGTTCTGATTCCTTTCCATCAGATCCAGCAGAAACAGGTTCAGTAGTTTGTGCTGCAGTGGCTCTTTTGTAGGATCAGACCAGACGTACTCACCTTCACTCCACACTGAGTCTTGCACACCCTTGATACTCTTGCCTGTTCACTGGTTGTCCTTCATTGGGCCACCTTTGGTAGATACTTACCCCTGCACACCAGGACACATCCACAAGACCTGGCATTGTGAGTTTGAACCGATCCAGCTGTTTAGCAACACAAGGTGATCCTCGTCAAAGTCACTCAGATCCTCACACTCGCTCATTTTTTCTGCTTCCAACAACTTCATAATCTGACATTTTCATGTTGTGCCTAATACACCCGACTCCCTGGTCAGGTGCTGCTGAAATCATCAAATAATTAAAACGCTATTCACTTCACCTGTCAGTGCTCAGAATGTTTTAATGTTATGGCTGATAACTACTGTGCAGTTGCTGAATACACATACTATATTAAAATGCATCCGTCCTGTCTTTTGTAGAATTTTTTTTTTTTTTTATGATTTTGCCTGACGTAACATTTCTTCATTCCAACCAAATAGACAGAGCAGCCATCTACAAATGAATAAAACCGGACAAAAGGATAACAGACTGACAGCATGCCATTCATTCTTGCAAATTAACAGTGAATAATTAATGACTGTGAGCACAGCGTTTAAATACTAGTGTAACAGAAGCAGCTGTATGCGCTGTAAGCCACCAATGAAAAGCAGGGAAATGAAGCAGCAGCTGCAGGCTGCATCGGTTAGGTGGAGGGTTGCGAGTGATGGCGAAAGCTAGTACTCCGTCACCAAGAGCCTGAATGCTTGTTCACTCTTTATCTCCTTTTATCATGGAAAAAAGATAAAAACACTCTTTACAGGCTGGCACACTCACTGCCACTCTTCAACAGTGATCAGGAAGTAAAGGAGATGAAAAAGAAAAAGTGACTTCAGACATTTGGACTGGAGCCATTGCGGAGAGGTTCGAGTCGTCTTGTCCTTACCAGTGTCCCTATGCATTTCACTAGAGGGGGCACTTTCCGTTTCGCACCTGGGCCTGGTCTTTCTAAGCTGGAATCCTTTTCTGATGTCAGCAAGCAGGTTGTCAATGATGCAGCCATCTTCCTGCGGCACTGCACCTCTTCTAACTGTAAAAAATACAACACAGTTATAGACTGGACTCGATTTGATCCGGAGGAAAGCACTTTGAGACAGGTTAATAGGTGGATTTCAGTACGGACACATGACAAGAATTGCTTGTTTCAAAGAACCTCTTCCATACTGGAGACCACATGGAGTTTACCAGGCCGACAGACGCAACTGCTCTCGCGCAGCACTTTCACAGTCTTTCCCGACACAGCTGAGAGGCCGAGAGTGAGAATGTGATGGAATTGACCTTTACAGCCTTCAGACGACGGAGTTATCAGACAAAACTGAGCTATAGCCGAGTGTACAGTTTGAAGATATTGTGAACTAACCGCGAACGCTGTTTGGCCGGAGAATAAGAAAGCCTATCAGCCTCTGGAGTCCTATAATTATTTTGTCAGTGAATGGGTGCAGGAAATAACAGCGAAATCCTGCCGAAATGAAAATGTTGCATTGTAGGGCTGAGCTGTGTGTGGCTCACTCCACTCGAGTGAAGCTCAACATTACATTTTCAGTGTTCGAACATGGTTTCATTCATCTTCTTCCGCTTCTTCCGGGGTCGGGTCGCGGGGGCAGCAGCCTAAGCAGTGAGCAGACCAGCGGAGAGACATAGTCCCTCCAGCGTGTTCTGGGTCGGCCCCGAGGTCTCTTCCCGGTTGGACATGCCCGAAACACCACC
>JBCNYH010000023.1:26804449-26817985 GCA_039654325.1 Tandanus tandanus
CACACACACACACACACACACACACACACACACACACACACACACACTACACACACCCTACACACACATTGGCATTTTTGGCTTTCAAGCCTGTGTGTTGAAATAACTCAGTTTATGCATTGGAGAATGGATAAACGCAGCAAGTCAGCAATTCCTGTCTGGAGAAGTGAAAACCATATTATCCCAATTAAAGGTCAAACAGAGTAGACGTCCTGCCAGAATTGAGACAGGTTTAGCATGTACTTACTGATCTTGCCGTTCTCTCCTTTCTGCCGCTTGGACTCCTCCTCTGCCAGCTGCTTTTTTCTCTTCTCTGCTTTGGCAGCTTGCTCCTTACGGATCTTGTTCTCCTACAGCAGAAACAAACAGGACAGAAGGTCAGTAGGAGAGAAGACAGCAGGCTATTTTCAGTCACATGCGCAACAGTATACAACAATCCCAAGATAGCAGCAACCAAGAAGGTCATTCAGGGTTATAATAGTTTTCACGCAAAAATCTTTTAATGAGCAGATTTGCTACGAACAGACTGAAGAGGTTACCTTTAATGCTTTGAGGAAAAGCCCTCGGAAGGTCTTGATGGTGCTAAGGAGTTCCTCCAGTGCCAGCTTTGCAGCATCCTCACACAGGTACTGAGCCAGATCTTCTTTCTTCTTCTCAAGGTCAGCAAAGCAGCTCTCCAACTCGTTACATGCTTGAAGGTTCTCCTACAGATGTGTGACAAGAACCCCAAGAAAAGCTCCATGTTTGCCTAAATGAGTATGTGGAACCTACCTGAACCATGTTACAAGGATTGGGCGTGTCTGAAGGTAGACACAGCTTTGAAATCATGGCACGAGCTTTGTATATTTCAGAGGAGGAATGTGCAGTAGGTTATTATGAGTTGAACATAACCTGCTCAGACCAGAGATGAGATGCAGCATAAATTGCCATGGCAACACAAACTCCCAACATCACAAAGTTACTCCTGAACTTACCCGGAAGAGCCAGTAATCACGCTTCACAGCACAGGCCTCGGGTCCCCAGTCTATTTCAGGCTGGGGCTAACACTGATACAAACAACCATTCACACTTCACACTCACATACACATCCTCATTTTTCTCCTCTAAGCTGGTCGTACCCAATTCCCACCCATCAAGTATTGGCTTCCCTATCGTACGACAACCAACCAGGGTGGGCGTAAGCATGCACATGCCCTTTCCATGACACACAATGCTGCCACCCACCTCTTTATAAACTGCTACATACGTGTCTCTGGGGGCGACCTAACACTCTCGGAGGGAAAGCATCATCCGCCCCTTTGTTTCGAAAGACCTCATAGATGCCCATGATTGGCTGGTAATCTGAGAGTGACAGGAAATTGACCGTATACCTTCCCTCCCTCCTGTGAGAGCTCGGCCAATCAACTCCCATGGACTCCTGGGTCGCGGATGGCTGCGCCATCACCCTAGATTTGACCTTGTCAGTGCCACACACGGAAGCCCCGATACTGACGATGATGTTTAGGGTACAAAATAAAGCAGAACAAAAATGAACATGTACGTGTGAAAATGTGTGTGGTATATAATATTATACTCACCCTGATCACACTTAAAAATTGATCTTTTACATCTTGAACTGACGTAGAGACTTTTTTCTCGGCGTCCCTTAAACGCCTGGACAGTGCATTGGCTTCACCTTGAACACAGTCCAGGTTAATTCTGGGACAAAGGCAGATAAAAACAGCACATTCAAACAAAGGAGACTAGAAGACTTGATCTTGCATTTAATTTCAGCAGACTAGGCAGCGAATCTTTATCTCTCAGCAAACATCCCATTAAAATAATCAGAATGTTCTGTGATGTATTCACCCTGCTGCTTTTTCACAGCTCTCAATGTCATCCGGAAGGTTCAGAAGCTCGGGATGGTTCTGCTCTGCTTCCTGAAAAACAAAAAAAAAACCCACTTTTTCCTACTTGTTCAAATTTGTAACATACACACATCATTAAATTCCTGAATGGGATCATCATGAACAAAATACTCCTATATAACAGTATATAACCAACTGAAAACTATTTTCATCAAAGCGGTTCAGTTTTCATACAAGTTACTTGTCCGAATTCTGACAAGTCAGACGTGCTTTACAGTACCTCGAGGATGTGGTGTAACAGAGTGATACGGCCCTTGTTGGCTTTGGTTTCTGTCAGCTTCAGCAAAGAGCTAATCTTGAATCCTTCAGCGTTTCCTGTATGACTTCCCTGAGAAATAAAATATTAGAGTTGTTTCTACATCAACACAATCCACACACACACACACACCACTTGAACCGCTTAATCCTATTAGGGTCACGAGGAGGCTGGAGCAGATCTTAGCCACCACTGGGTGACGGCAGGGTGTATCCTGAACAGCTCGCCAGTCCATCGCAGGGCCAACACACACATACAACCATTCACACTCACACCTAGGATATTTTGGAACAGCCAATTAGCCTCTCTGGACTGTGGGAGAAAACCGTAGTACCCGTAGTAAACCCACATAAGCACTTGCCGACCTCAGGACCTTCTTGCTGTGAGGTGGATGTGTTAACCACTACACCACCGTGCCACCCACACAATCCACATTTCCTTTCAAGTTTCTCTTTCACGAGTGAAGATCCTGTCTGTGTTTTATCTTCTATTATCAGTTCATTCTGGATGAATATAAAGATTTCCTGGTGAAACCACCCCAGCTCACTAGATTAGTATCTCTTCTTCACCTGCTCTACATCTTGTTTTGGTTCTGGATCTGTTTACAATAACAATAGCGAGACGGCGTGACTGGAGCAAGGATCTTGTGCATGTGTGATAACTTGGTGGCACAACAGCGATTGGTAGAAAGTGTAAAAGTCTGAGATCGAGTGATAAGAAACAGAAGGGAAACGATTTCAGGAGAAATTAAAAAGATGGGGATGTTATTAATATCATGGCAGCCGGTGCAGGGGTCATTAACACTCGCGTACAGGAGGAAACTAACGGTTTCAGAAAGACATCGTGGATCCGATTACTTTTTATTACCAAGAGACACCCCACTGTACTTCATCTTTATTTAATAAACCCGGGACTGAATGGAACCTTTAATACTGAGTTGTATCTAATAATTAATTTGCACTTTAATAATAACTATAAAATATTATATAATAATAATAACAATTAAAAAATAAATAAATAAATATTATTGCATGTAATAAAATAAAACAGAAAACAGAAGCAATGCAGAATTCAGTGCAATCATTTTAAGTGAACAGCACTTTATTTAAAATATGTTGATGTGCTTACAGTTTTTGTACTTACATAGTTGAGGAAGTTTCCTACACGAAGGATTAACCTACAGAAACTGGGCAACAGTGTGCTAGCTCTGAGACCTACAGGAGGCGACAAATACCAGAAATGAATGTGGGGCTCCCTTGGGACTGGAGTAATTCCTGTCAGAGCAATGGGAAATGGATTCATTCAAGGATTCAGGGCTTTATGTTCATATATAGATTATTCATCCACAAGATCATGATGTTCTACAAATACACACATCTGTAATTTATTCTTGTGTCAACATTTATAAAACATGATTTTATGATGCTGCTGGTCTTTGCAGAAGAACCACCCAGGAACGAGTAACAGGACTAACATGTTGCAGGTATAGTGTGCAATAATGGCACAAAAAACATTACACAAACATCATCCTTAGGTGTGACCTACCCCATAAAACATCCTACAACACTGATGAAAACATTTCTCCTCCTAAATGCCACCTTATAAACCGGTATTTCGTGAACTGAACATGCACGTTGATACCTCTGGGTTTTTCTTTAAACTGATGACTTCACTTTGTCCAACGATCCAATAAGAAAATGTTCCTTCTTTCACAATGCAGATTGTAAATATACTCTTAAGCAAGTGGGGCTAAGCTGAGCTGAGTGGATAATCAATATACTGAATAACACCCTTGGAAAGCACGATGGTAAATTAGATTTACTTTTAGAAAGCAGCTGTACTCTTCATACCACATGAAATAAATGAAGGAACAGTTTATCATTACACTCTTTCAAACCGTTGGTGAAGCTTCTACTGAGTGTTACTTATTTACTAGAAGCTTCTCACACTGGTTAAAAAAGTCTAATGATAAAAATGTACCTTTATTTATGATGAGTCAGCTGAGGTTTGACTGTGGGGGGAAACAGTCTTGGTTTGAACTCTGCAGCCTACGCAACAGCACAGCTCACTCACACTCACTTTTACAAGCCTCGTCCACCAGCTGGGCTTTAGGCTTCAGGATATCCAGCACAGACGCCGTCTCCTCACACAACAACATGCAGTCAATCCTCAGTTGATAGCTAAAGGAGAGAGAGAAAGAAAGAGAGAGAAAGCAACAGAGAGAAAGAGAGAGAGAGAGAGAGAGAACACAACAGAGAGAAAGAGAGTGCAACAAAGAGAGAAAGAAAGAGAGCACAACAGAGAGAAAGAGCGAGTGCAACAGAGAGAGAGAGAGAGCAACAGAGAGAGAAAGAGCAACAGAGAGAGAGCAACAGAGAGGGAGAGAGAGAGCAACAGAGAGGGAGAGAGAGAGCAACAGAGAGGGAGAGAGAGAGCAACAGAGAGGGAGAGAGAGAGAGCGCGCAACAGAGAGAGAGCGAAACAGAGAGAGAGCGAAACAGAGAGCACGAGAGCGCGCGCGAGAGAGAGCACGCAAGAGAGAGAGCGCAACCGAGAGAGCATAACAGACAGAGAGTGTGAGCGCAACAGAGAGAGCGCAAGAGTGAGAGAGAGAGCGCAAGAAAGAGAGGCCAACAGAGAGAAAGCACGCAAAAGAGAGAGCACAACAGAGAGAGAGAGCGCAACAGTGAGAGAGAAAGTGCACACAACAGAGAGAGAGAGAGCGCAACAGAAAGACAGAGTGAGAGAGAGCACGCAAGAGAGAGAGAGAGAGTGAGACAGAGAGGTAAAATATGGGCAGGAGTAACAGTGAGGTGAATCTGAGGGGACACTAGTCAGTGACTTCCTTCATCCTTTCCCTCTTTTCCTTCCCTCCCTCTTCTTCATTCCTTCCTGTTTACTGTAAATTCATTTTAATATAATGTAGAGTGATGACTTTAGAAGGTGGTGTTGTAGAAGGCAGGTTTTACCAGGGAACAGCGAGGAGTGAGAGGTAAAACTTGTCAACATTTGCGAGCTTGTCCCGTTCTCCTTGGAAAGAGTTCAGGTTGTCAATCTACAAAATCAAGAGAGACAAAAGGGGGGAATAACTACAGTCTCTTTGTGTCAGTTATTAATCACTGCTGATTCCCATCCCATTAAATGAGACCCGTTCCATCTCCGTACGCACGAAAACGGAGAGCTTTTAAAAAACACAGGTGAGATCACACTAACAGCATTTGAACACTTTCACGATGGATGAGATTCAGCTGAAGAGAAAAAGAACCGCTAAAAAAACACCCATTTCCTCCTGACACTTTCTTCAACCACAACAGGAAGTGGTCCCACACTGACACCCCCACCAAAGAGAACAGGTTTTATCCTCAGTTTTATCCAGAGTTTTGTTTGTTTGACTTTCATGAACTTTCACCAGGGGTGGAGCTTTGGACAAGGAAGACTCTCTTAGATTTCAGAAACGTTCTGGATCCATTTGTGAGTTCATTAATTTTTTTAAGGATTCTTTGACATTGTGAGCTTTTTTACATTTTGTGGGATTACTGGGCTTGGCAGAGGTTTGCACTCTCCAAGTTCTTGTTTTGTCATAATATAGAGACACACTGTTGATAGGTTGATCTAAAAGTCAAACAAAGTCATAACACAACTGCAGCATCTTTGGGTTTCACACTCATTCTGATGCCAGGGTGAAACCTCAGGAAACATCCTTCATTTTCATTAGAAATTAGGTTCAGTGCTGAGTGACCGACCTCGTGTTTCTCTGGAAGGAGCTTCAATAGCTGTTTTAACACCTCAACATCGAACTTGGAACGATCGCCTTTCTGGATCATGTCCACAAACTCCTCATTCGAGCTGTTTAAAAAGGCGAGCAGAACAAACACGATCTGATGAGTAATGAAGAACACATTTCCTCACACACACACACACACACACACACGTCTATCTGCAGGAGTTCACTTACCATTTGAATTGTTTAAGAAATATATTCAGATTCAGGTTCTTCTTGGGATCGATAAAGGAAATCTACAAAGAGAGGAAAAGAATGAAGAACGAGATCATGTCTCTAAAGCGATTGCCACAGAATTATTTTTGGGAAACTGATGAGACTGACAAATCACAAACCTCTTTGGGTTCTTTCTTGGCAGGTGTAATTTTCTCTTTGGTTTCAGTCACTGGGAGACTGAAGAGTTGTTCAATACTGGTGTAGTCCGGTTCCAGATGGGAATCAGTTTGTTCTGAGGCCCAAATATTGCAACCATCTGCAGAGGACAGGAAAGAACACTGGATTTGGCAAACATTTCATCACACTCTCATTTTCATCACTACTATTCACCAATTACATCACTCACACACACACACACACACACACCCCGCAGGGAAAATACTACGGTGAACTATAACTACCGGTTGTCTAGACTAGTTGGTGTTCCAGGGAGCTGTTGAGTAATTGATGTGTGAACTGTGAGAAAACAGGACGGCAGATGGCAAAGAAAAAAAAAAACTCTAGATTCAAGGGCATTGTTATTTTACTGTAACACGGTATAGTTCTTTGCTTTAAAGCTGCGGTAAGTAACTTTTCAGCTGTATACACAATCCGTTCTATTGGGTGACATGGTGAAATGCCTCACGGTCTGCTGGGAAATATCCAATCAAATGCTCCCGTGTCTCCCGGCTTGTGTGTGACCCTACTGTGAATGAACTAGGGCTGGGTGAAATGGCCCGAAAATAAAATCTTGGATTTTTCTACCTGAACCTCATTTACCCTTCAGATTTTTTTTAAAATAAATTGATCTAAACAAACACATTCCCGACTTGGTTTAGACGTGGAATTCTGAGAGCTGCTCCATAATGACTCACTGCAGTTTCTCCTTCAGCATTAATTAAACAAAAACCCAAGTAAATTTTAATATTAAAATATTAATAAACAAATAAATAAACAAACAAAAAGTGCCTTTGGGAAAAAATAAATAAATAAACAAATGAAGAAAGGTTTTTCTAAAGAAAATACATTTGTAATTTTTAAAGAAACAAGACGAGGTGATTTTATAATTTACTTTAAAGTATTTTATTTATTTATTTATTTAGCTAGATAGGAATACTTTGAGACGTGGCACGTTTCACGTGTAGTGCTATGTTGATGTGCGGGGCTGCTTCAGTAACTCATATTTGGGGACAATTTTATTTATCATCTGAATGGACCTGTTTATTTTTCCTAGTGTACAGGTGGGCCACACCTCCTGCTACCTGGCTTCGTGCTCATGTCTGAAATTTTTTCTTGTGCTACTACCTTCAGCACATCCACCTCACAGCAAGCAAATCCTGGGTTCGAGTCCCAGGCTTGGCGAGGGAGTTTCTGTGTGGAGTATGTTCTCCCTGTGCTTGCTTGGGTTTCCTCTGGGAACTCCAGTTTCCTCCCACAGTCTAAAGACATGCACGTGAGGCTAATTGGTGGCGCCAAATTGCCCTTATGCATGAGTGTGGATGATTGTGTTTGTGTTGCCCTGTGATGGTTTGGTGAGCTGTTCAGGGTGTACCCCACCTTCACCCAATGTTGGCTGAGATAGGCTCCAGCCCTCCTGTGACCCTAGTAGCGTTTAAAGTCAGTAGTTAAGCAGTTTGGCTGTAGGACTTTGCATAAGCGAACCGTTTCTTCACTGCCTTCTCGCTAATGTGCGTGTTGGTGGGCGGGGACAGACTTTTTTCCTATTGAATCTCGGGGAACAGAGTCTAACACAGAACAACTGAAAGGCAGGAAAGAATCCTGGGTGGGGTGTCAGTGGCGCACAGAAGCCACAGACCCGTTAAAGTTTTTTAAAAATCCTGTGCATATAGAGAAATATTTTAATCGTTTTTCGTTTTACACATCACCCGAAACAGAAAACTCAGATCCATCGTTAAAATCGATTTATTACCCAGCATGAACCAGAGCGAAGCTCACGCATGTGGAGAGAGGGCGTGGCTTTGAAAGGACCTCAGAGGGCTGGGGAGGGTTTAGCCGGAGCCCTGAAGAGATGCCAGTTTAAAATTTTTCAGATTTTTTCAGATTACCAACCCCATGTTTAATAGATCATGATCACTTTCATTTCACTTTGCATGGAGTGTAGTGACCTGAACCCTCAACCTTCTGACCAGGAACCCAGAGCCTTTACCACTGAGCCACCACTAATTTCAACCTTGGAAAAAAAGTTACTAGAAAACTACTTTTTATAATTTAAGGACAACTAGTAAAAAATAATAGCTGTTCAGGCTTTTGAATAATACAGTACAAACCATGGCTATGAAAAACCCCTCTCTAATCAAATAGGGCACACTCACCAGTGACTGCTCTGGAGTTCAACTTCTGCCAGTTAAGTTTCTTCATCCTCAGTGTGGGATACGGGCCAGTCTTCACAGGCATGCTGTAAGATCTCCCCAGATACTGGACACTGTGGGCCACTATTACATCTCCTCCCATCGGAGGTGGGCAAGGTGGACATGGCATGCCAGGGAGAGGAGGTGGTACTGGAGGGCCTCCGGATATCATTCCTGGGAAAGGTGGAGGGGGTGGCGGCATTCCCATGCCCGGGAAAGGTGGTGGAGGAGGAGGAGGAGCAGCACCCATGCCAGGCAAAGTTAGAGGAGGAGGAGGGGGGGGAGGAGGAGGAGCAACCATGCCAGGTAAAGGTGGCGGTGGAGGAGGGGGAGGAGCAGCCAAACTGGGTACTGGAGGTGGAGGGGGTGGAGGAGGAGGCTGGGTGCTGCAGGGCTTCTCTGTGGAGTTAACGGTTGCTGCTTGGCTGGTCTGGGGTATACCTTCCTTCAGCTCGGTCTGAACTGCTTTATCTAAATTCTTTAAAAGTGGAGCATCGACATGATGAGAACCAGAGGCTGATTCCTTACAGAAAACAAGCCGCTGCATGATCGTCTCACAGGAGTCCATTTGAGCTGCAGGTCAGAAAAAGATTTTAATTAAAATTGAATGTATATACTGTATATCTTAGGTAAATAAAAATTTTAAGGTACTTCACTCTCAGCTTCAAACTAAATAGACCACAGGGGCCAGACGTTCTCGCCTAAAGGACCATTTCATAATATTCCAATATACAACAAGCATAGCAAGTTTGAAAGCCCCAGCTTCAGTGCACGGCAAGTAAATGTCCAGAAACCGAATATACAGTTCTGCCTCTGTGACCTTCAAAAGTAGGTCAAGGTCACTCACACACAAACTCATCCTAGCACTCATAGTAGTGAGTCAGCATACCAAAGTTTAAAGCCCCGGCTTCAGTGCACGGCGAGTAAATGTCCGGAAACTAAAGTGTGACCGACGGACGGATGGACAGAACCCATTCCGATAGCTTTCGAGGTTCGGAAAAATCAATAGAATCGAATTAAAGGGGAACAGTGAGCATAAATCTAGCATTTAAAATGGACCTTGTAATCCATGAATCCACGCTGGGTTCTGAAATTAAACACATCGTACAAAAACCTGGAGCTCAAATGATCAGAGAGCACACTCCCTAAGAGGCGTAACGCTGATAGACCTGCACGAACAACAAGTACCACTAACATTTCCTGTTATTCTCCATAGTGAACATTCATTTAAGTGAATGAGTTCATTCATTCTAATGTAAAAAAAGACAAATTTATAGCCTATCCAGCTTCACACTAACGGTCATCGGCAGGAAATTATAAATTCAGCTGCTCTTAGTATCCAATTCTGGAATCCTCTTTCCACTGAATAACGTGTTGCTGTTGTAAGAGCTGAGTAGGCATGTCGGGGAAAAAAAATCAATAAAATAAATCTGCCACTGACTTCTCTTGGAGCCCATCTCAGCCAACACCGAGGGAAGGCAGGGTACACCCTGAACAACTCACCAGATCAACACAGGGCAACACACATACATCTAGGGACAGCCAATTAGCCTAATGTGGATTGGACTGTAGGAGGAAACTGGAATACCTGGAAGAAACCTATGCATGCACAGTGGGAACATGCAAACTCCACACAGAAAACCTGGGACTCGAACCCAGGACCTTCTTACTGTGAGGTGGACGTGCTAACCACCACACCATTGTGCTGCCCCCAAAATAAATAAATAAATAAATAAATATAATAATAATAATATTTCCACCAGGGTAACTCCATGAATACAACTGGTTATGCTTCACAGATCCCTATGAGTTACTGGACACAAACTTAAGAAACACTGCCATAAGGATTAAGGAATTCAGACGGTCAGTAAACTGAAACAACTTTGAAGGGATGTTGGAGAGTTTTGAACAGAGAGACGACTCACAGTTCTGGGCCAGGAGGACGGCACGGTTAGTCAGAGCCTCCAAGGCCTGCCAGATGTCTGCACGCTCCGGTTCCAGCAACATCAGAGTTTGTAGGATGGACAGCAGCTGCAATGATGCCGGGGAACTACTGACCTACAAGGACGAAAGTTTAAAAAAAGAACAACAGCTTTAGAACATCACCCCTACACAAAATCACATGAACCCTTTAGATTTATAAAATCATACACCACCTCACGCCATGCTGTCGTGCACGCCATGAAGCGCCGGCTGAATATTTTGATACGGACTCGTATGTAGTGACATGTACTTGTTTTTAAATGTAAACCAACTTTTTAATTTAGAACCTGGCGCACCAAGTTTTAATAGTGCACCAAACTAGAGGTCAGAGCGCCTCCTGTGGACTGTGATTAAAAACAGAGGGTTAATAAATTAATCTGCCCAACCGCTTAATCCTATTACAGTCACAGGGAGGCTGGAGCCTATCTCAGCCAGCATTGGGTGAAGGCAGGGTACACCCTGAATAGCTTACCAGGCCATCGCAGGGCAGCGCACACACACACACACAACCATTCACACTCACACTCACACCAAGGGGCGATTTGGAACAGATGATTATCCTACTGTGCATGTCTTTGGACTGTGTGAGGAAACCGGAGTACCTGGAGGAAACCCACACAAGCGTGGGGAGAACATGCAAACCCCACACCGAAACGCCGGACCTTGTTGCTGTGAGGAGGACGTGCTGACCACTACACCACCGTGAGTAACGTATAGTTGTAATTTATGAGTGTTTCATATACCGCGTGCACAAAAGCATGAACATGTCCACCATCCAGCACCGGTTCCTGGAGGGTGTGAGGAAGCTCACTTTGTGAAACAGGGTGTTGAAGACCTCCTGGTGATTGCTCATATCAATCCCTCCATAAAGCCTCAACAGCTCCTCCTCGTCCTCAGCCATGGCTTCTTCAAATGCTTCACACTGGATGATCAGGTCTTCATCCTCCTCCTCTCTGGAGAACAACAACAACAACATCAGAGCAACTGGTGATCAGAAAGTTCTAATCGTTTGAGCTGGAGGTAAAAGCAAGTAATCAGCAGTGAACTCACTTCAGCTTCGGGAGGAGATCGAGCAGCTGCAGACCTGGAGGTAAAGGAGAAGAGAGCGACTCAGTGTTCAGAATTCCTCCCGAATCCTCCCTGAACCTCAGAACCGGAGAACCAGGGCTTCATCCAGCACCGACTCAAACGAGAGCGGAATTAACGCGCGAGGCCTCATTAACCAATCACCAGCAGCGGCTGCGTTCCACACTGCAGCGCCGGGTGGTCCGAGCCCAGAGTCGCTGAGATGAGCGCTCCCCTCCCCCCCGCCGACCAGGACCAGCACCAGCACCAGCGGCTTAGAAAACCCAGGAATTAATTTATGAATGAATGAATGAATGAATGAATGTTGTGCACGCGCGATTTCACCTGCAGTACAGCCTCCGGGTTCCCTGCGCGCGCCTGGTTTCCCACCGTCTTTATTTCAGTATTCCTACTTTAACAAATAGCAGTTCACACACACACACACTTTAATTACTCTATAATCCTAACACTCTGCGTGTGCGCGCGTCTGGATATGTGCGCGCGCATTTTTTCAACAAATGGTTGAACTTTAAATGACTTTAATTAAATAATTATCTACATGATGATGATAATAAAAATAATAATTTAAATCCCTTCTCATGTTGATCAGCACGGTGAGCGGAATGGTTTGTTTTGATGATTTTATGGAGAGTTATTTAAGAACTGAGTCTGAGAGTGATGACGTCTTCAGGTTAACAGGTGCAGACTGCTGCTACACCTCTGCTGTTTACTCACACAGTAGTGTTGGAGGTCTCAGAAAGTTCAGATGAAAGTCATTTCCTGAAGCTATATCTGCGCCAGGACTCATATATGTCCACACAAACACCTGAAATAAATGACGATACATTGTGTTTAAAGCCCAGATCTTCCCTGATAACTGGAGACTTGATGACATCATCATTCTGAGATTCAGTTTCCAAACGACCACCTATAAAATCCTTCAGATAGCAGCTAGATTTTGCACACCTGTGCAATGGAAGGGAAGAGGCCCGCAGCCTATCTTCACCAGTGGGAGGACGACGTGTTGTTGATGCCACTGGCAACTTGGTTTCCATGTCATGTGAAATAATTATGCACACACGAGGGCAATTAAAAACACGTTAATTTTTTAAAAAGGTCAGCAAAAAAGAGGGCAGGTATTTTTTTGCTGGGCGGAGCAACAGTCGTGGTCAAACATTGCAGCTGTTATATCCGTCAAAGTGCATATTGTCATCATCTTATTCAGGTGTAACAGACAGGTGACGATTTTATGAATACTATATCATATTATTAATATAATATTATTTTATGAATAATATATGAAAGTGTGTTTTGCTGCATTTTGCTTTGTTTAGACCAACATAATAACATGAAAACACGAGAGCAGGAATAAGTCATGTCTTCTGTGGGTTTTCTTCCGGAGTAAAATTACTTCATTTTAATTTAAAGAATCTGTATAGCTCTTTTTGTCCTAAAAGTTGGACTTGGTGTGTAAGGGACTTCAATCTGTGTTTAGAGAAATGAATTTGGAGAACATAATATTCGCAGATCAAGTTACACCTGACTAGTGTCCTCACAACTACAGCGGTGTTCATGTTGTTGCTGTGGAATGTGCGTCCATGAGTTTGGGGCGGAGCTTCTGCAGAAGCGCTGAAGGGAGCTGTGTATTTTCTGTGTATTTCGCTGAAGGGAGCTGTGTACTCAAGCTTTTGGGTTCATATTTTAGTACTGTAAATCGATGACCTTCACTTTAATTGGAAGAGCAATGACTTCTGGGTACCATGAGATGAGAATAACCAAAAGCCAAACATGGCAGAGCGGCATCTTTTTACAGGCCACACACATGAGGTTTATGGTAACAAGTGATGACTTGACTTTGCTTAGCTAGGAAACAGCACACACATAGTGAGTTTAGTAACTCCAGAGGAAAACCACCCTGGTACGTATATATATATATATATATATATATATATATATATATATATATAAGAGTTTGTTTGA
>JBCNYH010000023.1:26823384-26838687 GCA_039654325.1 Tandanus tandanus
TTTTATAAACACACACTCTCTATATATATATATATATATATATATATATATATATATATATATATATAGTGTGTTTCTGCCCTGCGATGGCCTGGCGAGCTGACCTGCTAACTGGAAAGAAATGGTTAATTTCTTAAAATTCAGAAAATAATAAATCAGTTATTCCTCTGATTTTATATGCCTAAGCCTTGTGGGCTAAGAGATCAGATGTGATCCAAGGTAGTGGAATAACTGATAATGACACCAGACAACAATCATTTTGCTACCTGAAAAACCCCTGCCACTTTACTGATCTGAGAGGTGCTGATTAGGATTTTAATTATAACTCGTTTCCTTCTTCTTAGGTTGACAGTTTTTATTTCCCCACTCCCACCCAAACGTAAGGTTCTACCTATTTTGTGTTCGGAGTGTTCGAGCCAGACAGTTCTTGCTCCATCTGTGGTAAACATACGATCAAAGTACAGCAGAAGAATTTAAGCAGTAAGTTTCAGACAGATTACAAACAGACTACTTTTGTTGTACTGTTGGGGATAAAGATAAAGCTTGTGCTCCACACATCTGCTGCACTGTATTTTTCTGTATTCACTCAGAGGATTCATCGAGGTGATGTGAGTGATGAGTACAGTGAAAAATTTCATCAAGACATCTCAGAGATGGGAAATGCTACCGGAGTCATTAGATTTGCGCTGGGTTCTCTAACAGGAAACTCAAGCACAAAAGACAAACGTCTGAAATATTTTTAAGCAGGTTAAGGACTGGGCAGCACAGTGGCATCATGGTTCATCTCGCAGCAAGAAGGTCCTGGGTTCGAATCCTGGTCTTGGATGTTTCTGTGTGGAGTGTGGTGTCCCTGTGTTTGCATGGGTTTCCTCTGGGTACTCCGGTTTCCTCCCACTGTCCAAAGACATGCACATTAGGCTAATTGGCTGTACCAAATTGCCCCTAGGTGTAAGTGTCAGTGTGATTGGTTGTGTGTGTGTTGCCCTTGGGTGGTCCACCATTGCCCAGTTTCTGGGCAATTCAGTTTCGGCTGAGATAGGCTCCAGCTTCCCCTCGACTCTAAGAGGATAAAGCAGTTCGGCAAATGAGTGAGTGACTGAGAATGCCTTTTAAATTTTAATTCAATATATTAAAAGTGTGTAAAGTTTTTTTGTTGTGTTGTTGTTTTTTTTGGGGTATCACTCACTCACTATCTTTTTTTTACGTCACTATTCTGCTGTGTGGGTGTGACGGTACATGGCTGTGAGCCCCCTACTCCATTTGACCCGCCAGATTTTGCAGGCCCTGCTCTTTCCTTTGTCCATCTTGCCTATTCAGGTCTAACTCTGCTGTCAAGGCCAAACCATGTGAGGCATTTCTGTCAGAGGGATATATCAAGGTCTTCACTGTAGAGCCTTAGATGGAGGTCATGGGAACTGATGTCATCTGTGCACTTAATACCGCACATCAAACGGAGCATAGCCCTTTCGCTCCTTTGGAGCCTTGCCAGGTCAAATCTCTTTTTTGGCCGGCACTCATAGAGTATGGCTCCCCTGGCAAAACTATTGTGCACCTTTCCACAGGTATGTACAGATAGACTCTTGGAACAAAGTATGGTCGGAAGCTCCCAAAATTTGCTCCTGGAATTTCTAATTCTCGTAACTGTGGCAGCCCCACAGCCACCACCTGCAGAAATACTGTCCCCTGGATAGCAAAAAGAGTCCACTACTGCAGGTGGATGCTCTTATAGCAATAACTTAAAAACTTGACCTGGTAGGATTTGTCTCTAAAATCAGCAGGGTCGATTCAGTAAAGATAACCTGTTTTTACTCTGGTAGCAGATGAAAGTTGTTTTGTTGTTGTTGTCCAGTGTTACGTTTTCTTAATGCTTAATACAGCTGAGTTAAGATACGAAAAAGTTTTCACAGTGAACCGAACTGGTTTCCAGTTGATCACCCAGGGATTTTATTATGCTTATTTAAATTTGAGCTACATTATCATTTCTTGTTCAATATAAAGTTGTCCTGGTGTATACTGCATACCAACAAATTCTTTGCGCATCTTGTCCCTTTGCCGCAGGTCTTCGGTGCTGAAGATCAACGCGTTGATGAAGCTCAGCAGTGTCACCATGTAGTGTACATTATCAGTTTTGTTCAGTTCATTCATGATCACACTGAAGCGGTACTGCTGCATCTTTACAGCCTGTAAGGACAAAATAATAATGCTCACTATTTACAATACAGCTGCTAGAATCAGCATTTCTATGATCAAATTAGAAATATGATTCCATATGCTATCAAGAAAGTACAGTTTACCTTTAGGGCACATTTAAACCACTTTCTAATTAATATTTATAAAACATTTATACATTTACATCCTTCAAACTGCTTTTGGCTATGTTCTTGTTATGTTCAGTTTCCTGTTCCCTGTGACATCACTTTTACAGCCATGTGAAATGCTTCCTTTTCAAATATGTTAAAAAAATCTAATATTCATGGGCAGTTTTAATTTTATACAGCTCTGAATCCTCCGTTAAATGGTTTGCTTTATTCTAGTATCTCACTGAGCGGTGAATGCTGATGAATGTAGGGAATTTTGAGTTTCGTCAGGGTTCGTATGACAGTTTTTCTTGTCGCAAAGAAATTCTAAACATGTTCAAAATTATTTTAGAATTTATTTTTACCCAAACAGTTGTAACACGTGTCGCTAAAGTTCTTTTTGGTTCGTCAAGTAGTGAACACTAGCAACTGGTTTGCTCACCCTTTTTATAGGGTTGGGTTTCAGTAGGGGTAAGGGTGGTTCCGTTCCAAGATTCATCTGACATTTGCCTGGTATTTTACCAGAAGTTGGCAAAAGATCCCAAACAGTGGCAAACATACATATATACACTTAGATACGCAACACGTGCTATACGAATGTTTGCGAGGTACATCACTGGCTTGCCGTGCCGCGGCCATCTTTGGGAGGTGAAACAATGTAAACAAACACTGCCTTGCATGTATAGTATACAGTACAAAACTCAATCACTGGGGTTTATATATATTATAAATTATTTATTAATATATATAATATTTTCTCATCATATAGTTATATCAGCAAATATGACTGATAAAGATGAGGCTAATTTCGTAATTTCAATGAAGCTTGAGATTAAGTGCCTGAGTTATTAAAAACCGAACCAGTATGAATCCACCATTGAACCATTGCCAGTATAACCAATACTAAAAACTTACTGGTAAATACATACATTTAGGTCATATTTTTACTGAATCAATAATCGTTATCATATTTATATACATTTTATATTATATACACATTAATTGAAGAGGCTTTTCATTATTATATCATGAAAGTTATATAACATAAACAGTTGAGACACCGCTTCAAGATGGCGAATTGCGCGCTTCTGCTTGATGTGCCGAAATGGACCAATTACGTATCTATGTCTTTATACCTATGGTGGCAAAAGAGTGGCAAATAATCATCACAAACATTGTCCCTTATATTTGCTAACAGTTGCTAATGTTTGCCAACAGACTTTCATGAACATTTGCACAAATGTTGCTAATTGTCGCTAAATGTCACTAATGACAGAGGCGAACCCTGAATTTTTGCCACCATTTGTCAGAAAAGTTGGTGAATCTAAAATTCACAACGTTCATCAGCATTCGCTGCTCTGTGAGATACTAGCCTTACGTTTTGGGTGACAGGAAACACCCGTTATATATGTGTCATGTTGTAATTTATCTACAAAAAAAAAAAAAAGTCTTTTTTTTTACCCAGAAACCAAGATGGGTGCAAAGTTTTGCACTTGAATGTAAGATAAACAAAAAAGTAATTTGTCTGAACCCCACATGTTGCTCTTGTGTAAATCTGAACCAAAACACAATTTTAAAATCCGTTTTTCTCACTGTGTTTCATCCTTTTGTATAACATAGTGTCCTACTCCCTGCCCTCTGTTTGTACATTAAACAGTGCATTGCGTGGTGAAAAAAGTCCAGTTGATATACTACACAGCAGTCGTATTCAACCTTATCGGCAAAGGGCCGGTGTGGCTGCAGGTTTTTATTCCAACCAAGCAGGAGCCACGCCCAAGAGTTTATTGAAAGTGAAGAACCATTGATTTCAACAAGTGGAAGTTGTGGCCATGCTTCGTGATGTGAGTACCTGCACCCATACAAGCCCTTTGCGGATAAGTATGAATATCCCGCTCGACAGTACTGTGATTTAAAACATGAGTACAAACTGGCAAAAGTTTTACAAAAGTGTAAAAAGGATAGAATTGACATGTAGCATACTAATGAGCATTCTGAGATAAGACTCCACTATGTACTATGCACAACACTCCTAGACAAGAGGGTTCTTCATGGGTTGTTTGAATGCTTAATTGTTCTAGCACTGAGTGTTTTGAGTTGTACATTTAATGTCTTTCCCCTTCCTTTCAAACCTCTGCTCATGCATCATCACAGGGTGCATTTGGAGTAAAATATATATATATATTAACTGGCTGACAAAGAAACGGATGATACTGATAATTTGCCTTATAAACTTGCCTTATAGTGGTCCAGAGAGTCCAGAGCCAATCTGTAGCCTTCTAAAGCAAATATGCTGAGGGCAGCCAGCAGCTCAAACACCTGCTTCTTTACCATGATATTGGATGTATCCAGAGCTGGAGGGATTAAACCACAAAAAAACACCCCAACTTTAATCACAGTGCTTTTTATGTTCTTTATCACATTGCTCTTTTTATCATCTTTCTGTTGTGATTGTATGATTCAATCTAGACTGGGACCTATGACAGAAAACAAAGATAAAAATGTAACTGCTCTTAAAGCCAGGGCATTACACAAGACCACAAATGTTCCTTCATGCACTCTTAATGGAACACTATGAATGAATGAATGAATGAATGAATGAATGAATGAATAAATAAATGAATGAATGAATGAATGAATGAATGGCCACCCATATAAAACTCCAACTAAGATCTTCCTGAGGAAAACCTATCCACCAAATTTGGTCATCCTGTGTAATTTGCATTAAACGTTATTGCACTAATAATCCTTGACAAGCTGAATAAAAAAGTGACTTTGTGAACTTGAAATTTCAAGGTCACATAGGCCATGTGGTCATGTTAAAAGTCAGATATGAAAAAAGTTAAATTAGGTCAAAGCTGGCCCAGTTTCAATAGGCTTGAGGACCTTGACACTAAGTATAACTGGTATGAATTGGAAAGTGATATGACAGAAACTGCACCCTCTAGAGTGTTAACAGGCAATTTTGATGAATTGACCCCTGTGACCTTGAAAAATACGTCAAGGTGACCCAGTTTCGATAGGCTGGTAGGGCGTGCCGTAGGAACCATTAAAAAAAAATATAAAATAAATCCATACAGAACTGGCACTGCTAGAGTGTTAATGATTCTAGGTGTGCCACTGACCACGCGGGGATACACCTAGTGCACGCATTTCTAGTTATGGTAATGGTTTTCATTATAGCGATAGGTAGACTGTGATTACATGTACGAAGTAAGCTGGTTAACGTTCTAGAAAAAGCCTGACAGAGAGAAATGTGAGAAATGGTTGAGAGCCTGCAGCTGCCAAGGCTTCACTGTTGATAAAGTGAAAATGTGGACTTATAATTGCACTAAACATTTTGTTAAATGGGCGGCTATGTGATTATAACATGATGAAAAGGAAGAAAAAATAGCTGTTTGCTTTCCATGCAGATCTTTATAAGGCAAACAACTTGGCTTTCAGTAGCTTGAAGACTCCACATTAATGGTGATGCAGTTCTGGCCATATTTATCAAAAGTGCAGCGATACTAAAAATAATTCTTCCAATAAATACAATACTACAATATTGTACCTTGCGAGAGTTTGCGCACATAACCCTCATTTTCCATGATGAAATGGATTCCTACGGATGAGTTCATTACAGCCTTGACACAGTTGACGCAGGTGAGCTGGAGTAATGCATCAGTGATGCGTGAACAGCTGCGACCGGAAAGACGGTCCAGGGCCTCCAACAGCAGATCAAGGCCTGACAGTTCAAGAAACTGCACCATCCATCCCTGATCACTGCCCTCCAGACGCTTTTTCAGGCCCGAGTAGTTGACCACTGTGGGCACCTGTAGCAGGCGGATGCACAGCTCAGGTTCAGCATTCTCAAGGTTGGCCTCCTGTGTGCTTGAGTCTGAGTCCTGAGATGAGCCCAGGTGACTTTTCACCACCGCCCATTTCTTCTGCACCCTCTCTGACTTCACTGACATGATGATGAAGATTCAGATGATGATGGAGAAGGAACTAGAAAACAGACACACAGACCACAAAGAAATCAGATTAACTCCCTGCGCTGACTGCCATAAGGCAAATTATAAATCTAATAGACTCCGATTTCCTCCCCCAGTCCAAAGATGTGCACATTAGGCTAACTTGCTGTTTCAAATTGCCCCTAGGTGTGAGTGTAAATTGAGTTTGTTGGCCCTGTGATGGACTGGTGAGCTTTTCAGGTCGTATCCCACCTTTGCACAGAGTCGGCTGAGATAGGCTCTAGCTTTCCCGTGACCCTAGTAGGATTAAATAGAAACTATCACCACTGTATAATTCTATTTTAGACCATTACAAAAGGACATGCAGATGGTGCTCATCAATGTGCACACGGAAACGTGTTCTAGTAGATTATATTACACTGAATCAGTTGAGCCATCACAGGCTTCTGCGTTTTGACCCCCCAGACTTTCTGTCAAACAAAATATCAGCTTAATATGAAATATACTTGTGAATAAATTTTGATTTAATACTAAACTGCCCAAAAAAGTTGTGCACTCTAATATTTTGCTGCTGCACCATTAACCCTGAGTAAGCATGTAATCTCCATGGTGTTGTTGCTGCAGTTGACTGAAACCCTACCTTTTTTCAGAACATGGATTAGCACTATAAGTATTTACACTTATTTTTATATAAAAAAAATCCTCTACCCACTAAGTTTTGACTGATGGAATACTTAGCATGTGTCCTAGTAAACCAGTGTCACAATGGATTCACTGACAGGGACTTCAAAGCAGTTCTGTAAGTCGCTCTGGAAAATGGCGTCTGTCAAATGCTGTAAATGTAAATGTTAATAAGTTGTTAATGAAATGTGTTCCTTTGTGTGCTTACAGGGAGAGTCCAATAGAGAGAGAGAGAGAGTCCAATAGAGAGAGAGAGAGAGAGAATGTTAAGTTATTGTGTGTGCCTCAGGGTGAAGTAACTGTGAAGTGCCTATTCTGAGCTAAGTCGTACTTTAAAGGTCAGTAAACAGAGTGAACTGTCCTCCTGTCTGTGAGTCTTCAATATCCTGAACCTGAGAGTTGTTACACAATATATACAGTATACCAAGGTGAGAATGTCCCTTGGTGAAAGAGACTAAATCGACACGTTCACAGATCAGTTATTATACATTTATTATTCACTAAAATCATCCTAATATCTCTTCGCATATCGGATATAAGTAGATCTAGCTACTTTTCACATGGCTGCTGCAGCTCTGATCCGACTGGATTCAGGACGCGTTCGGGATTGAAACTAAATTGACCTGTGGTGCAATTGGAGGAATTGACAGCTGTGCACATTTGCCCAGTGATAGTGTGGCTCAGCAACTCTTGCAAATCACCCTGTAGGGTGTACTGTCAGCTGCAGAAGACAAGAGCTTCAACACACAGAGCAAACGGAGGGAAAACATTTGATGCTATTTATGATTTGACCAAATTCAATGTTAGTTTTAAATACTGGAAAAGGCTTAATACTAAGTCTGTTCCAGAGCGAACATGAACTGATTTAGAGGTTACATCTCACGCAAATGTCCATCCTAATGGGTTATGACAGGGTCAGGGTTATATGTTGTTTTACTCTGCTTCACTACTTTGGTTTGCTAACAATTAACAATTATAAGGAAGGTTTCAGTATTCGTACATGGGAACAAAAAGTAGTTCATTTTTACCATAACAGAGGCAGGCCAGGTGAGCTCCATGTACACCGCAATCACAGCATCATAATGTAGCTGGAATACATCCCCATTTGTATTTCTGCATGTTTTGCTTGTCCCTGGATAGAAGTAGGGACCAGTCTAGCAGTGCGAGAGGATCAGAGAGAATGCAGCGCAGTGCAGGGTGTGATGTGTACTTTGAGGTAGGAGGATGCAGGTAAATTTTTGGCTTTAGAGGAAAGCATTAGTGTTTTGGATCTAATGCGAGCAGCTACAGGAAGCCCATGGAGAGAGCATGCCAGAGGAGTGGTGTGGGAGACCTTGGGAAGGTTGAAAACAAGCCTTGCTGCTGCATTCTGGATCAATTGCTGAGGTCGAATTGTGCTCAAAGGCAGAACTGCTAGGAGTGAGTTGCAGTAGTCTAGCCTTGAGATGACATGGGACTGAACAAGAGTGGCCTTAGTGGAAAGAACAACAACTAGACAACAACTAGGTCCAACTGAGTCAAGTAGACAGTATTACAAAAGTCAGAATCCTACCTTACCAGTAGAGAGGAAATCCAAAATAGAACTAATAGTACACTGAAAACTGACATGGCAATACATTTTATATATACTTTCTGGGCCCTTCCTTTTGCCTTTTGCTCCATTTAGTTACTTAATTTTACTTACTTAATAATACTAAATTTAGCATGGGAGCAGTTTCTGATGTTTGTAAAAGAAGAGCTCTATTCCCAAAGTAACAACGTTTTGTATTACTTTTTGGTATTACTTAATATACTGGAGTTTTCCTTTGAGGATACAAAGAATGCAGTTAAGCAGCCTACACCAGACTGGAGCAGAATCAAATAAAATTCTCAAGAAAGAGTAAATTCTTAACCCAAAAGTACCTGTGTTTATGTTCTGTATACATTGGAGTTCTTTTTTTTTTGTTGTTTTTTTTTTGGAATAAGTCATTTGAAAGAATTTGACATGCTGAGATTTGCACCTCCCAGATTCCAGGTTCCAGTAATCTCGACTTTTATCTTTCCGCCTTGCACACTCCTGTCTACTTTCTCCTCTACTTGTCTTTACTTGATTTGTCTTGGACAAGTCATACCTAGCTTTGATTTCTTTTGTGAAGATTATATTATTATTTATTTTGGATAATAAGGGAACTTTCATGGTAATAATAGTTTTATGTGGACTTACTCACATTAAAACAGTCAGGATGGCGGTACGTTTTCCTGTTTCTCTGGATAACATTCTCTGGTGGCACAGTGGTGTAGTGATTAGCACGTCTGCCTTACAACAAGAAGGTCCTGGGTTCAATTTCTGGTCTCACCAAGAGTGTTAATGTGTGGAATTTGCATACCCTCCCCTAGCTTTTATGGGTTTCCTCCGGCAGCTCTGGTTTCCTCCCACAGTCCAAAGACATGCGCATTAGGCTAATTGGCTGTTCCAAATTGCCCCTAGGTGTGAGTGTGAATAGTTGTATGTATGTTGGCCTTGTAATGAACTACTGAGCTGTTCAGGGTGTACCCTGCCTTTGCCCAGAGAGGGTTGAGATAGGCTCCAGCCTCTCCGCAACCCAAGTAGGATTAAACAGGATCGACAAATGAATGAATGAATGGTTTGTGCATTTATCCTCAAAATTTGCTAGAAACAATTCATGATTTTCCACATACGTTACCTACAACTTCTTCATGCTTAGTAAAGCAGGCAAAAATATGGCACATAATAAAATAATAATAATAATTTCTGTTACTTTAATGCTTGGCACCTGCAGCCCAGTGGGAGAGACTTCTGACAGTCAACCATTCATTTTCCCAACTGCTTAATCTTATTAGGGTCTTATTCGGAGACTGGAGCCTATCTCAGCCTATTCTGGGCAAAGGTGAGGTACACCCTGAACAGCTCACCAGTCCATCACAGAGCCCACACAGACACAACCACTCACACTCATACCTAGGGGCAGTTTGGAACCCCCAATTAGCCTACTGTGGACGTCTTTGGACTGTGAGAAAAAACCGGAGTACCAGGAGGAAACCCACACAAGCACGGGTAGAACATACAAAGAAACGCCCTCACCATGCACAGGACCTGAATCCAGAACCTTCTTGCTGTGAGGTGTACAAGCTAATCAAGGCGCCACCGTGCCGCCACAGTACTATTTGTATAACATTAATACATCACTATAACTGAATGATTCTTATCCTGACAAAAACTCTAAGTGGAATTTAAGAAAGGCAGGAGGTTGAGGTATTCGCTGTACCTGTACTTAGCTATACTGAATTGGACATGAGGATCCCTCCCCCCTTCTGTGATTGGAACGAAGTTGACACTTGGTACAACCTGTTATGTTAGTTTTCACCATCTGAAAGAACCATGCCTTGATCTAAATATATCCCTTTATAATGCTTTTGGTTCACATGATTTAGGTGTTTCTTTTTGTTAGGCGGTCACTCTTATTGTTGAGTGTCCTGCCTTGTACAAGGGGACAGATTTCGCTATATAGTGAGAGTGGGCTGCTGATGAGTCATTAATTATATGTGCAAACTCACATCGCGCATCACAGTTAAACTGGATCACTGCTTCCTTATGTTCACCTTAAACTTCAGATAAAGAATGCATATTCAGCTGAGGTTTGTTACTCTCTCAATGCTTGAAGTTGAGGGGTTTTTTTTTTTATTTTTTTTATTTTTATTTTTTTAAAGCAAAAAAAAATGCTATTAGGATTGTGGGGATGCTTTGTGAAGGGGGGTACACCCTGAACAGCTCGCCAGTCCATCGCAGGGCAACACACACACACACTCACACCTGGGGCAATTTTTTAACAGCCAATTAGCCTAATGTGCATGTCTTCGGACTGTGTGAGGAAACTGGAGTACCTGGAGGAAACCCACACAAACACAGGGATAACATGCAAACTCCGCACAGAAATTCCCGAGCCTGGGACTCAAACCCAGGACCTTCTTACTGTGAGGTGGACATGCTCACCACTCACCACCATGCTGCCCTGAGCGAACATTAATAATAAACAATTAAAGTTCATATCTAATCATTTTATTTATTCTTAGTCCTTTTATTATATAGCTATATTATTATATTGCGCGCTCTGACCAGGCTGTTCCGTATCTCAGGAAGAATGGATGTCTGTAAAAATGCACCTAATAGAGAAAAGCAGTTCCACATTTGTTGGGGCATGAAATGCAAACAAAACTCTGGAAGTCTGTTTCTCAAAAGGAGCTGCTTCAAAGACCCAGTGCCTTTAAGCTAGTTATCTATTCTACAGCTACAGTATTACCTCATCAAAAAATAACGCCTTTACCCAGAAAGCAATGCACTAGATTAAGCAGCTATCTCTGTTACTCACCTATCCTATGGTTTAACAGTTGAAAAATGCAGGAGATTAAAGCTTTTATTTATCAGTAATAAAACCTGCATCAGTGCAAACACACAAAAGGTGCAAACACACAAAAGGGCTTTAAAGATCAGTGCAAACACACAAAAGGGCTTTAAGGAAAGATCTCATGTGTCTACATGTGACTCATAATTATATATAGTTGTTCCTCTCTCAGCATTAAAATATATGGAAGCCCATTTCCACCACAAACAAAAGAAGTTGTCTTGCAAGTCATAATTAAGGGGTGGCATGGTGGCATTCTGGTTAGCATGTCTGCCTCCGGCTCGGGGCGTTCCTGGGTGGGGTTTGCATGTTCTCCCCGTTCTTGTGTGGGTTTCCTCCAGGTCATCTGGTTTCCCCCCCACAGTCCAAAAACAGGCACATTAGACTAACTGGCTGTTCCAAATTGTTCCTAGGTGTGAGTATGAATAGTTGTGTGTGTGTTGGCCCTGTGATGGTCTGGTGAGCTGTTCAGGGTGTACCTAACCTTCACCCAGCGTCAGCTAAGATAGGTTCCAGCCTGCTGGTGACCCAAGTAGGATTAAGTGGCTTGGCGTGGATGAGAGTGGTTCATTGTGATGACTTACAAGCCAAAGTGTTTTTGTTTTCTGGTGGCGGAAATGGGTTTCCATACAAATGACTGGTGGGCAGTTGCTTATAAATTCTCAGCATTGTTGGAATTGTGATCTCTATACACTCTGTCTGCTCTATATATTGCATATACAGAGGTATTCTAACGGAGAATGGAGAATGCTACTGTTATCCTGGAATTTCTGAATAGGAAATTGCATAAGCTTGGAAACACTGAGTCATTACAGCACACACGGCGTTCTACACTCAGCTTAACTCCACTGCAGCGAGCTTTTTGAGTAGGTATAACATATTCTGAACTTCTGACTAGCACTTGAAAGATTCTTCGTGCTTCATTGCATTCAAGCCTCATTTGAAATAAAAATGATGTTGTATTCGTTTGTTTTTTCTTGTGTCCTATCAGTAACTGCGTTTGATGTTTTTTAATCTGATTATATTTTCTTTCCTTGTAAATTGTTTTTACAATGCATTGGCTTTATTCAATAAAGTAATGCCCTATTATTAGTTCAAATAAACTCATATCCAACAATTTTGCATCCATTCATACATTTATCGTAAGTGTCTAATCCTGCTCAGGGTCGGGGTGGAATCCATGATCAAGCTTAGTAGCACAGGGTACGAAGGAAAAAATGCACAGTGAATAGGAAGCTCTTTAAAGAGGGAAGAGACCTAGTGTACCCAGGGGAAACTTGGAGAACATGCACAGAACTCCACACAGACAGTAAACTGGGTCAGGAGCAAACCCAGAGCCCCAGAGCTGTAAGATAATACAACTGTTCTTTTCATGTGCATGCACTTCATGAATAAATAAACAAGACAAACATTACAACGATGACTGATCATTAAAGATTTCTCCCGACGCTCCCGAAAAATTCCTCCATGACTAAACAGTACTGAAAAGGACATTACATTTTGCCTTAAAAGGTACCAAAACACCCCAAACTTTATAGCACGTCTTCTTTAAAAGGAAAAGCTGAAGACATTTATTGGTATAAGGCCTGAAGTAGTAGAGGTTGACCAAAAGGCATGCCATGTAAGTAGCAAAGCAACAGCACAGAGCACACAATATACAGAACATCATGCAAACCAGTGAACAGGGTGAACATTCTGCACATAACATGCTGAGTGAAAAGGACAAAAGCCCAGTCTGCAGTGGAAGATACAAGCAGTTTTCCCCCATGGATTTACTCTGGACAATGAGGTACTTATGTCAGAATGAATGCCAACTATGTGTAAATTCAATATGAGTTGACCCTGGGTCACCACCCCTCCCATTTTCATTTCACTTCAGTCCAACATTAATGATACTCCCAAGCTTCGATTGTATTTTTCATTCACTCTTTAACTACTATATCATGGTCAGGAAGCAATTCAGAGACATGCTCGACTCCAGACAGACCACAATAACCTGAACTCAGGATTAAACCAGTTATAAACTAAGTTTATAATACTACCCAATGTACCACCAAACCGCCCTTCTAATGGAATTCTGCATTTATTTATTCATTTGCTGAGCTGCATCATCTTACTGGGGTCATGGGAAGGGATGCAGCTGGTACACCCTGTACAGCTTACCAGACCATCCCAGGGCCAACACACACACACAACCATTTACACTCACACTCACACCTAGGGGCAATTTGAAACCTAATGTGCATGTATTTAGACTGTATGAGGAAACTGAAGTACCCAGATGAAAACCTTGCAAGCATGGGGAGAACATGGAAACTCCACACAGCAATATCTTTAGTCAAACCCAGGAATCAAACCCAGGACCTTCTGTCTGTGAGGCGGACGTGCTAAGCAGCACTAAAGCTAAACGTAACACCATATTTAGGATACCTCTTCTTCTAAAAAAGGAAGGGCTGAAGAAGTATATTAGTATCTTCCTAAGACCTAAAGAAACAGAGGTTGACCAAGAAGCATGTCATGTAAGTAGCAGCACAGAGCACATAATATACACAACACTCACTCAGTGATTTGCTGACCCGCTTAATCTGACTAGGGTCACGGTGAGGCTAGAGCATATCTCAGCCGACACTGGGCAAAGGCGGGGTACACCCTCTACAGCTTGCCTGACCATCGCGCGGCGAACACAAAAAACCATCCACGCTCAATCCTAGGGGCAATTTGGAACAGCCAATTAGCCTCTTTGGACTGTGGGAGAAAACCCAGGTACCCAGATGAAACCCACGCAAGCACATTGAGAACATGCAAACTCCACACAGAAACGCCCTCACTGAGCGTGGGAATCAAACCGAGGACCTTCTATCTGTGATGTGCTAACCACTACACCACCGTGCCGCCCAGTATGCACAATATACCATTTAAAATCATGCAATAAGTCTACTGAATTAAGCTTCCACAATGCAAATCAGACAGAATAAACAAATTCACATGCATGCTGTGCACTATCCACTTGGAATATGTTTTCACTAAGCCTTCGCCAAAAGTATTTCTGCTCCCTCAAGGGAAAATGGACTCATGCCAGTTGGCACTGTTGTCTGCCTGCTTTTCCACTGCTGCCAGTAAGTGCTTGGTGATGCCTACACAAAGTGTTACTGCAGTCTTTTTACAGACAATACCTCCTTACATTCAAAACTAGCAATGCCTTAATTCTACTCATGGGCTTGGGTGCTGGTGCTGGTTCTGATTCTGACAATGGGGGTTATTTGGGTGTTGTCTGACAAAGCTTTCTCTAAAATACAGAACTACAGGAGTAGTAATGATGTGCATTTAATTAGGTCTGGCATGTGTTTCCAATTGGTCTGAATGAAAAACGAGTTACAAACCACCTTTATAATACAAAGATATTTAAAAACTGTACAAAAGGCAAAAGGATCATTTAGCTGCAGGAGTGACACTGAAAATGAACGACAGCAATCCCTTGTTTAATACTGCTCCTTAGATTAGATCACACCAGCCTGCTTTTCACCAGATAATTATTTGTATAAAATAAAAGAAAATGTAAAATTTAATTGACACACATGATATAAAAGCTGTGCTTGAGGGCGTCACACCGCAGTGATGCAGCTTAGTATTCTTTTTTTCTTCCTTGCTCAGGGTTACTCTGTTTTTTTTTATAAGGTATTGCTTGCTCAAAGGTTTTCATTCTTACAGGATGTCAAGACTTCCATACACTGCTGAGTGCTTCCTTTTTAAGACATGGACAACATTGAAAAAGGAAACATGTTACCATAACAAAAAAGCTGTGTTGTTTCTCCTTTTTGTCTTCATATCTCATGTGAGCCTTACGTGTTTCTCTGGGGGGGGGGGGGGGGGGGATCTCCTTGTTCTTGGGGTGAACCTTCCCAGTTAGTTTTTTTTCTTCCCTGGCTGGTGGATTGGATTAAAAGGACTGTGGAACTGGGTCCCCCTTCCCCT
>JBCNYH010000023.1:26847199-26861809 GCA_039654325.1 Tandanus tandanus
AACAAAGTATTTAATAAGAATATTTCATTCATTCAGATCTAGGATGTTATTTTAGTGTTCCCTTTATTTTTTTGAGCTATATATATATATATACACACACACTAAATGCGGTACCAGTAAAGTAACCTAGCTCGCGAGTAAAAAGACTTTTATTTTGTATGTTTGTTAACCGGAAGCATTTATTCTGTGCTACATTTTCAAAATAGGTTGGCATGTACTAACGTTTCAATTGTGTGTAATTTGAAAATGGCTTCTACAAAAGAGATCTTACAGATGGACCTGTACGGCTTACTCGGGGTTGAAGGAACAGCGAAAGAGAAAGAGGTGCAGTAATAAAACCCGACATGATTAACAAGAGGCGTGTTGGAGAGCTATGCTAGCAGTGAGCAGGGCTGGTGGTTCTGATGGACCTGGGCATGGAGTAACTGAACCATCATCACTGTGAACCACTAAATCAGCATCACAGACATAACGAGGGGAAACGAATTCGGGTGAATATTAAAAAGTGAATATTTATTACTTCATCCTCTGAGCTGACAGTAATTCTAGCCACTTACAGCAGATTCAGAAATAAAAGTAGACTGTACATATTCATCATCTGTGTAAAGTACCAAAGTACTCCTGATATTACACATGATGTACTACAGGACTAAAACATGTACTGTTTCTCATGGACTTCACAGAGAAGTTAAGGATATTATTATAAAGAAGGTTTCCATTCAGTTCCAGGTTTATTAAATAAAGATGAAATAAAGTGGAATTTCTTTATAAATAAAATGGAATCGGATCCACGATGTCTTTCTGAAACCGTTAGTTTCCTCCTGTACGCGAGTGTTAATGACCCCTGCACCGGCCGCCATGATATTAATAACATCCCCATCTTTTTAATTTCTCCTGAAATCGTTTCCCTTCTTCTGTTTCTTATCACTCGATCTCAGACTTTTACACTTTCTACCAATCGCTGTTGCACCGCCAATAATAATAATAACATATTATTGTTATGTTATTATTATTGTTTTATTATTATTATACTATTATATTATTATTATTTATAAAATGCAACAATTTCTTTAATTGTTAAAATAATTTTCATTTGTTTGTATATGCTGTCAATTATAGCTGTTTAAAAGAAAGTCAGAGTCTGCAGGTTCAATTTGCAGAAAAATCGTAAATCAAAATCAGCCAGGAAAACCGCATCTTTTCCCATATGTACGATTGCTCTATCGTAGAGCTGCGTCCACATAGGAAGCAATGAGCAACAAGCGACAATGCAAAATCTATGAATGCCAGCAAAATGAGCGATAAGAAACGCTTGGGTCCATGTTTCTGAAACGGTCATCATTTATATACATATACATAGTTTATATATGTTTAAGTCTTCTCGGTTCATGATGCACAAGAGTCTCTGTTCTATACTCATCACATGATCATGATGATAATAATAATAATAGCTAGAAAAAATTCCTGAAGAAATTTTGAGACGTGGCTGCAAAATAGGTGAAAATACGTGAAACCTGGCGTGCTAAACTGGAGAACACAGAAAAATTCCTCACAGTTTACACAGGTTTCTAAGTAGCTGTGGCAATAACAGGTGGTGATAAATCAAAGAATCACAGCATTTATGCTTTAACTGTAACCATTATTGTGGGGTTTAAGCCGAGCTCTATACCAGGGATATTCAATTAATTTGGAATGAGGGCCGCGTCATGAAAACAATCCCAAATGAGGGGAGTCTCAGCACCACCAAGCTGCCACTATTGGGCCCTTGATCAAGGCCCTTAACCCTCAGTTGCTCAGCTGTGAAAAATGATATCTGTAAGTTGCTTGGATAAGCCGTCTGCCAAATGCCGTAAATATGAAATGTGAAACAGTCGTGACACAGAACCATCCAAAAAATATGAACTTACGATCTTTTTAATACTTATTTATTTAATAATATTTTTTACTTTATAAAAGAATCGAGTAGCCAACTCGAAGCACCAATTGAATAGCCCGACTCTACACATATTTAGATACACATACATATCTGTACATATTTACATATTTATTCTGTTACATATTCCATCTGTCTGTCTGGAGTCAAACAAAGAGGCAGGTGTGTGTATGAGGTGCAGGACTCAGCTGGTTGTTGCCATAGAGATTAAGCTGGCAGCTAGTGACACACACATGTTTTTGAGTGAAAAGGGCAATGGCGCATGCCTCACTTTTGGACTTCTGATTTGAAAACCATATTTCCCTTCGCAATTAGATTGACCGTGTTTGAGATCCAAGAACTTGGAGAACACTGTGATATAAATTATTTTGCTGTACTGTAAAAAGTGTTTAAACAGTCACGATTTAAACATGACCCTCATGATGATTTTCAATGATTTTAAAAAGCTCTATGTTGCATTGACTTCAATGTAGAAATTCTCGGTACGGCTGTCAGTCAGAGGCTCGCCATTTCACTTCTACAAGTGCTCTTGACTCGAAAGTTACATGGTCAGAACATGTTCCTCTGTTTTAATGTAAAAATGATTGGTGTAGAGTGAAAATTATGGGAGTAGGAGTGAGTTAAATAACCTTTTTCCAAGATAATCTTCTCTTTTGTCACACTCTAATATCATGCACTCTAGCCCAGAACATTCCACTCAATAGACACCCAGTATAAATACACAAACAGACTCAGAAATCAGAATCAGAATACTTTATTGATCCCGGAGGAAATTATTACATTTTATCAAAAATTAAGAGAAAACCATAAAAGGTAGCAAAAAGCCGCTTTGACCATCGAAATGTCAACTTGAGTGTCTACGTTTTAAAAGTTCAACCAAGTTTCTATGTGAAAGTATGGCTTCTTGGCGAGGCGTCAAAATGAGGTGATTTTCATGATCGTTTGTCGACTTTTCCCCATTCATTTCAATGGGATTTTTAAAAGTGTTTTTTGGCTAAATGTGTCGCCATGGTAACGTGAAACTCCAGTGTGCCGAGACATGTTTTGATATATACATTGCGTGGGTGCACTTTGCCGGTCTCCTGCATTAAGTGCAATGGAATAATAATAATAATAAGAAGAAGAAGAAGAAAAATAAAAAGTTCCATTTTTCTAGGGTGAATAGTAATGTGTCTGCTCTTAAGCAGCCACATAATAATAATAATAATTTTAATAATAATAATATATTTATTATGATAATTTAAGATAATATAAAAATAAAAAATAACATAAGCTAATGATAAGCAATTTATTAATGAATGAGCTAGATACTGCTGGCAGATCTTTACTACCTGTCGGGAGCCAGCTGTTCACTGCTCACAGTTTCCCTCGGATCATATTTTTTTTTACATATTTTAACCCTGACAGAGACTGGTCAGATGAACTGTGCACGTACATGTCTGTGTATGTACTTTGATGTGTCTCTCACCACAAACAACGATCAAAATTTTGTCTAGTAGTAATTTGGGTACGTAAGAAATAAGAACTTAGATAAATTATTACTCTATGAAATTATTAGATATATAAAAACTCCCGACAGTGACCCTTATGAACCGTACAAACCTGCAGGTGATGCATCGCGGTGATCTGTGAGTGTGACCGTGGCGGTACTAGAAGTACGCTGTCTGACTCTTCGCTCCTCTTCCGTCACACGTTTTGGAGCTGGGCGTTTGGCACCTTGAATGTACTTCTGCATAAAGTACTTCTCTATTATCTGCAGCAATATGGAAGGAAGCCAGTTCTCCTCGGAACAAAGTAACAAGCAACGTGATTGGTCAAATGTCAGGTTCGCTCACCGACAACGAAGAAGAGCGCTCGTTATTCGACTTGACAAGTTGCGTGTATGCGAATCTATACACTGAATACTAATTTCGCTTATGACATTTTTGCTCGGACGAACTGATACATATGAATACTCGCCCTGTAGGCAGGAGTTTCCTTTGGGTGTTCCCTTCCTGCAGGATGGACTTATTAGTTCTATGTTCTGCCCAGCTAACCTGTAAAATCCTGCGGTACCCGAACATCTCAAAAGCCTCGATACACTTAATTTCCTCTTTCTTAAAGGTCCTACTTTCAGCACCATAGGTTGTGATGGTCCAAACAAGTGTTTCAAGAAGTTTGAACCATAAGAGCTTTACTGAGCGTGCGAAAGAATTTCCTTGCTGCAGTTTACCTTCATTTCTCAGAACAAATATAAACTGAGGAATTTCAGAAGAAAGTTATTTTTCTGGCTGTGCTGAGTCTATACTCAAACCCACAAATGCTGATTCTCCAGATATTCACCTAACCCAAAGAAGAAAAATTTCATTGCTTCTTTAATCAGAACAACAGTTTTAATCTGTGCTGAAATAATTGCACCAGGATTTTCTAATGATGTTAGGCTTTTAACATGACAAACTTGAATTAGGTTCATGTGCCTTTGGAACAGTGCCTAAACTGTTTTTGTAATAAACTGTATCTTTTTTTTCCCCCCTGGAATTTTTTTTCTTTCCCAAATATATAAAGAACATGTCTAAGTGAAATTTACTTTTGAACTGTAGTGTGTGTGTGTGTGTGTGTGTGTGTGTGTGTGTGTGTGTGTGTGTGTGTGTTTTATCTCTGCAGTATAAATGGTTGAGCAAAATCCCTACCGATGGACAAATTTATACCATCATATACCATTATACTGCCTAGCGGTATGATTTATGTGTTTAGAATTAGATATAGGTGATTTAGATTCTGGGGCGAGTAGGCCACTGCATGTCTCAGGTTATCAGAGAAAATGAAATGGTTGTAAAATACCTGGATGGTTGTATTACTTTTGTTGTTTTTATTGTTAAGTCGAGATGTAGCCTACCAGTCCTACTTTTCACTCTTTCGAGTATGGTACAAGACACTGATGTGGAAGATGAAAACATCTCAGAGCTTAATGTAACATCAGAGGTGAATTTTACAAGGGTTTTATTTTCAAAGCATGAACTGTCTTGTTGGTCAACATATCCACAGGGGGCAGTCTTGCACCAGTATAATTCTGACCATGAACAGTCCACATTTGCAGTGCTTACATGCCTGGTGCGTTGCCAGAATGATGTAGTGGTTCAGAAAACTTTTTCTGGGTTACACTACCCTTTTTAATAGCCTTTTTAAGCCAAGTAGCACTTTGCCTAACTTGAAATATATCTGATGCTATGTTATAAAAAAGAGTGTTGCTGATTACAGTAGAAATGTATTAATTCATATTTGGCAGTGAGTCATTTCAATGTAAATCCTATTTCAACTAGAACCTGGTAGTAAATCGATTTTATCAATTACTTTGAATTTTTTTTGTCTAGGATAATGTGAAATTCAATTCTGCTGCGCTGGCACCCCAGCAGATAAACGCCTATCCCTGCCCATCAAAAACACACACACACACACACACACACACACACACCAGCAAGTAATTTCACAACGAAAACTGGCAGCGTCTTCTTTGTAATTTAGAAATGGATCGCTTCTGCAGAGCCCGACTGCACAAACCCTTGTCCAGTGTAAAGTTTATCTAAAATCTGATGCAATTAAAGCCACACCAGACTTTTTTCAGCATCTCAGACACACACTCAGCTGAGTAGTACAGCTAATGCATGTGTTAACATCAGATTTCAAACACCTGCAAAAAGGTGACAGTTATGGCGTCTTTTTCACGTTGCACTCCTCAATAAGATAAGTTAAAATAAAAATTCCGATCCTCAGTTTTACTGAAGTGGCCTTACCCATTTATACATTCATTGGATTTACCAATACACTATACACTGTGAAAATCCAAGGTGCTTAGTGTAAATCTAAGAAGATTTGAAGAATCTAAGAAGTTACACAAGCCATTTCTAAACTCTGCAGATTCCCAGTTTAAACAAATAGAGATGTCCGGTTCTGAAATTGTGTATTGGTTTCAGGTCGGTTTCCAGCCTGCAACCTGTTTTTTTTCAGTTTCGTTTACAAATTTTGGCATTGTAAAGTGTCAATTCTACAGAACTTTGTTTTTAATCTTCGAATACTGGCGAAGGATTGGAGGCTGGAATAGGAACTCAGAAAACCTTTTTTCTTGCTAAACATAAAATATTTAATGTGAAATGCTGCATGTTTACATAAAGGTGAATAGAAGTGTTCAAAAAGAATGTAGCCTCCCAACCTAAACTTACCGGAGATATTCCACATCAACATGTAGCATTAACGCAAACGGGTATGTAAACAACTGCACAAAGCGAGGTCTTAAAGAAATAAGAGGAGAAAATAAACTTAAATCTCCACCAGCTTCGCGTTGAATCACTGTTAGTACAGACTGGGTTACTGTCACAGAGAGCCGTGTTACGTCAGGACTAATAAACACATAGGTCTAGCCGTGCTTTTGGGAAAGAGAATATAACTATAAATTATTCACTGCTTTCTCTGCAGTGGTAGATCAGGTGGTTAGGAGATGTGCTGGTGCATGACAGAGTATTTTAACCCACAGGCTCGGGTTTGAAGCCCAACTCGCATATTTTAACGATCTAACAGTTTATAAATTTAATTTTAACGACACATGATTAATTTTACTGAACAACCAAGTGGAGCATCAGATTTCACGCTGAATCAGATTTATAGTCTTGATGAATCTGCAGAAGTCAAACAGACTTAAGAGAAATGTTGGCAGAAATAGGGAGAGTAAACGTCTGTAAGTTAACATCACCAGCAAACATGAAACCCAGTTAAACTGGAACACCGTGTATATCGTTTTTTCTATGTGGACTCGGTTTTAGGTTTTGGTTTTATAAGCCCAATCAAAACTGAACCGAAATTTTGGGAACCGACCCATTACGTATACAGTATGTATTATTCTAAAGTGTAGCCACTTTGCTAAGGTCTTGAAGACCCAGTCAGTCACATTCTGCTGAAATTGGTCAGTAAACCCAGGAAGCACCAAGCCACAGTCTACAGTCAACTTCATCATAACCTCAAATCACCAGCAAGACATTTCAAACATCCAATCACCTTCTGTGTGGTTTTATCTTGTCTGAGGCGTTTTCCGAGGTTTGATCGTGGTTTAAAAAAAAATTGATGTGGAGCCAGTTTCTGGGTGCGAGCGCTGATGAGAAACCTGGATTTTTTTTCTTTATCCAACTTTAGGGACATTTAACTAAAATGAGGTTGAGTGGTATTTCACTCAATTAACCAGTTTTACATATTAGACCGTTTTCCTCTATACAAGCAGAAATGGTGCATATTTGATATCTTGGCAACATCCCTGACAACATTTGCCCTTATTTCACTTATTTTTTTCCAGCAGTGTGGCTCTTGAAAACTCTGGAGGCTCGAGCTGAGAGGAAATCAAATTAGACCTTCTGCCTTACAGGTTTTTATTTGAATCCAGAGCAAACTTATAGGCTGTGCTCTTTTTCAACCTTAGCTAAAAATTGCGAGAGCTTAAACTCCGATACGGATCTTGCATCATGGGACAAGCTCTGTTTTCCCGTGGCTAATTTTTTCTCCCCAAGGAGAACAATGTGCTGAATTACAGGCAAGGTAAAAAAATGTAAGCATAGAAGAAAAGGGGAGTGTCTTTAAGTGCCTCTGCTGGAAGTGCCTAAAGTCCCAGGTCAGGGACAGCACACGATAATGATGTTTAGTTTCAGAAAGCCAACCCACTGAACCATGACTTGTTGGATTATTAGGATAAAGGCACATGTGTGTTTGCATTTTGCCAGACTCAGGGGGGGTCTCAGCTTTCCAACATACTTGTCTTTCCTTCCAGAAATGTTCAGTGCTGCACAGAAAGGACACAAACAACACAAACCATGTAAATATGTGCTGATCACTTCTTCAATAATATGCAAACACCCCCCTTCAGAATACCATTAAGATGGTTAAGACGGTTGCAGAGCTAACTCTGTTAATAGATCATGGCAGTGGATGAAAATACACTGCCTGGACAAAAAAAAGGTGCACACTCCATTCTTTTTATTAATTTATTTTTTGTTGGACCCCTTTAATCTTTATTACAGCCTGTAATCACCATGGCAATGTTTCAACAAACGTAAGCAACATCACAACATTTTCCCATCCAGTGTTGGGTTCATTTTTCACTGATATCTTAAATTAACGATAGGAAAAACGAACCACTCCATAAACTCTTCTCTAGCACTTCCCAAGACACTTTCAGTTAGGGGTAAGGTCAGGACTGTGGGGAAGGTTCATGTGTGAAAATAATTCCTCATGCTCCCTGAACCTCTCTTTCACTGTGTGAGCCCCAGTTAAAGCCACGCCATCAGGGAAGAATAACACCATTGATGAGACAATAGACTTTCTTTTCATTCATCACATTCAGGTCATCAGCTGAGTACATTTTATTGCCGCATAAAGTTGCTGAGCCTCGACCTGACCAACTGAAGAAACAATACCATGGAGATTACGGGCTGTAAAGGCGCGACAATGCATATAGTGTATATTGCTTTTGATATGTTTTTATGCCTGATGTTGGACTTAAAAACCCCCCCAAAAAACAGTAAAACTGTCTCCAGAATGTACCAGAGAACGTTCCGATTTTACACCCCCCACCCCTTTAGTGTTAAAGAACCTTGAGCTCTTTGAATCACTTCACACACTACCAGTACCTCTCCCCTATTTATAGAGGATAAGAGATGAATACCACACATCCAAACACACAAATCCAACAACTCGCAGCATTATCACAACAAAAAAAAACAACAGCAACAACTTTTATGGAAACAGCAGTGGACGTTTTTGTTCAGTTAAAATGACAAACATGTTGCTTTCGGTTTGTTGTCCGAATAGTGTCACCGTGAACCTCTTGTTCTGTTGGTTTGGTCCTGTTCTTCCTAGTATTATGAGTGGTTAAATCAAAAACATATTGCTATTAACATCACAAGCAATTGAATGACGTGCAGTTTGAATCGTTTAAAATTATTGGTGCTTCACTGCAGAGGTTGATCCACTGTTTAGTGCAACAGCTTTTTGACTTTAAAAGCTTGATTGTGGCTTCCTGTGCATAATGTGGACGAGAAGGTTGTTAACATGCGCAAAAAAAGGAATAATAATATTCTGAATAGTCAGTCTGGTTCATTTAAAATCTTGGTAAATAGCTTAAGTTGTGAAAGACTCCTATTTGAGTGAGTGTGTGTGTGTGTGTGTGTTTGTGTGTGTGTGTTGTAGGGAACCACAGGGTTCACAAAAGTATAGAAATATCTGACAGTTTTGACCTTGTGGGGACATTTGACTGGTCTCCATGAATTTTTATAAGAGTCACCCAGTAAAGCATGGGGGGTGATGTATACCCCCTTTAGATTCCAACAAAATTTTTGGTGGGGTTTGATATATTGTAAAAACTGACAAAAATCACATTTAAAAAAAAAAATCTCTGGAACCCTACCCAGGAAAATTTACGGCCCTCTTAAGGGGACGGGTCTCGAGGACCAAAATTCCAAAAGACAAAAAAATTGGTATTTGACTTTATTATCTCCGTGCGCCCTCACTCAGCCTCCGTGATTTCAGGTCTATCAAAAAATGTTGATTTTTCGAGGTTGAATGAGGGTGCCACATATTTGAACACATGGGGACCTTTCCTTTTTAAATATGCATGAATGGCGGTGGCTCAGTTTGGGCACTTTTGTATAGGGGTGCTTTTTGTGGCGAAAATGCAGTTCTGGTACATTTTCATCAGGCCATAACTCAGATCGCCCTCTATGAAATTATATAAAATTACTTTTATTATGTTCCTCTATATCTGATAGTATTTGAAATACTCTACCTGATACATTCATATGCCATGAAATCACGGAGGCTAAATGAGGGCGCATGGAGATAATCAAAGTCAAAAACCAATTTTTTTTTGTTTTTCTAAATATTTTATGTCATGTATTCCAGGGACTGTCACCCCTATCTGTTATTCCTCCCCCTTATACTTTTTAGTTCTGTGCTGTTCTTGCCAGTAACGGCATGAATAACAATAGAGTCTGAACTTTTATCATGATCTTGTTTGCCAAGAAGCATACAGTTGCTTGGAGAAGGCCCAAGTAAAGCAACGTCTCACTTTTCTGAACCATAGTAAGACGTACTATTCAAAGTTGAAGGATGTGGAATATAACTTGTTTTTTTTTAAAGAGTATATAGTACAGCATATTTTTGTAACCATAGTTGTGGTCTGTAAAATGATTCTTAAATTTTATTATCGTTTTAGATCAAGAAAGCCTACAGACAGAAAGCTTTAACCTGCCATCCAGACAAGAACCCAGACAATCCTAAGGCTGGTGAGTTGATTTTGTATTTATACACACACTCCCTGGCTGCTTAAATAGAAACAGATATACAAAACATTTATTGGATGAGGTTTTATTGGATATTTATTTGAGGGGTGGTTGTCCGCTGAGATCGAATAATTCTCCATGTTATATGAAAGACAAATTCTGTAACTTTTACTATATGTTCAAAATATTTTCAAAATATTCATGCAGAGTATATATGTAGGCAGTTTGGGATACATGATAATTACCCTTGCCATTAGATGGCACTAGATACTTGAAGAGGCTTGTGAGAACTGTATGTATTCTCAGTTAGTGAATAAAGTGAATGAAAGTATTTGAATGCTCCCTTTTCTTAACCATACAACAGGCAGTCATAGTGTTCGTTAGCATCAGTGCGCTCTATGAGGTTAGCACGCTATATAGCTAGTGCAATTTCTGATACATAAAGTGCAACAGAATATGGAAATAAATAATTTGACGGTAAGATTCTTTTTTTTTTTTTTTTTTTTAAAGAATTGGACCTTTTTTTCACTATATTCGACTTTATCAGCTTTTTGTGATGTTCAGCATGACTTGAAAGGGGGCAGCCATTTTGTTTGTCTGAGACAACAGTATATAGATATCAATAAAATAGATAGATTCGCACCATGGCAAAGGCTACGCCATATCTCAAGCATTGTGGTGCTGAGCTGTAAATTTCATTAAATTTTCTCAGTATTCATGCTGTTGTAATTCTCTGTCCCTATGTCTACACTTACAACAGAATAAATAGTGAAAAATAAAACTAAGTTCACAGCTCAGGGCTGCACTGCTTTGACAATCTGCAGCGGGGTGTATCCTATCTATCGTGATATCTGTGAGCAGGAACACTGGCACCTGCCAATCGTGCAATAATTGTGACAATTTACCGATGGTACCGATGCAGTATCAAGCATTACTTGATGGCTTTCCACCAATCAGAAAGGATAAATCTCTTGAATGATAAAAAAAAAAACCTACTTGTTTACACAATTATCCAACCAGTCAATCATGTGGCAGCAGTGCAGTTATTCAGATACAGGTTGAAGGCTTCTGTTAGTGTTCACATGAAAATATGTTAAGTACTATATTGATACAACATTTTAACGATTTTTGCCGTTTGGTGCCAAATAGATTATTTTACTGTTTCAGATACTGGTGATCTCCTGAGATTTGAACTTTTGTATATTCTACAGGTCCTTGTGTTTCCACAGGAGAGAGTGAAAAACAAAAAGACCTTGCTGATGAATGAAGTCAGAGCTGACAGGAAAGCTACAGTAAAATAGCACTCTTCATAGTTGTGGTGAAGAGAAAAGTGTCTTCGTACACCCAACACATTTGAACCTTGAGGTGGTTGGTCTGCAACAGGTTCAACTAAACAAACAAACAAACAAACAAACAAAAAAAAAACCAGGAAGCTGTAAGATCGGACATTTATTGACGATTTGTTAGCTATTTGAATTTTTAATTTTCAGTGAATTTCGTCACCATGAGCTAAAATGGCATTTTCAATGCTCTATAAATCCTCAACTATTCATCATGGGAAGTAATTCAAAATTCACATAGCTATTAAATCATCAATAATTTGAGGATGATCTGAGACTAGGTGATGTATGGAAAGGTTTCTGAAAATCTGATGATTTGACACAGAATGACCCATACCCTTAGATTGTGGGCAAAAAAAACATTGTCCTGGAACACCGAGTGATTTTACTGGTGACCTAAGCTGTAGGAAAAGGAAAAATAAGTCACCCCCTATTTATGTAGTATTTTTTTAATTTATTGAAACATTTTTGTTTTTTAACAAGCATAAATTAAGGACTGCCCCAGCTGAACAAATTAATAAAGGATTAATAATAATAATAATAATAAATAATAATAATAATAATAATAATAATAATAATAATAATAAAGGAATCTAGGTATTGCTACATATGGAAATCTCATGAGGTCAGCAGTTTCTGAAATATTGTATTCAAACTAGCCAATCCAACACCATCATTCATGCCTTCGTCAAAGTCACTGAGATTATTCTCCCCAGTGTTGAGGTTTATGTTTACTGACACTCTTGACCTGTATCTGCATGATTTTATACATTGTGCTGCTGCTACATGATCAGCTGGTTGGATACTCGCATGAATGACCAGGGGTGTTAGTGTTCCTTTTAAAGTGGCCTGTGTGTGTATGTACTGTATGTGTGTGTATGTATACTACCAGTCAAAAGTTTGGAGTTTCTTGTGTGTTCAATCCTTTGGCTTTGTGCTATCAGAACCAGTATTTATATACATTTTAAACAAAAAAGTCTTTGTAGCAGGAAGTTTAGATTCAAGAGGAAGTTTATGTGTCTCTTCTATTATACTGTTTATAGAAACACTCAACCGTACCAATTTAGTTTCGTGCTTTTCTTGCGAGTAACAGCATGACTAATAACTTCAAAATCTGAAAATCTTATCACGATCTCAGTTGCCATGATGCGTTTGCAGTGTTCATGGTAGAAACATTTTGAATGCATTCTCCAGATACAAGGTAGCAGGAATAAACTTAGGCCAGATGTTCCGAGGTCAGTGCACAAATTACAGAGCTTGTTTATCTGCCTTAAGTGTATTGGAACTCGGTAGAAAACTTCAATAATAGGCCTTCAATAAAGATGCCTAATGGCTTCTGATAGTGGAAATAAGTTAATGCCACCACTTTGACTATAACCTAAATACACTGCCTGGCCAAAAAAGTCTCACATGCACAAATGTTTTGTCTATTTGCCTTTAGCTTTGATGTCTTTTCCATGGTATTGTTTTGACAACCATATGCATTGTAACATTTATTTCAGTCCAGAGTTGCGTACATTTATTTATTTTTTTGTCCAAATCTTGTATTGAAGATGGGAGAGTGGAACCACAGTGTAAAGCCTTCTCCATCCCAAAGACTATCACGAGGGTCAAGGTCAGGACTCTGTGGTGCCAGTTCATGTGTGAAAATGAATCCTCATTCTCCCTGAAACACTCTTTCTTTATTTGAGCTCAATTAGTCCTGGAATATGTCTGTGCCATCAGAGAACAAAATGGGATACCATGGTTATCCTGCCATATGTACAGGACATAGAAGGGATTGAAATGCTATTCCTCCTGGACCCCCGGTGTAAATGCATAAGTGCAAAACAAATTTATCTATTTATAAAAAAAAAATAGTGCAAATGCAGTAACTAGGGCAGCCAGCTTAACAGATGCGAGGGTATGTCCAATATGCACATGTTGATGAGTAATGAGCAGAATGCAGTAACAGTCTGAGTTATTTGGAGGTGGAGAAGAGAGAGAGAGAGTTCAGCTTCCCGACAGGTCGGTGTATAAAGCCGTTGTGTTTGCCAGAGGGGCGGAGCTAGTTTGAAAGCCCTGGTACCTTTTACCAGAAGGCTGGAGTCTGAAGAAGGTGTGTGAGGTTGGGGTCACTAATTTTGAGATGCTGGTGGCTTTGCGGGGTAGGTGGGGGCTGTAGATATCGTGGAGGAAAAAGTCAGGGGTATCAGGTGCCACTGGGGGCGCTGTGTGTTTTGGACCCATGAACTGAGGAAGGCCTGTGGCCTGCCTGGTCTGACTGGGTGAAATATGTCATATATTTGGTCCTCCATAAATCTTAACATGAATATGAAAATGAATACAGAAAGTGTAATATCTTTGGAATGAGTGATCATATTTCATTTATTTAAAGACATTTGTAATCTTGAAATGGAGAACTGTCCATTGAAGTCATCTCACTGAAGTGAGTGTAAGATTATTTTATTCCACTCTGTACAAGGACCTTGAAAAAGGAACAAAATGCCGTAGTTAAATGGGGGTCTTAATGGACCAATCAGAGATGACATATATGATGTCATTCTTCGGTAGGAGAGACTATTTTAAAAGGAGGAGTCTTGAGGGACTAATCAGAGTCTAGAAAGTCATGGGAGAGAGGAGGAACTTTGGGGATCCAATCAGAGCTAGAGGATGGTACACCAATCAGAGTGGAATGGGCACTTTTTAAGCCAATGCAGAGCTGGTAGACGGGGTCCGAGGTCCTTTTTTGTAACAATTTCTTTTGTGTGAGTGACAGTATGCTGCTTTTCTTTTCCTAAAGGATAAATTAACACCTGAAAAATGAATTTGGATCTTTTGCGTCAGGAACTGGACATTTTCCACCACGACAATGGCCGGGAAGGGAAGTCCTGGTGAGGCGCACCAGTGATCATTTCAGCTGCATCCTCTATGCACTGTAAGGTCTTCAATTCAATTCAATTTTTAGTTAAAAAGTTTTATTTGTGTAGCACTTTTTACAATTGACATTGTCACAAAGCAGCTTTACATAGTAAAAGTAATTTAAGGAGGAATCTGAAAATTT
>JBCNYH010000023.1:26863729-26877008 GCA_039654325.1 Tandanus tandanus
TTTTTTAATCAGAGGTTTGATAACTGCTAGTTTAAAGGATTTAGGTACATAACCAGTGCTAAGGGAAGAATTAATTATGTTTAATAAAGGGTTGATCACTTCTGGTAGTACCTGTTTAAAGAAACATGTAGGTAACTGGGTCTAGTCTTCAGGTTGGCAGCTGTGCCGCTCCTGTGAACACACAGTGAGGCTCTCAGTGGTGTCATGGTAGAATGGGTGTTGGGGTCTAGCTCTATTCTCTGGTGCTTTTTGCTACATAATGTTGCTGAGCCTAGACCTGACCAATTGAATCAACTCCAGATCATTATGCTGCGTTCAGAGGTTTGTACAGTACAGTGCAGTGCAGTGCAGTGCAGAGGTTTGTGCAGTGGCCACTATGCATTATGGGTGCATCATGCACTTCTCAGATGTGCCAGTTGCTTTGTAATTGGGTAAACCTGGACTACTCAGACCACATGACCTTTGTCCATTGTTCTAGAGTTCAATCATTTTGCTCGATAACAAACTGAAGTCTTTTATTCCAGTTAGCGTCGCTGATTTTATTTTATTTTTGGCCTCACAGCAGTTTATTCCAGACGCCGAGAGTTCTCGTCACATTGTGCCTGTAGAAATTCTCTTACTTTCACTATTATACATAGCCGTGAGTTGTACTGTCTCAATTTGACTTCACCAAGGCAATTAATTGATCTCCGATCATGGTCAGTCAAATGTTTTTTCCAACCTCATTTCTTCCGTGAAGACGACGTTTTTACCAAAGCACTATTTTCCCAAGTTTTAATAATGCGTTGATGCAGGCCAATATTTTGACTGTTCTGAAAAACATTTTTTCCACCACCATGAGGTATGTCTTCCGGCATGGCGGTTTAAGAAATGAGAAGCTACTCACTGAATCAGTACGGGTTAAAAGAATTATTGGCAGCTGAAACATATTAAAGGTCCACTATGTAGGGTTTAGGGTGACCTATTATCATGTGTATATAGTATGGAATGCACTATTCATTAGTAGGTTCTTTTTCGTGTATAATTAAATACCTGTGACTATGAATCACTGTTTTTGTAAGCAGAGAATGACTTCCATTACTGTACAGATCTGTCGTGTTGGGCTTCTAGAGGACCAGCTTCAGTAGTTCAGAACGCACCAAGCCCTAGAGAGCATTTTCTTAGCTTTCCGGAAGAAAGATGACGAAGAAACAAATTTGAGAACACAAATTTTGTAAAATGAAGGATCATACTTTTTAATTAGCATGGAATACAAACAAGGGAGCATGAATGTAAGCACTTGTAAGTTACAGGCACCTGATGGCTACCATACATTCTAGCACATGCTTGTAAAGGGAGGGTTAAGGGAGGGACATCCGTTTGGATGTAATTAACTAAATCCTACAAAGTGAATCTTTAATCAGTGCAGAAATTATCCACTCAAAGGCTCCTAAGTATTTTCTCATTTAAATCCAAATCATAACTTTTTTCCCTAGCCACGCCACCACCTCATCGAATAACTCATTTTCTTCAGTGGTTTTGGTGATTAATGCACCATTTTACTAGCACAGAGGTGAAATTACTACAAAAAAAGACATTAGCAAGTGAAAACATCTTGAATATAGTCAGATATATGTAGTGTTTTTAATTATTAAATTACAATGAACCAAATATAATATTATTTAATACATTTCTGGATTTTTTTTGTACTTATTTGAAGACGTTTCTCAAAATAGAAGTTTCTTTCTTTCTAAAAAAATGCTTTTAAAAGTGAGTGAAATTATCTGCTAATAGAACATTATTTTAAGCTTGAATTTAGGAAGAAAAATTATCCGATCCAATCTTAATCATCTGTCATTTACTTTATTGAACATGCAGTTGGAAATATGACGTATAATACCACTATCTGAGGTAATGCCCCTTGCATTGATTGATTCCTGTGGTTGGTTCCACAGCAAACCATGGCTACCATGGGATAATCACTGAGAGAATGAAAGACTTGTAAATCCTTGTAAATATAAAGTGACTGAACTTTTCTTATGTTCACAACTGAATTTGTCTTGTGACTGATGGTATTATAGTATCATTCTGATGCTATCTGTACTGTCTTGCATTCATGCTTTTATAACATTTTCACACCATATCATTAGAAAAGTGTCTATGGTAGGGATGATGGAAATTAAAGCCAAATTGAAACTTTAATTAACAAATTAAATTTAATTAATTAACAAATTAAACCCACCTTGCATACATTATTCAGATATATGCATATATTATTGTATTCAGAAGTTCAATAGTTAATATCTGATCTGTTAGTTTAATATCTGTATATTCTTATTATTGCTGCTATCTTGCCTTATATTACCTGATGCGTCCATATCCTATTCTTGTGATTTCGCACTCTCGCGAGGGTGAAACGAACTCCTTTTCAAACAGGCTAATGCAAACTATCAAATGCATTTTAGCAGATTGCAACTTTGATAATGTAAGTGAAAACCAACTAATGATGAAAATGAAATATAGTTTCATTGTAACAGAAGAGTTTGGAAGGCTTTTTTTTTCATTTTGCTTTAGGGACCGAGAACATCGACAGCTTGACAGTCTGGGATTCAAACTCACAGTCCTGTAGTTCAGTGTGAAGTGTTGAGCCACCACTGCTCTACAAGTAGTTGGCAACCAAAACTAGAAACTGGGTTTGATCAATTACTATTGAGGACTTTCTGCTCTTTAAAAAGCCTTGTGTTTTCAACATTGTACTATTTAAAAGCATATGGAGCCATTCCAACATATTTAGGTTCAGTTAATCCTGCCTTTAACTCCGGCATCATTCTCACAAAGGACTGTGGCGAATGTGGTTTAGCGGTTCAGACAGATCCAGGCAGTTTCTGTCATATCTCTACACCACGGTTCCCTTGGGACAGTCCCAAGAACATAACTCAACAGGCCTGGAATTGTAATTCAGTGTTCGAAAACGTGAATCTGCACCTTGGAAAAGGAAGCTGTGCGGCATGGTTTCGATTGAGGCTTGTGCGGTCTCTGGACGCTGTGGATGAATCCTGATTAAGTCAGCAAACATGGGGGTAATGGGGGTTCTGAGCCCAATGAGCTGGGGCTGGCTTTCCCAGAAATGAAAACCAAGAAGGCTGCAGAGAATGCAGCCTCAGATGCATGTCATTTATGCTCTCACACGACAAGGGGAAGCCACGAATGGGGCAGAATGGGGTGGGGGTGCGGTGGGATGGAATGTGACGGGAGAAAGTTTTCTTTTGGAGACCACATGAATTGACTCTTAAACTCCACCTAGGCAGTGTGACCTGAATAGTAGTGATGCAAATAATTTCAGTTAATGCATTCTTTTTACATTACATTTTAAAGTTGAAATGCAATCCTCTTAATGTCTCTTAGACATACTTTATTTGTGCTGTTTTACGTATAGTATTTACATTTTGTTACGTCTATGACATCATCCATTTGTGGAAAAAATAACACTACTGCACAACTGCTGCTGCTGAACAGATATTAGGGTGATGGATTATTTTTAACACAACACTAACATTAACATGGTGGTATTATGTGTAACTGACCCAAGTTTCCCCATGATGTAGGTATTTAAAAATGTGGACACTCATCTGTCCTACTATGCCTTTGAGGCCTTCTGTGAAGAATGATTAAAACAGACAATTAATTGCTTTAGATTTTTAAGGTTTAAAACTGCTACTCTTATAGGAAAAACAAAATGTACTAAAAAGGTCACATTTGTCAATGATTCCTAAGATTAACCCTAAAATCAATTCTAGATATTAGCAATTGCTACTCTGATGATTGGATAATCGACTCTTAGGATATCAGCTCATATCATGTGACCTCAAAGTCACTATAAAAAATGTAAATGGTCATGACTTCTTTAAAACTAAAGTGTATATTTATTTTAAAGAATTAGACATTTTTTTCTCCAAACGCAACCTTGTCTGAAATCAGCAACTCCAGCTTCTGCTAGTTCCACACCATTTTTTCAGTCTAAACTAATTCTACGAAAAAGTATCTATATAAAGTATTTGATAGTACAAACACATTTCTTTTTTTGGTTTTTTAAATTAGACAGTTTTTTCCCCCGCCAAATGCAATGTTAATGGGTTAGCTCTTTGCTAAACAGCTAGCACAAAGCCGACTGGATCTCCTCAAACAGCAACAAAATATGGAATTTTATATTATTTTACAAGTATTCTGTAGTAAGAACATATTTTTTAATTTGAAGATTTTCACAGTTTTTTGCAACTTTATCGGACTGCTAAAGGAACAGGCCTTCCTGCTACTCTGAGATACCAGTGATCTTAGAAGCCCCTCGCTCCTGCTGATGATGATCCATATAAACCTGAATCTACACTCATAAACTGAGAAGATAACTTTTCACTGCTGGTGATATAAACTGTTTAACTGAAATGATTTAGGACTACAATTCCCATTACAGTTATAAGATGACCAACTAGACTTCATATTAAACTCCAGTGAAGTTTCTGCTACATGGTTTGTATTTTTATCTGGTTTCACCCAAATGAGGATGGGGTTCTATCTGAGTCTGGTTCCTCTCAAGGTTTCTTCCTCGTGTTGTCTTTCCTTGTCACTGTCCATGTGGGCCTTTTCGTTAGGGATGTGTAGGGTTTATAGAGAATGTTTAAATTCTTTTTAAAATTTGTTTTACTGTGTAAAGCTGCTTTGCGTAGTAAAACTGAATTGAATTGAAAGCTAACCAGCTAGCTCCATGCTAACCAAATGTGATTATATTGCAGTACTACTGGACTTAATGACACTGATACAGGAGTCAGAACACTCACTCACTAATTTGCCGAACTCCTTAATTCTACTAGGATCTCAGCCAACACTGGGCAAAGGTGGGGTACAGCTCGTCTGCAGGGCCAACACACACACAATCAATCCAGAGTACCTATAAGAAACCCACGCAAGCATGTGGTTTAACTCCACATTGAAGCACCAGAGCCCAAGAACTTGAACCCAGGACCTTTTTGCTCTGAGACTGACATGCTAACCACTATGTCACTGTACCGCCAGAGTCAGAACAGATCTGATATTTATTAAAGAGAAACTCAAACACAGGGTTAAAGTAAAATAACACAAACCTCTGCTCAGGCTTGCGTGAAAAACGAAAAACACTAAACTTAATACAAACAGAATGCAGATGGGTATCAATGCCCATGGAGTCAATGCAGAAAACAGAAGTGTGATGAGCTCCTGCAGTAGTGTGCGATCCTGGTGTGGTCGTGGCGAATTATTTCAAGCACAGGCAAGCACACAAGTTACCATGATGGTGTACAGACAGGGATCTGTGGATCAGCCTGGACTTAAAAAGGTAGTTAAGACAAAAAATTAACACAAAATCCCCCCAAAAAACTGGAGAGGGATTAAACAAATACTATTAGGGATTAAACTAATACTAAATACTATTAGGGATTAAACTAATACTAAATACTATTAGGGATTAAACTAATACTAAACAAGAACAGGTGATACAGGTCAGTGTGGGAAGTGAAAAATACTTTCAGTTTTATTTTATATTATGAACGCATAATTAAAAAGTGTTCTTTATAAATGTATATTATTTTATATCTATACATGTAGTGTTTAATTTATATTAACTGGGTTTAAATCAGTGGAATAACATCAGACAAATGGGATGTTGCTCAAGTTCCTGATTTCCCAAATTCCAAGTTGAATGTCCGTCTCATTGCTCCCTCATCACAAACTTTGACTGCAGAAAGATTTCAGAGTTATGGGTTCAGTGGATTACAGCATACCTTCAGAAAAAAAAGAGCCTGGCGAGGGAACAGTTGTTTATAAAGGCTGCTATAGCATACAGTACCAGCCAAAAGTCTGGACGCACCCACTCATTCTAACTGAAATAAAAGGTATGTCCAGACTTTTGACTGGTAGTGTATTTTATTCTTTTTGAACCATTTTTGGTTATTTATGTAGCCATTTACTTTAGTGTGGTTGTCTTGCTGCATGATCTACTTTCTTTTGCGATTCATTTCACAGGTTTCTTGACATTTTGACCATGATGCAACCACTACCATTTTTCACAGTTGGAAACTCTTGTCATTAATCTGTCATCAGTGATGTTTAGTGATAGATAGCAACATTCATGCCAATGTTTATTAAAGTGTTTTTGCAAAAGAGAACATTAGTGACTGTTAGCAAATGTTAGCGACAGTGTTTGTCACTGTTCGAGAATGTTTTGGAAATTTTGCCAACTCTTGATAAAATACCAGGCGAACCTTGGAATTGAACCACCCTAACCCCTATTTATGGACCTAACACTGGGGGCAGCCGTAGCCTTATGATTACAGAAGCGGCATTGGAACCAAAAGGTTGTTGGTTCGATTCTCGAACCAGCAGGAAAAATGTGTGGTGGTAGGGAACATTACAGGACGTTTCTCAAAGCTGTTCTCTTGAGAAGAGGCTACAACAGGAAAGCTTTGGAAAGTGGTGTTTTTGAGGGATTTACCCACCGTTTTTATAGGGTTTGTTTTTTTATTTTTTGCTATACTGTATTAATTAAACACAAGGGAAATTATTGCACACATTGCGGTGCCTTGAGCAAGGCACCTAACCCCCAACTGCTCTCCGGGCACCGCAATGTGTGCAATAATTTCCCTTGTGGGATTAGGTATAGCAAAAAACAGTATAGCAAAAAAAAATAATTAAAAAAAAACCCCTATAAAAAAGGTGAGTAATCCCTCAAAAACACCACTTTCCAAAGCTTTCCTGTTGTAGCCTCTTCTCGAGAGAACAGCTTTGCGAAACATCCTGTAATGTCTGATGAAGTTGAAGACATTAATAAAAGATCCTGGATGCCTCAGTTTTTGCTGAGTCATTTGAAATTCTTGTGTATTATTCTTAGCCCCAGCACTGTGTTCACTACTTGGTGAACCAAAAAGAACTTTACTGACCTCTGTTTTGCAACCTTTTACAGCGTTATTCCTGGGTCCAAGTTGCAATAAGGAAAAAAATCTCACTCATTTGAGAGTCAGTGGGATTTTTTGAAAACCAATGGGGAAAAAAATCTCTTTGCCCAAAGATTCAATGGGATTTCTTATAAATCGCTGAGAAAAATGCATCATTTTCCTTTTTATTGTAATAAATCAATTTCATGCCAACATTTCCTTTATGTATGCATGTTTGTGTATATATACTGTAAATACACACACATACACACACACACACACACACACACACACACACATATATACAAATAGTAATAGTAACATATATTTTATTTATTTTCACTGTTTCCTTTGTTTAGTTATGTTGCGCTGGGGTCTCAATCACATGACAAACTCAGAAATTATATTAATAATAATGCACTGTATTGCACTGCTTGCATGATTAGTACATAGCACTTAGTGGACTAACAACCCTCTGAAATGGCCAAGGAAACATAATTGCTTAACTGTATGTATGGTACTTTTTTTGTGGGAATTGATATTTGTAATTATTGTTTACATATCATATCATAAACAATAATTACAAATATTAATTAATTCACACAAAATGTTGCTTACATTAATACATTAAAGCAGAAAAACAATTACATAAACAGTGAAAGTAATATTTTTATAAACATTAAAGTAATTCAGTGCATTAATTAAACACTAATATAATGATACACACTGATATAATTATGAGAGTTTTTATTCATAAATCTTTAATTTGAAATGTGTGTTATTTTATTCATGGAAAATGCAGTTTAAGTGAAGTTTTATTCTGCATTGCTTATAAATTACTCAATTTATCTGTACTATACACATCTCCTTTACATCAGGATTCTCAGTTAAATGTTTTCATTAATTAAATATAAACTATAATACTGTATAGTTACGTTAGATTAGTCTGAAATTCTGTAAATAAAATTAAAGTGAGAAAATGCTGGCCACAAACGTAATTATAAGGTGATTTAGATTCCCATATCTTCCCTGGATTCACTGCTCCATCAGTCTTTAGTGCACACCGGTTGATGACGCTCAGACACTCACTTACTTTTCCACACTTAGTGGCAACCCATGAAACTTTAAATGACTGTCTTTCTTTACATTAGATGTACAGCCCACTACACATCAGCTTTTAGGCATACTGAGACTAGTTTATCAAATAATGTGAAAATTTGTAGACACGTTAACCGGACTGTATTCTCGCAGCACAGAATATGTTTTTTTCCCCCCTAATTCTAAATGGAGGGCAGGTTACCTCTACCGGTCATGTGATTGTGACTTGGAAGTCCGACTCGGAGAATATAAAAATCCATTTGATCCCCATCTTCCTGAAAATTAAATCCGCGCATGTGCATTGACCACAAACCAAGATGGCGGCCATGCGAAAACAATAACAACGATGCGATGAGAGTATTTTACTAATTTCAAGCTTCTAAAAGCATGGCGTGATAAATCATCGCGTTTGACACCGAGCCAATGCAATTTTCTGAATTTTGATGAGTAAATATCGCGGATCGAGGCTAAGGAATAACCCTGCTTTTACGAACCCTGACTAAACCCAAAATTCGCTAAGTTTGTCAGCATTCGCACCTCCGTGAGATACTAGCTTTAATAAAAATCCAGGTCCATCATGTACCCATAGATGTCTATGCAAGTACCATTCCTTCCAATTATAATGTAAAGCAATCCTATGACATTTGATAGGCAGAAGCTGCCTGACATAGCCAGTCAAAAAGCGGTTATTTCTCAAATCAGTGACGTTAAAAAGAAAGTAAAATTAAAATTAAAATTAAAGAACATATTCCAAGGTGCATGTAAGCAAATATAGTTGTATTAAAGTGAACGTTTAACAAATTGTACAGGGGCAGCAATGTTTTTTTCGGAGAGCAGTGGCTTTCCCAACTTGCAACTTTGCCATGTGTATTACTTTTGTTCAGTATTCTCCTGATGGTGAAATAAAAACACTAACATTAACCAGTGCGAGAGAGGCCTTTAGTTGTTTAAAAGTTGCCAAGGGTTCCTGTATATAATACTATTATAGTCTGGACTATTATACACCTAGCTCTGTACTGATCTTTTGTTAAACGACCCCTCCTGGAGAGAGTAACTGTAGACCTGAATTTCCTCCATCTGTCTCATGGTGTATTGGTGGAATCCAAACTCTTTAGAGAGAGTTTTGTAACCTTTTCCAGCCTAATAAGCATCGACAGCTCTTTTTCTTTTACCGTACTTCTAGAAACATGTTGTGAAGGTCAGACTTTGACAGATCCCTATTCTTTAAATAAAGCCAGGTGCTTATTGTCATCCAATTGATTGGAAACACCTGACTCTAATTTTCCCCTCAAATTTAACTGGTAAACATAGAGGTTTACATACTGTTTTTTATTTACTCTCAGGGTTCGTGTGAAAATCTGAGGATGTTTTAGGATATTTATTTAGAAATAACAAAACACATTTTACATGCTTGCTTTTTAAAAATTGGTTAGAATTTATTAAAAAATAATTTAAAACTTATCAAGAAGGCAAGAAAACTATCCATTTCAGTAGACTGTATTAGATTAATGAAATTATTGGCTCCATTTACATATATGGCATTTGGCAGACACCCATATCTAGATCGACTGAGCAGTTTGAACAAACCTAATGTAATTCTTAAAAAAAAGAAACTTCATTTCATTCAAATTCTTTAATTCTTTTATTTTCTTGCCTTTTACGGAATGACTCTCAAACGAACGGAGGAACTGCCGGGTAGCACAGGGTTGCGTCCACAGCTACTAATGGTATACAGTTTGATATCCTGGTAGTAGACTAGCCAATCTGAACGTACACTTGCTAATATCTGGTGGGTATGGATAGAATAAAGTCTTATTTATGATTCGTCTAAGCGAAATATAACCTTAATTAAAGTAAATGTTCTTGTCCATGTATTCTCATGGTTTTCATCAATCATGTAAAAACCCACTCTTTATCATGTAAATCATGAACTTGACAGAATGTGATATTTCTTGCTTTCCAAGATGTGTGGTGCAGTGGATTAAACCATTTCTATTGAAACATGCGACTGAAACAAGACATATGAATGTGCTTGTGTTTAAATCTGAATGTTGCTAGTTTGCTGTTCTCAGAGCAGTACAAGAATATTTGTGAACAAGATGCACATTGACATGAACACAATCAAATTAGCCAATCAATGGTTGCTATACCCGTGTATTAAACTAACCATCAGCCTATTTACATCAGCTCAGCTCAAATGCAACAACAAAAGCTCTTAAAGTGAAATGAAAGGAAGGCCTTCCAAAACTGTCCTGTTACACATGAACTTATGAATATTATCATTATCGGGTGGGTTTCGCTTAAATTTTTTGAAGTTGCAGTCTGCTAAAATCTGTTTGATACTTTGCATTAGCCAGTTTAAAAAGGCCGCCATTTGGAGTCAGTTTCACTCTCGCGCGTGTGCAAGATTGCGAGAATAGGACATGAATCCCACAGTTCATTTAAGGCAAGTTAATGGCAATAATAACAGTATACAGATATTAAACTCAGATATAAATTAGTAAACTTTTGAATAAAATAAAACTCTGCATATCTACAATTCATACTTGCTTCCATTTACAAACATTTAAACAAACAAAAAAGTGTGCATTCGTACATAGAAAAAATAAAACAGCAGCCTGTATGTATATGCAAATTAGTTTTGTGTTGCTGGCGGAAACACGGGATGATCATGTGACTTTTCACTACCTTTTGCATTACAATGGCACCCCCTGTGTATGGAATAGTTGTTTTTTAATCTCAACAATAACAAAAGTACATAAAGCAGTGTGATTTAATAGAAACAGACATATAGACAACTATGTATGCAGGCTTTAACTAAGTTTGGGTTTATTAAAAAAAAAAAAAAAAAAAAAAAAAAGGTTTGTAGTTGTAGGGGGAGTTCACTAAAGGTTGCAAACAGTTTTTAGGGTCACAAACAGTTTTTTTCACAAAGAAATTTTGAACAAGTTTGAAATTTCTTTGCAAAGAAATTTTTCCACAAACACTTGTAACACATGTCGCTAAAGTTCTTTTTGATTTTCCAAGAAGTGAACACAATGATGGGGAGAGTTTGTTCACCCTTTTAATATGGTTGGGTCCATCAATACGATTAAGGGTGGTTTAATTCCAAGTTTCGCTTGTCATTCGCCTAACAGTCACTAATGTCCGCTGACTATCTTTCGCAAACAATTTTGAAAACATTCGTGCAAGGATTGCTAATTGATGGCAAAAGTTTCTAAATGTCACTATTGGCAGCTAAAACCTGATTTTTGCCAAAATTCATCAGAAAAGTTGGCAAAACCTAAAAATCTCAATGTTTGTTAGCATTCGCTGCTCTGTGAGATACTAGTTTTAGCCAAGATGTTTTTATTTTCATTTTCTCTTGCCTCAACCCAATAAAAGGTAGCACATCTAATCCTTATTTACCTTATTTATAAGTGAAGTGTGTGATTGAGAGGTTTAATGATAGTTTATAGTACTGATGAACACTCTCAGGTTCAGCCTGCACAGATTAGCCTACAGGCCCAAGATATACTGTTGAGGGCCCTTTGGCTGATACGCATGCTCCATTTCCATCACTTGTTAGTGAGAAACAGAAAGCCAGTTATGCCAGAAAAGAGTCATTAAAGTACTGCAGGAGAGAGGGCTCTTGTATGGGGGTGCTGGGTATTTGGGGCTGGAGGGGTTTGTGTGGAACCCCCTGTTGGCCCCTCAACAGGACTTAATAAGAGTTGCGGCAGGGGGCCTACAGGTTTACGTGAGAAAAGCGGCATGCCATCATTAGAGGAAACGGCTTTCGTGAGACTGAGTGCTCTCTTTTAATGCTGCAAATGTGGGTTAACACGAGCCACTCGCAAATTGCCCTGCTGATCATTATAATTATTTAAGATCCCTCATTTAACTGTAAACATGCACGTGTGAACTGTGGTCAAGTTACCATATTCTCACCGCACAAAATGTTTCCATTTATTTATTTTTTCTTTTAGCATTTCTTTCTCTCTCCCTCCCTCCCTCTTGCTCTCTTTTTTGCTTTCCAACCTTTGCAGGGTAACCGTCAGTCAAGCATATGTTTTGAATGGTGATTTCATGGTTTTGTCTTTCGTGCGAAGAAGACACACAGGCACAACTGTCCTTAAACTTAACCGTAAACTGGGCCTGTGTTTAATTGTACTTGATTGTTCATTGTTGTCTGTCCTACACAGCTGAGCTCTTCCACCAGCTCTCCCAGGCCCTCGAGGTGCTGACTGATGCAGCGGCAAGGGTAAGAAAATTGTGTAAACAACATAAAATTAACTTGTGCTCATCCAGCACCCAGACTGACACTTTCACATGACAGCATTATAGCGTGCCCTTTTAAGCACGGACAGGAACTGCAGGATCAGTAGGTATGAAAGCTATGTTTTAAGTGAACTGTATAACAGTGATTGAAATCAGCTTTGTTATGAGTGCTGCTTCAAAATTCCTGGAAATTTCAAGCTTGATTTTAAACTTTAATGTAGTTTCTTCGTCATTATTTTTACAGGCTGCTTATGACAAGGTTCGTGCTGCCAAGAAACAAGCGGAAGAGCGGAACAGGAAATTAGATGACAAGAGGAAAAAGATCAAATTAGGTGACACATCTTTGACTCTTTGTGTAGACAAAGTTCTTTAGTTTTGTTATCTGATTCTTATTAAGTAGAGTGAGTAAAGTGTGCGGTACAGAGAGTGTGGAGTGCGGTACAGAGAGCGAGGAGTGCGGTACAGAGAGCGAGGAGTGCGGTACAGAGAGCGAGGAGTGCGGTACAGAGAGCGAGGAGTGCCGTACCGAGAGCGAGGAGTGCGGTACAGAGAGCGAGGAGTGCCGTACCGAGAGCGAGGAGTGCCGTACCGAGAGCGCGGCGTGCCGTACCGAGAGCGCGGCGTGCCGTACCGAGAGCGCGGCGTGCCGTACCGAGAGCGCGGCGTGCCGTGTAGAGTGCCGTACAGAGAGTGCGGCGTGCCATACAGAGAGTGTAGAGTGCCGTGTAGAGTGCCGTACAGAGAGTGCGGAGTGCCGTACATAGAGTGCGGAGTGCCGTACAGAGAGTGCGGAGTGCCGTACATAGAGTGCGGAGTGCCGTACATAGAGTGCGGAGTGCCGTACAGAGAGTGCGGAGTGCCGTACAGAGAGTGTACAGTGCCGTGTAGAGTGCAGTACAGAGAGTGTAGAGTGCCATACAGAGAGTGAAGAGTGCCTTGAAGAGTACCATACATAGAGTGAGGAGTGCCGTACAGAGAGTGTG
>JBCNYH010000023.1:26888685-26911136 GCA_039654325.1 Tandanus tandanus
CCCAGAGTCGGCTGAGATGGGCGCCAGCCTCCCCGCGACCCTAATTAGGAATAAGCGGTTCAGAAAATGAATGAATGCTTTCCTTGAATATCTTTTCTAGAAGTCCAAATCCAAGACTATCTTGAATGATTATAAAACCTCTGAAAGCAAAAGGAATTAAGTAATGAGTTTTTATAGGATGGCAGCGAGATATTACCGGCAAAAAAGTGATGGAGTCCAAGCTTCATTTGGCAAGAGTCTCTGTATGTTTTGGACCTGGACATTTGAGCTCCAATCACAGCTCTACGTCCTCCTAAGAAAAGCTTTGGAAAAGTTGCATATATGAAATATGAATCCTTTGGGAGCCTTCTTCTTTGTCACTGTTGGCAAGATTCTGGTCCTTAGTGTCCAATTGTGTTCCTGATTTCCATTTTCCCAGCGAAGGAACATTGATTCCCAGTAGTCTTCAATTCTCAGAAACCATTTCTCGTTGCTCAACTTTAAGTCTCTGGTAATAACTCAGGAAGCCCTTGTCTATGACAGGTGACCTGTTGATGCAGCACCACGTGAGTGCTTGTTCTTTCCTTCAGCTACTATTAGTGAAGCCTTTTTAATGGCTGTTAGTGAACATGGACTACAGACAATTCTAATACTCCATCCAAACCAATCCTTCACTCCTGTCTGAGGGTCAGAGGTTAGTGAATGAGCCCAGCCAAACCTCCCATTACTCCCCAGTCTTAATCTTACTGGCAGTCCATGGGAGCTGAGCCATGTTCATTTCAGCCCCCATATCCAAAAAAAAAAAAAAAAAACCCAAAACAAAACACAGACGCATTAGCAAAGCAAAAAGGTTCCAAAAGAGCTAAAAGAGAAACTGTTTCTCAGAAGGTGGACCTTTTACTATTTGACCATTTATCATGGAGAGAACACAAATGGATTATAGTGATTAATGGTGTCTAGCTGAAATATGTGAGCAATTACTGAGCCTGGATGTGAAATTAAGAAACACGTCCTGTCTGAACTTGCTGTGCAGCCATTCTTTTTTTACTGTTTGAAGAAAAACAAACCCATCACTTATAATCTGTAACAATTTACAGTTACATTGATGTGACACGCACTTCCTCCTCACAGCAAGAAGGTCCTGTGTTCTCCTGTGGAGTTTGCACGTTGTCATTGTGCTTGTGTTGGTTTCTTCCCCCAACAGTCCCAAGACATGCACATCAGGCTTATTGGATGTTCTTGATTGCCCCTTGGTGTGAATGTGATTGTGAATGGTTGTGTGTTGACTTTGTGATGGACTGATGAGCTGTTTAGCTGGTAATAAAGTGCTGCTGATAAAGTGGTTCACAGAAATGAAATTGATATATTTTAATTTGATATCCCATTTTCTCTTTGCAGTATGGTGATATATTGAACATTATAGTATCAAGTAAGAAGAAAGGCAGTGCTGTGGTAGAGTTTGCGACTGTAAGAGCAGCGGTGAGTACTTTCAGACTGACTTGTGGTTCAGAAGTATTTTTGAATGTCCAAGATCTGTTGTTGTGTACAGTTATATAAAAGAAATGATTTACAGTCGTACAATCCGGTGTCACTTGCAAAATGAATGGGTTCCCTTTTGAATTCTTTTGGAATCTGGCTCCTTTTAAGGTTTCTTTCTTATGTTGTCGCAATGAGTTTTTCTTTGTCGTGGTTGCCTCTGGCTCGCTCATTAGAGACAAACCGGAATCTGGATTTCTGTAACGCTGCTTTGTGATAATGTCAGTTGTAAAAAATGCTATGCACGAACTCACTCACTCATTTGCCAAACTTCTTACTCCTGCTAGGGCTGCAGGGGGGCTGGGGCCTATCTCAGCCGACATTGTTACACCCTGAACAGCTCACCAGACCATTCGATGACTAACACACACAACCATTCACACTCATACCTAGGGGTAATTTGGAACAGCCACTTAGCTTAATGTGTATATCTTTGAACTGTGGGAGAAAACTGGAGTACTCCGAGGAAACCCACACAAGCATGGCGGGACATGCAAACTCCACACAGAAACGCCGAGTCCGGGACTAAAACCCAGGACCTCGGTGTGAGGCAGATGTACTAACCACAACACTGCTGTGCCACCCCTAAAAATGCTATGTAAATAAAGTTAATTGAAATTAGATAGAAGTACAAATGACGCAATAATTCATTTTTCCATCACATACGATGACTTCTAACACACTTGTGCATTGTCTAAGTAATTACGCAACATAGAAAATTCTAATTTTTTTTTTAAAGGTGTTCCCTTGCAGCGCCTTGCAAGTAAATTGTTGCCTAACAGCAAAACATTGCTACATTTACAAAATGTATTGCCGTTAAGTTCTGTCATCATTAATTTTAATTGTGTAATCCCAGGGTTTAATTGACTTTGTACCAAAGTCTCCTACGTACATTTGTGTGCCTGAAGGTGACATTTATGGCTTTAATGATTTATAGTTCACGTGTACAGCTTGTGTGAGTGATGCTGTAAAGGAGTAGTCTAGCATATTTAATATAGACCAGAGTTTTACTTAATGTCATGATCTGTCTGGCTCCATGCTGGGACTTGGACTGTTGTGGGCTCTGGCTGCTTGTGTGGTTGCTTCCCCAGAGAACATGGCCGCTTTAAGAACAGATTCTTTGTGTGTGGCGTTTAATGGTCCAAGGGCAGACTGGAGGCCTTAGGCAAGCTCAGGTTCAACACACATACAGACTTGCTGTAGTATGTACATGGAGATTGAATCACAATGCTGTAACTTTGATAGTGAAGACAGTAAATTTTCTTCTAAGGCTTTTCCCTTTAACGTGTACTTTTTGACCATGATGAAAGTACCTCTTTTGTGTTTTCTTCAATGTATGTTTAAGTTTTAAAGGAAAACTAAACACACTAAATATAACAATATTAAAATATTTCTGATGTACTCTGTAATTTTTATGCTTTATGACACAGTCACAACGAGTTCTAGGACAGACTCTCCTTTGGTGCTTTACGAGATCACAAGTACAACATCGTTGACAGCGGAGTCAGTGTGGGTGTTGAGGCTTTGGAACTTTATCTGTTTGTGTAGACTGTACAGATCAGGAGGCGAGAGGTCTGGACAGACTAAAGGACCAAAAAACATTGTTAGTACTGGAGGAAACTGTTAGCCAAAGGGAAAATAGACCAACACATGAATGAAAGAAAAAAAGAAAATCAACCCAGAATTTCAGCCCAGACTATACTCTATACACAACGAAAAGTCAGGTCGTGATGAGCCAGTCTACCACAGATTAACCGAGCGATTAAATAGACAAATGTGCAGCGAGAGAACGACAGAACAAAGAATTACAAAATATATAAAGACAACAAAAGGTGTATACATTTTTAATTTTCCTGTGTTCCATAGATAAATGCTTAAATTATTTCTCATTTAGTCCCATAAGGTTTGTAAAGGATAAATAAACCTATGCAGTGGACAAAATCTCTGGAAAACCGCTGAAATTCGCATTAGATAAACAGCGTAAGTGTTCTCCTGAATGTTTAAGGGAAAAAGCTAAACTGTTTTAGCCGTGTTTTAGCTGGAGCTTCCATGGTAATATATTGGCTAATATTATGGACACTGCTCACTAGTGAAAAAAAAATAAAGATAAAATAAAGTGTCCTACACCACCGCTCAGACTCGCAAGGAATAAAAAACAAACAGTCTAACAAGTATGTAGATATTACTTTTGCCAAGCAAAACATCATGAAACATTAACGGGAGCACGGAACTTGAACTTGTTACACAGACAATTCAGGTACAATACAAAGACAGGTGATACAAATAAAGATAAAGGGCGGTGAAAAGAAAGTTCACTGTAACCTTTCCTTCTTTCACTTTAGACCGTAGATGGGAAATGCAGGGGAGATAGATTTATTTATTTATTTCCTCTAGGGCTGAAGTTGATTCAGCCCTTAAAGGAGCTGCACTACTCTGAAAACACCAGGATCGGACACCTCTCGGTATAGATATTTGTCGGGAGTTCCACCTTTACTCAGTATATAAATCATACCATTAATGACACTGATAATGAATCTTTTGTCATTTTGTACTTATTTTGTACTCCCATTTAGGAACTGGCATGCAAAAATGAGAGTGGTTTGACAGGAACCCCTTTAAAAATTGTTTGGCTGGAGGGACAACCTGAGCCCACCGCTCCAGCAGTGCCCAGTAACTCGACAGCTGGAACATGTACTCCTTTACAGGTATAGTATCTATAAGCTGTTTCTTGGATGGTTCTCTGCTTTTGCCTGAAAAATGGCTCCTGTTCCCATAGGCTCCATAGAAGCTTACGTTTCTAAAAACTCAGAATGCACATACTGCAGGCTCAGCCTCCAATCCAAATAATGTTCTAAACTCTTCCCACTTTTTGAAGAGAAAAATGTAAATGCTTGACACACTATATTTGCATCAGTGGGCAAATATGTTTGCCACACTTGCGTGCTCATCGTGAGGCTCCCAGACAATGTGTTTAGAGAACGGGGGTTTGGGTTTGTTTCTTTTGGAAGGCACTCTCTGTGCACGTCTAGCAGCTTTGGCGGCCCCCTGGGCTGTCCCTCATTAAGGCTTGACCCAGCAGGCGGAATGTGAGAAGTGCAGGACTAGTTAGCTGTATATGTAATGGACGTCTGGCACGAGAGGCTGCTTTCTCCTACCCCCCTCAAGGGGAGAGTTAACCCTAAACATTTCTCTTCGGTTCTTGCTTTAATTCTATCCATCACTGACATTTTCCACTATCTTCACTCTATACATCAGCATTCCCTCTTAACTTATCAACGAATGTCACTAAAGCAGTGATGAAGTGACTTCCTGTAACACATTATTCAGACAAAACTTACTTTTCCCCCACTTTTTTGGAATGTGTAACAGCTTCAATATTAACTCTGATGAACCTTAGAAAGAAAATTAATTGGGAAATTGATTTAAGTCTGGAGGGAGTCCTGTGCGCCTCTACTTACACTTTCGTTTTCAATTAAAAAACATTTATATTTCTTACATGCAACGTGCCTCTTACCATCTCACACATGTATTATAAAAAATATAATATTATTTCTAAATATAAATGGTTGTTCCGGTGTCAGTGTACTTACTGCTCAAGCTGCTTTTCACGACAGAGGAACGCGCATCTCAGATCTGTTCCATTTACGCCAGGATCTGATTCTTTGGGATGTATTACAGGGGACATATGGGAAATATATAAAGGATATGCAGGAATCTATCTAGCTGTATTTTTTATTTGCTCTTCCTGGAATAACTAGTTCAACTTGGATTTCCCACATAATCTCTCCTCTGATATAATACGGGATTTTCCCTTATCAGCACAAGTCAGAAAGCTGATCTAGTCTGTTATGCGCGTCCAAAATAAATCTCAAACACACATCTGTGTTTTGGCTTCAAACCAATAGTTCAGGCTGAAATAGCGGCTGTCCCAAAAACCAAAGCTGAGCAGCTCATGCTGGAATACACAACTAATCCAAAAGGACCCACTGGACTCGAGACAATCAGATGGAGGTTACATGTAAAATATACAGAGAAAAAAGTGTAAAAAGTAATTAAAGAAAGAAAGCACATGAATTTGTTTTATTTAGATTTTAAGGGCAGGTTCAATACAATACATGACACACAGCCGGTGCAGGGTCACGTGATAATCTATATTAGAAGGTTTTCGATGAGACCACAAATTTTTTCGGCCAGCCAAAACAACCGAAAAAAAAGTTGCACTATTTCACCCAATTTCGCAGCTATTTCGCTTGCGTGTGAGTCAGCCCTTATTTTCAATAACAATCTTGAAAGTTTTGAAATTACTTCATCATTGTTGTAAGTAGAGGAAAAACATCACTATAATGTAGTAGCTTTCACACTAGTCTGTAGTTGTGGAGGTGAACATTACTAATATTGTCAAGCATCTGGGTCAAGGTTACCCTTGACAGTCTTGGAGCTTTGCTGGAGCTGCTGTGTATCCCACAATGCCTGTGTTCCCTCGCCTCCTCACGCCAGCTGTAATTGTAGAGGAGAGGTTTTGAGATGTTTTTTTTAACCTCATGAATTCCCCATTAGTGCTTAGAGACCTTAGCATTTTTTTAACTGTTCTTTTTTGGGTTTGCTAACCAAATTTGTGCTCTGTAAAATTTGTGGTCTGTAACATGCTATTTTTTTTTTTTTTTAATTATTATTAAAATTTTTATCTCTGTCTCTATCTGAAATTTAGTGTGATGGAGTACTCTAATACTCCATCAATACTCGATTAATGTGTATGGAGTACTCTATACAGTAGTAGAGCTACACCTCCAGCTCTGATGTGCCGCTAAAGTTGAGAATCCACATTTATTCGGTTGAATTATCAGCGTTTAAAATGCAGTGATTCAATGCAAAGCCTGTCGCACAGCTGTTAATGTAATCCTTGTTATACTGTAGTACAGGATGTTGCTTTCATTTCAGGAGTTTTGGAATATGTCACAGCTGCTTCATTAGAAGTGAATGTATTGATATTAACCAGCCCATGAAATATGTGCCTAATAATTGATTTTTAAGAGTTTTGCTTTCTGTCATAGTGGTTATAGATATGATGGTATGTTTTTGCTCTAAAAGGAAAATTTGCTAGTGTTAATGAAGGGCTAGTTTTATACAGTAGATACTCTGGCATGCATCATTTTTCTCTCTTTAACAGAAAGCCCTTTAATTTCTAGTAGCTTTCTAGTGTCAAACTCCAGACATCTGCACTGATGCTTTTGGAATGAGTAATCACTGTGTGACCTGAGCAATACTTTATGTAGGAGCTAAGCTTTTTGTCAAAACCTGATGATTAAAAGCAAAAAATCCCACTGGAATAATTAATTCAACTAAAATCATCCCACTGTTGTGTCCAAGTTCCAGCTTGCAACATTTTGGAACTTTATTTTTTCTTTCCTGTCTGATGTATTGTCGTTCCCACCAGACATCACATTAACCAGATGTGTCTACTATGCTGCCTTTTTTTTTTAACAGCTGTATCGTTAAGCCATGACTGAAAGAAGTGCATTATTCTGTTAATAAATTTGGGACTTGTCTTGGCAGCAGTAGACGGTCCCACTTTTTCTACACAGTTCTGAGACAGGTTTCTGAGAAACATCTTGTGTAGGAGCTTGGACATTGATATTAGCATGACTTAATGATGTAATTTATGACTGCAGTTTTATCAGGATCAAATGGATTACACTGAGGTAGTTAGAACATTAGAATTGTATTTTGTCAGAGTTTGCTTCTTTCTAAATGCTGTTGGATTCAGAAGGGATTGCGTACACAGAGAAATGATGTTGCTTGCTTTCAGGAGCATTGATTAACGCTGTCAGATGCAGTTCCAAGAAAGAAAGGAATGTCTCAGTTATCAAAACAACATTTTGGGCAAATTCAAAGAAAGAAATGTATATTTTTTCATTATGCTGTAAGATGGCAGGTTTCTGGTATTCAGGGTGATAGCGGACTGGAATTTGAAAAGGAAAGTAGTACCAGATGTTAGGGTATCTTGCAGACGTCTGGCTTGCTCTGCAGACCCAAGGTAATTTGTCTTCTAATTACTGTCCCTTTCTTCTTACATCAGCCGTGCAAGATTTCAGCACTTGGGCTTCATGCAAGTTCACGATCAGATTATTATTATTATTAATTTATTTTTTTAAATGGTCCATGATGTGCTGTTATATTTTATGGATGTGATGATAAATGATTTCTCTGGAGTTGATTCTCATATTATTGATTTAGGCTTCAATTATATATTTATTTATATATTATTCTATAAATGGGTTGCCATTACAAAACATGTCCAGTTAGTCAAAAAGAATTTTTTTTATTGGATATTCTAAGTTTATTCTAATTATTTAACTGTTAATTATCTATAAATTTGCTAAATTTGATGCAACAAATCAGGAAAAATGAGCAAAAATCTTTTCCTCCAGATTGCATTACCCATTTAATATTACTCACTGTAGAGAGGCTGAAATATCCAAATCCCTTCCTATCCTTATTTAAAGAAATTTGTTTTTAAACATTTAAATAATTTTCTGTAGCATCTGTTGACAAACTGAAGCTTCTCAGGGTATTTTTGCTTCTCAAAGACATGGGTTGGACCGTCAGATGTGTTGTGATCAGGTGACTCAGTATTCCAGATCTTTTTTTGGATGAAATGGATGCCATGTGTTTGGCAAATGTAACTTACACTTCTGTGGTGGCAGGATTAATACCTGAATAAACACTGAGATTTTGGAGTGATGTCTTTTCCAGGTACACCCATGAACTAAAAGCAGTACTTAAAGCTCTGTTGGTGTGATGTCTCAGGGTGGTAGTGCCCCTTTCTGTGACATCATCACAGTGTGTGCAGGTCAGTTATTTGTGGTTGTCACAGATTGTGTTGGTCATGTGACATACTAGTGAGAGGGATAGAGGCCCCCGGTGAAGCACAGCTAATACCATGTTCACACATTCATGTTCTAGCCCCTGCAATCAACGCATTCTCAGGAAATAGTGGTCTCGGTGATAGTTGGTGGTGAATGAGCATTTGCAGAGGTTGTTGGCAGGTTGTGATGACCTCCAAAGCTCTGTGAAAAATCTTTCCTGTAAAGCTTGAGTGTCGTCGATCATGGGACTTGTGTTGAAATGTACCCGAGAACGTACAGCATGTAGACTGTCCAAAAACGTACGTGGATTGTGAGAAAAAGATCAAAGCTTAGAAAGCGATTGCAAATCTTGAGTCATCATCGTGTTCTCCTTCCTCGGTTACCAAACCAGAGATGTTAATCCACCTGCACCTGACCTGAATTTGCTGTTTCTAGTCCTTCCAAACTTTCTTTTTCAGATAGATTCACATCACCCATCACTGTTTACTGTTCACACTGTTGCCAGATATTAGGATAATCCTCTCATTTAAAATAAACATCAAAATCTAATCATAAAGAGTGGAAAATGAATAACTCCTACACGTAATTCTTACTCCTCTATTCAGTGGTTGTAACAATGAATCATAATAAAACTTTAATAAACAATCAGGTTGTTATGTTTATGGCTTTTTGAGGAATCCCCGTACATCTATCTTTTTTTTTCCATACAACTGAGCAATTGAGGGCCAAGGGCCTTGCTCAAGGGCCCAACACTGGTAGCATGGTGCTGCTGGGGATTGAACCCCCAACCACTGAGCCACCCTTGCCAGGGGCCTACATACCTACTTGTTAGCCTACATGCCAGTAAGAAAAACCTTTACACCAGCGATCTGTTGGCTTTATAGTGTGCCCAACAACATGAAATACTGTGTCAATTTACATAGTTTGGTCTTGATTGTTTAATGGTTCTGTTGTGTGTAATAGTGAGCAGGTTACTAGTCACTGTAGGACCGTTTACAAACGGTCAGATTAAATACAGATTAAAATTTTATTTTCACTCTTTCTTTAATTTAATTATTATTTTCTATTGTTTAGTTGACTCTTTGTGACCTCATGTGACTTTGGCATGCTCCTCTGAGCACCTTCATATTCATGTTTATTGCTCCAGTAATGCTACCTACTCTTCTTATCCTCTATCCTCCTCTTCTCCTCTTGCCTTCTGTTTCACCCATCATGAGATCCTTCTCTGATGATTCATGTCTTCTACTGATATGTCCAAAGTATTTCAGATTCAGTTTCATCATCAATCCTTATGAGGAGCACTCTGGTTGTTCTTTCTATCCAAGGGACTGTCAACTGTTTCCTCCAACACCAAAGTTCAAATGAATAGGATCTTTCGCACTCCACTCAGCTTTAGTAATAGCTCTCACATCCATACATCATGATTGGAAACACCAGGTTTGACAATGTGCACCTGTGTAGGCAGTGTGATGTCTGTGCTCTTTAGTAGATTGTTTAGGTTTGCTATCACCATCCTTCCAAGTAGCAAATCTCTCTTGACTTTCTATTTTCAGTCACCATCAGCTGGAATTGTAACCATCTATAACCATCTCGGTTTCTTTGTAATCAGTTATCCATGATTGACATAATTTAGGTTTTTCCGATGTTAAGCATTCAACCAGCTTTTATGCCGTTTTCCTAAAGCTAGTGTCTCACGGAGCGGCAAATGCTGATGAACATTATGATTTCTGGATTCTCAAACTTTTCTCACGAATGTTATTAAAAATCCAGGTTTCACCTCTGTCATTAGCTACATTTAGCGACGTTTAGCGACAATTAGCAACATTCACACAAATGTGAACAAAAGTGTTTGCGAAAGACAGTTGGTGAACATTAGCTACTGTTAGCAAGTGTTAAGCCTATCTCTCAGATCGGCGAATGCTAGCAAACGTAGAAAAAATTCGTTCAAATTCAAGATTCTTTATTGTCATTTCTACCACATATAGCTGACACAGTATATCGTTAAATGACGCAGTACATCGTTAATTGTTAATTAAAATGTAGCTCCAGGACCTGGTGCTACATAAACATACAACATAAAGATCAAATTCGAGCTTTGACCAAGGTTTTTGTACTAGCCACATAAAGTGCAACTAGGTGCAAACAGTACAAAGACAATACAGTGCAAAAACAGTACAAAAAGAAAAGACAACACAAGAATTAGACACAGCATGGAAAGAAAGAAAAAGATGAGATGGAATAAAAAAATGAAAAGATGTACAGAGTAGCAGCGGTTGAGGTAGTGCAATATAGTATATAATTAGCAACAGTCGCATGAATGTTTGAGGAAATGTTTGCAAAAAACAGTTGCTTGTTCGGTGAAACATTAGCGACTGTTAGCAAACGTTAGTGACAGCTCTTTTGCCACTGTTTGGGAACGTTTGGGACATTTTGCCAACTCCTGGTAAAATACCAGGTGAATGTCAGCTGAAACTTGGAATTTAACCACCCTTACCCCTACTGATAAGCCCAACCCTATAAAAGGGTGAGCAAACCTATCCAGATATAGAAGATGGACTTCCAGAATATGGAAATGAGTTTCTGTCAGGGAGAAGCCCAATGTGCCCTTGAGGAAGAATTACTTTATCTGAAGGCTGATGCAGCGATCCAACAGCAGAAGAGAAGGAAAAACGAGGAAGAAAAAGAATGATTGATGGACCCGACCCTACAAAAAAGGTCATCAAACCCTCCTCAGTATTGTGTTCACTACTTCGCAAACCAAAAATAACTTTAGCGACCCGTGTTACAATCATTTGTAAACACTTACAAATGCAATTATGCAACTGTTTGCGTAAAAATAATTTCGACAAGAAAAACTGTTTGTGACCTGTTTACCATGCTTTACGAACCCGAAAAAAATGTTCGCCAACATGTGCCGCTTCGTCAGATACTAGCTTGAACATTCTTTTATAGTGTCTTCAAGTGTTCCTCATTTTTATCAATCAGATAAGTTTTATTGGCATACCTGAGATTGTTGATATTACTCTCTTTGATTTTAATTGTAGCATCTGATTTATCTAGACTTGCATTTTTTACGATGCGTACAGCATAAAGATTAGAGGGGCATTTCATATAGGAATTGCTGTTTCCATGAACTGAACCTTTATTACAATTGACTCATGAAATAAAAATAAAAGGTTATGCATAACATTTCCCCTGATATTCATTTGACTTAGTGGTATACTAAACAAAGCCTACTCAACAGTGTGGTTGGATTACCTCTGTGTACATACGAAAATAACATGTACACACATATACAGAATTATGGGATTGCTCAGGCAGTAAAAATGGCATGGAGAATGAATGAATGAATGAATGAATGAATGAATGAATGAATGAGTATGATTTGTTGCAAATGAAAAAAGTAACGACAGATTCAGGATTCTAGTGCTGCATACGCACTGAAAAGACGACAACCAGTGCTATAACGGGGAGGATAGGTACTTTGGCTCTTAAATAGGAGAAATGCAATTATACAGTGATTGCTGTTTAAGAAAATTACCCTTTAAATAAACATGATGATAATAATATTCAGCACTTTCATATTCAGTTTCCAGTATTGAACATGTTCATTATTCCGTGTTCTGCTTATTACTATAATGTGAAAAGTTTAATTGATTGACTTTGAATCATCAGGGATTCTGCTGAGAGCTTTGAAATATGTGATTATACTGCCTAGTATAAATTGCTTATTTGTAATTATGTTTACAGCATTTAGCAGATCTGTATTTCCACAGTGTCATACAGAAATGCTTTGTAGTCTTTATCAAACTCAATTCTATTCAACTTTATTTGAAAAGCATTTTTTAAAGTGCTGCCGCAAAGCAACTTTACGTAGTATAAACAAATTTGGTAAATAATTTTTACATTTCCCCACAAACCCTACACATCCCTAATGAGCAACCTCGCGGTTAAGGTGGAAGGAAAAACTCTCAGTCGACACGAGGAAGAAACCTTGAGAGGAACCAGACTCCAAAGGGAAACCCATCCTCATTTGGGTGAAACCAAATAAAAATACAAACCATGTAGCAGAAACTTCACTATAGTTCAACATGTTCAACAAGTGTCGTATAAGTGTAAAGACAATTGTAGTATTAAATCATTTCAGTAAAAGCCCCATTTCACTGGCAGTGGAATGTCCCATCTCCATGCTGGTTCTGTAGGAAAAGTTACTGAGAATACCACAGGGTACATTGTGAAAGTTAGTAGTTTATATTATTGGCATTTACTAAAGAGTATGAAATGTAATTTAAGTAGAAGCAGTTTATAAGTCTTTGCAGGTGAGATGTCCCAGGGAGGTAGTGTCCCCTCAGTGACATCAACACTGAGTGTTTAGAGACAGAGGGATATGAAGTCTAGCACCCTGGTGGGCGCCCATGTGTTCTGCCCATGAATACCACTAAGTGGTCTACCCATTACTTGGAACATCCCACAACAAGCCAACACAAATGCATGAACCTCTTGAGACCCCACTGTCCACATATTATATCATATTTTCTCCCTTTGTGTGTTCTTGTGAGATCATATGAGAGCCATTGGGTTTTACTCTTTTGCCAAACTTCCTGTTTAAAGACGTTGATCAAATTCAATAGTTAGGTAGTAAGGAACAGAAGAAATGATAAGACACACAGCATTAGTGTTTGGGTCATAGGAAGTTAATAAGGACAAATAGTATAATGCAAGCAAGTAATTATTCAGTATTGGCAAAAGAAATAGTGTAAAATGGAGTATGTACAGCCACACATAAACTGTTGGTGCAGTTACCAGTTATGTTATCTGGGGCCTGCAGAGGTTGGCGTGTTCAAGACAATCGATATAATTTTAAAGACAACTGCCCACTTCATGTTGGCTACTGTTCACTACATGGGAATGACATGATCTGATTGGTCCACTACCTCAGGATTAAAAAACTGTCCCCTCAGGCACTATTCAGCGACATCCACCTCGTCTTCAGTGCATAATTGTTAAATGGCACCTGACGGGGGTTTGTCAAGTTTTGTTTAATAAGGAGTGCCATTCCATGACACATTTGAACATTACTCAACAAATTTTTCAGCCTTTTGTTTTCCACTTCAGCAAATCAAGCATATTATTGATAGTGAAATGATGAGGAGATGGATTATTGAGGTAAACCATTTCAAATAGGTTTCCTTTGGTAGGAAAACACTGAAACACATTTCAAATGGATGCTTAATTTTACATAACATCAATAAACATCATAATTACTATTCAATACAATGTACATTACTTTAGGTGTGTGTGTGTGTGTGTGTGTGTGTGTGTGTGTGTGTGTGTGTGTGTATATACAGAGGTTAGATATAGAGGCATTACAGTATAGTAATTATATTTAATAATAATAATAAATAGGATGTATAAGTGATAAGTTGCTTGATAAGTAGCAATATTCTAGAATGTGTATTTGAAATATCGTGAGGCTCCTTAAATAAAATAAAATGTAGTATCTTTAGTAGTTGTAAAACCATTAACTATCGGTGTATTTTCCATGATGTTTATACACTGCCTGGCCAAAAAATGTCATGCACTCTGATATTTTGTTAGACGGCCTTTAGCCTTGATTACAGCACGTAATCGCGGTGGCATTGTTTCAGCAAACTTCAGCAACATCACAACATTTCATTCCATCCAGAGTTGAGTTCGTTTTTCACTGACATCTTGAATTGATTAATTTAAGTCTATTAATTTTATTTAAACTACATAGTCATTAACAAGCTTTGTTTATTGTTATCCAAATAAGAGTATCACCAGTATCAGGAATTTTCCTAGTGAGGTCAGGAAGTCCACCAGTTTTCTATCGATATATAATGCATCCTATGACAGTTTTTTCTTTACTGGTGGAGTTTGTCCATAACCTTCAGTACATCATCCAATATAGAGGGCCCCAGGTCTAGATTAAAAGTGAAACTTGTGTCAATTTCATCTGGCTGGAAATCCTCAGGACTAGTGTGTGATGAAGCTCTACCTGAGCTAAGGCTCCCCCAGACAGGACTTTCTCTGATAAAGGCTGGTTCTTGGTGCGATTCATAAGCTGTTTCCTCCACGTCCTCAGTGTCCAGAAGTGGCAGAGAATTGCATTTCTTGCGTCTTTCAGCTGAAGGCTGGTACTGGAACTCCCAGTAATCGCTGTCCTGGACCAGATTTGTTTCATTCAGGTTGAGGCGAGGAGGCTTTGTAGGGGGTAAACAGGACTGGAGCAGGTTCTGTTCACTCTGAGAGCTTTGTAAAAACCTGTGGCCCTGCTTCAGGAAGGAGAGATCTCCAAAACTGTCCCTGTTTGCATCCGGGCTAATGTGGGTGAGGTGTCGGAAATCTGCCAGTGGAAGACTGATCATATTGACGGACAGAACTTTCCTCTTTGATGATTTCCTTGGCCACCGCCCTGAAGGAGGCTTACCTTGTAATACTGTCCTTAGGGGCATTCCACTGAATTTGGTCAAATGCAAAAAAAAAAAAAAAAACCCCAAGGATTCCTTTTTGAAGGTTGATGTAGGGATCTTTATTGATGGCACATCATGGAACACTTTATTCTGAAAGAAAAATGTGTAAAGCAAATACAGGTTCAGTACAGTCATGTCGGTGAACTTTGAAACATTTAACTCATGGTTGCTAATTATTCTCATAAATGTATATTTGCTGTATTTTTAAATATGGTAAAAAGAGTAACCTTTACAAAGGTCAAAAGATTTGATAGAACGGTGTGTATTGTTCTAAAGCCATGAACACACGTTTATTCGGCACTAGAATAAGAAAATATTAAGCATTCTGTGATAAGCTCATACAGTACATGCAGTATCAGTTGTTCATGGTAAGAGAACATGTTTCCTTGGCCAATAAAGGTTTTATCATCACTTTATTAGCAGTGGGAGATGAAGGAATTTGGACATAACAGCATTCCATTTTAACCATGTAAGAGTGAGGGAGGGTGAGGAGTGGCCCATTTTAAGGAAGCTTTAGAGAGTTCATCTGCCAAGACAAAATGTGGGCCTGAACCAACAAAACTTTGCCAAGACACCACACAACCCCTATGAAAATACACCTCCTGTTCCCACTCGTTCCCTCACGTCTTTCCTGTAGTCTCTCATTATTCAGTTTTGAGAATTTGAGTTTTTTGAGTGGCTTATATTATACAAGTTCAGAGGTTGTTTTTTTTTTTAAATTCACAACATGAGCCTCAGTCAGAGCGAGTCACTGTTTACAGCAGATAACTTGAGTTGACCCTCACTTTGAAAGGTTTTAATGAGGTGGGCTCTTTCCCAAACACCTACTCAGACTTGATTCAGTTTTCAGGATGAGGCACACACGTCAGGCATTTTGGAGTAAATTATGACTTGTTGAGCTCTAAAGTTTGGAAACAACAGAATGAATCATGATATTATTATATTTAGTTTATTTCAGTGATCTTTAATGTATTTTGAAGAGAATTATGAATTCTGTGTCATTATATATATTGTCTATTGCCTGAACGGACTAGTCTGTGACTGGGTAAGTCTGTTGGGCTTTATACACCCGAGACTAATGGCTCATCACGGCTTATCCCGGTTTCTCTAACATGAAGCAAATAGGAGTTCAACTCCTCGTGGATGGGACGCTAGTCCATCGCAGGTTACCTCCCCAGTATTTTTACTGCTACCCATTTATACTGCTGGATGGACAGAGGCATGTGGTTAAGACCTTGCCCAGGGGTCTTAGCATGGTGGGGGTTCAAGAGGGGTTCGAAACCACCACCTGTCGATCAAGAGCCCAGCACCGTAACATTTCTCCACTGGCCCCATAGTCTGTGAATTGACTGAAAAATTATTATTCTATCCATTGTATCCAAGTCTATTGTCATATTTTTCCAGATATCCACATTGAACCATCAAAAAACATAAACACAACTCACCAATGCAAGTAAAATAGCAGCTTGTAAGTGCATTAAGACTAAACAGTTCTTCCCTTACCTTGATCTAAACCTTTTCACAAATGCCTGCTTACATCTTTGGCTGGAAATTCAGACTGAATGAGGATCTCCACAGCTCATAGTCCTTTGTAACTTTAGAGAGTACTAAGGTTCAGAGTCAGGTGTGACGGTTGATAGTATTGTGTTACAGTTATGCAGGTGAGGTCTGAATAGAAGGCGTATCTGTTTTTTAGAAACACTACGTCAGAATCTTTTTCACCTCTGCTGACATCGTCCTGTAGTGCAACACTGTAAATCCTAAAAATTGTAGCTTCTCGCAGTTGACCCAGCTTTCCGTCCCTGCCTTTCCTTTTTGTTTATTTACTCTGTCTGTGTTACACTTATACACTTATAAAACTCGGGGTATTCCACTAAGTCCGTTTGACTAAGCTGAGAGGCAAGAAGAGTTAAATGATTCATAACATCTGTTAATTTGCTGCCGTTCTGTATTGTGTTTGCTTTCCTAAAGCTTACTTCTTCCCATTTTTCAGGAGTTTCTGGAAGTTTGGAATAAAGGTATTCATAGTCTGGGACATGTACAGGCTGGCTCCTATTGCACAAGCAGCTTTTGCAAACAAGAACCTGTTTCAACTCCCACGCCCACACACAGTATTTTCACAACTCTGTACCTTCCATCTGTATTATACTTTGCAGTCGACAAAATACTCATGCTGCAGCAAAAGGACAATGTGAACTTACACAGTGGTCCTTGCTTTTAATTTGTTGTTTTATGAATGTACAGTTTTTTAGAGCATCATTTAGTGTATACAAGTTAGATTGCATATGTCAAGCTCAAGTCTTTCATGCCAAACTCAGATGTATCCTCTTTTATTTCAAACATGTTGATCTGGCCAAGGCAGTATTAAGAGTAATATATCAGTAGCGGAGCCCCATGGAACATAGGCATGGAACATGACCTGAATGGTTGACCCGTGTCTGTGCCTGCATTGATTCTGATTGGCTGTTATGTATCACTGAGTTGCACAACAGTGGGCAGCAATAAAAAAGTAATAGCCATCAGGAATGCCAAATCCCTCAGCCGCCCAGCAGTTTTTGAGAAATAGCCTGGACAAAATGTATAAGGTCAAGGTTATTCTGACAACATCAAAGGTCAAACAACGAAACTGACACGTCTATGCACACCGACACAGTATAGGAAACCTGCATGCAATATTTCTGTATAATCTGCCTGGCAGTTCTTGAGAAAAAGCCCGGACAAATTGTGATATAGCGGGCACAGGCCATGACAGTTGCCTGACAGCCTGAAGACTGAGGGGTAAAAACACACAATCTAACTCAGGTAGGCAAGCAAGCCGAGCAAAACACCAAACATGAATGGGAGATCATTAAACTAAAAGACAGGTGATACAAATGAAGGCGGAATATAGCGAGTGAAAGGCGTTGAAAAGAAAACTTTCCTTTGTTAACCTTTCCTTTTTTGGCTCCACACCGTAGTCAGAAACGCTGGGTAGATTGATTTATTTATTTCCTCCAGGGCTAAACATTGATTCAGGTCTTATAAGAGTACCGAGGCTCCTTTAACACCAACCTCAGACACCTATCATTAGAGATATCCACTGGGATGTTAAGTGCTTAATTGTATCATGTAATACATTGGTCTGGAACCATTTACATTCCTTTCTCCACTCGAAGGAGAGTACATCTTACTTTCATGGTTCATTCAGACACAAATTGAAAGGCCAGAAAGGCAACAATACTTTTATTAATAACATTGCCCTGCAGCACAGCCTTGGAAATCTACTATACCCGACACGAGGTGTAATATACATGAAGATGTAACCTGATTTTATTTAATGTACTTGAAGATACTTGCAGATATTTAAATATGATTCATTTGAGAACTTTCTGGATGACAGTTTTGAGTCTCAAATGCCAAAAAAGCAAAACCCAAAATCTATAAAGGCAGATAAAAGTAAGCAATGGTTCTTATTATTAGAACAGCACGTTCTATTCTGACTTTTGAGCCAGACACATCAGTTTCTTGTCAAACACTGCTTATGCTTCCGCTTAGATTCCTGACACTGGGATGACCCGTGCCTGGGACAGATACTGCATTGTTGAGAACACCAAAATGGTTCATATCAAGACTTGAACTTGACAGGAAGTAGTCCTTCTGTTGGACACATGCGGTTCCAGGACCTGCTCCAAGTTTTCTTGACTGGCGCCTTCTGGAGTGTGAAAAGCTGAAATGCCTTAGTGATTGTCTTTCGTTGTACAAGTGCTTTCATACTTGTTCAGTAAACATTTACTCTTCCTGTATCTCCATTAAAAGACCCAAATCTTACTCTGCAGACGCAATCACTCATGCAACCAAAACAACATCAGCTCTCTCTACAACACTTAGCCACAAGTGGAACTTCACATTTTAAAAGTTCTTACATTTTAAAACCATTTTCTGCACCTGTGCACATGTTCATCACCTTCTCTTTGGGCTTCACGCGAAAGGATAATCAGGACACTGAGGAAGCTTTATGCTATCCAAAATCTTGGTAACACATCAAGTTTGGTGATTCATGAGAAGTAAAGCTCGAACTGCTTTCATGTTCTGCATGGTATGTCTCTTGGAGTCAGGCTTGATTATTCTGGCCTTTACTTACAGTGGTGCTTGAAATTTTGTGACGTTTGTGAAATGTTATACATTTCTCCGTGATATATTTCCTAAAAAATCATCAGATTTTCACAAGTCCTGAAAGTAGATAAATTGAAACCCAGTTAAATAAATGAGGCAAAAATATCTTACTTGGTCATTTGTTTCTTGAGGAAAATGATCCAATATTACATATCTGTGAGTGGCAGAAGTATGTGAAGGTAATTAGGGTAAGGAAGGATTAGCAGGTAATTTGAAGGTGAAATTTGAGTCAGGTGTTTTCAATCAGTGGGATGACAATCAGGTGTGAGTGGGCACCCTGTTTAATTTAAAGAACACGGATCTATCAAAGTGTCAAGGCATGTTTGTGTAAGTGTATCATGGCATGAACAAAGGAGATTTCTGAGTAATTCAGAAAAGGGTTGTTGATGCTCATCAGGCCCACCAACATCCCAGAGTTGAAGCTGTTCTGTACGGAGGAATGGACTAAAATTCCTCCAAGTTGATGTGCAGGACTGATCAACAGTTAAAGGAAACGTTTAGTTGCAGTTATTGCTGCTAAAGGGGGTCACACCAGATACTGAAATCAAAGGTGCACATACTTTTGCTACTCACAGATATGTAATATTGGATCATTTTTTTTCAATAAATAAATGACCAGGTAAAATATTTTTTTCTCATTTATTTAACTGGGTTCTCTTTATGTACTTATAAGACTTGTGTGAAAAGCTGATGATATTTTGGTCATATGTATAAGATGATATTTGTGTTAAATATGGTACACTTCAGTCTGTGTGGGGGTGTGATATGATATGATATTTTAGGCAGAGATGCATAAAATTCTTAGTTTCTTTAGTGTTTGGTATAGCTTTTCTCCGGTCCTGAGATGCATAATCCTAGTTGCTTGGGGAGCGTATTTCCAGATCCAACGTTGTGCTGGCTTTGAGATATAAACTGGCTTTGTTGTGTACATTCATTTGTGTGGTTCTTGGGGATTTTGTTCTAATGTTTTAGTCCATAACTAAAGTAAAACGATTACTGGTTTGTCTACTTACATCGGCCGTTCCCTTTCATTTATTCATGATTTCGCTTGAAGAGACCTTGGATTTTTTTGCCGTCTCAAATATCATAGATTGTCTAGTCTAATAGTCTATTTGTCGAGGTGAATGCCAGATTTATGAGCCTTTGCACGTTCTGTATTTGGGAAGTAAAACTGAGAAATAACACCTGGCTCCACACAGACTGAAGTGTACCATATTTAACACAGTTCCTATATACATGTTATTGCCAGACATGTCAGTGTGATATTAATCAAAAAGTTATAGCCTTTATAAAATTCCATACAGTCCTAAGATTCAACAGCTCAAACTGGATATTTAATTGACAGTCCAAAATAAAATGCATAATAATATGTGGATGCTTGTAACTCTTAAGTGCAAGTAGGTGACGTTTCTAATCTTGAGCTTTCATGGAGGCTGGGGAGACAGAAGTTAGCATTGCTGCAGAATCTATGTTCTAAGTGAGATTTGTTAATTACCTTGAGATAAAAGACTGTTTGCATGTTTTGAGATAAATAATTTCTTTATATGTTAGCAGTGTTTATGAGCAATAAATGTCTTGTACCTTTAATGCCAGTCACTATATTCATTGTTTGACTACAGCAGAAATTGAAATATTCAGCCACATTCTATTGTATTTTTCAGTAGTGTAGTGATAGTGTAGTTAGTTATAAAAGGAGGCACTTTACCTGTACAATATTATAAAGGAGGATAACAGAGAAAAAAATAAGAATAATATTTAATTTTATATAGCCAAAGGCTAACTTTTGTTAAAAGAGCTAACTCAATATATTACTTAAGATTGGTAAGTTGTAATTAAAATATGCAGCTATACTGGCCCTTCACAGATAAGATGGGACACACCTGCTGTACCATTACACATTCTAACTTCAGCAGCAACTGCACACAGTGTATATTAAATATATACAGCATTTGAGGTCCTTTCTCAGCCTGAGCTTTTCATTTGGACTCTGGTTGAAATGCTGTTGGTTAATCCCTGCCTCTCGGTGGGGGGTGTTTGGGGATGGACCATCCAGACTGTAATCAGTGACAAGTCCGAAAAGCCGGGGTCTGTTATGGCATGGGGTTGTGTCTGTCCCATTAGCAAAGGAAACGTGCACGTCTGTGCTAGAAGCATTAATGTAGAAAAGTGCAGTGAGATTTTGGAGAAACGGGCTTTCTAGGGATGCTCATGTACACATTAACCCCATACAACATGCTAAAACAACCACATACTGTTGTGCACCTTAAGTCTGGATTGCAGGAAGTATCAGACAAAATAACACCTGAAAGACTTCATTACTTGGTGTCCTCAGTCCCTAAATGTATTTGAAGTATGAAGGAATGGCATCATTACAAAATGGTAAATGCTTTACTGTCCCAACTGTTGTTTAGAAATGGTACAAAAATCTCAATTTAAATCAGTGATGATTCTGTAATAAAATAATTACATTCATGGAGTCAAACATTCAATAATGTGCTGTTTTATTGTTTTGTGTGCAACCCACGTCAAAGATTGTTTACAAAATCATCGCTTTCAGTTTTAAATCCAGTTGCAACATAGTGTCCCAACTTTCTCTCTTTTATGATTGGGGTTTGAAAGATTCATTGGATGCCATTTTGCTTCCTACCTGATGCCGTGCACCAACGTTGCACCCAGCTGTCAATCATTAAATGCAGTAATGAACATCAGTGATATCTCAAGCGTAAATATATTGGTGCCAGTCAATCAACTGCACAGTCATGGATGGCAAAATATGTATGGTAAATATAAACTATAAAAACCACGTTTTAGTTCGCTTTAAATTATGTTTCCGCATTGTACTATCAAAATTCTAAAAAGGTTTAAAGAGATATTATTGCACGGCTCGCCTCAACACCTGGCTGTGCTGGGAGCTTGCCTGCATCCGTGTAGTATATACCAAAACATTGTCATGGGGATCATTCAGCGACATCCACCTTACCTTTAGCACATTACTGTTAGTCATCTCATTACCATGGCATCTGCTTTGGAGTGGGGTATTTTAAGCAAGTGAACAGTCTCTTCTCCTTTGACAATTACTCTCTACCTAAACATTGTTTCAGACCAAGTACACCCCTTGTGGTAATGGTTGTTCCTTAACAGCAGTAGCCTCTTTCCGCAGGATAATGCACCCTGGCGTACTACAAAAACTGTTCAGGAATGCTTTGGAGAAAATAGGCCTTCAAATTCCCCATCGTTGGACAAACAAGTCCAAACCATGGATGCCCCACCTTGTAACTTACAGAACTTAAAGGATGAGGTCTAGTCGAATCCATGCCTTAATTGATTAAATAGTATCAGTGCCTTGGCTGATCTGTGTGTGTGTGTGTGTGTGTGTGTGTGTGTGTGTGTGTGTGTGTGTGTGTGTGTGTGTGTGTGTGTGTGT
>JBCNYH010000023.1:26946656-26956982 GCA_039654325.1 Tandanus tandanus
TTGTGGGCATATTCGACCCAGGCCAGGTAAGTGCTCCAAGAGGAAGGACTGCAAGCAGTAATGCAACGGAGGGCGGCTTCCAGCTCTTGATCGGCTCTCTCTGACTGTCCATTGGATTGCGGGTGAAATCCCAAAGAGAGGCTCACTGTCGCGCCCAGTGCCTGGCAGAAAGCTCTCCACACTTGGGAAGTAAACTGGGGACCCTGATCTGAAACAATGTCCTCAGCTGTGTATTCAGGTTAAGTTTCTATCAGGAGTTAGGATTTGGGTTCAGGTACAATTGCAGGCTTGGATTCAGGCACAAATTCAGACTCATCTTCCAACAGGATGTTTGATTTGGGTTCAGGTTCAAGTTCATTCTTAATTTCAGGAAGGAGTTCAGATATAGTTTCAGGAATATTTTCAGACTTGGTCTCGGATACAAGTTGAGACTGGGTTTCTAACATTAGGTCAGTCTTGGGTTCGGGGGAAATTTCAGACTCTGCTTCAAGAGGAAGTTCATACTTGGATTCAAGGGCAAATTCAGACTCTGCTTCCAGAGGGAATTCAGTCTTGGGTTTATGGGCAAATTCAGACTCTGTTTCTAAAAGCAGTTCTGACATCTGTTCAGGGGCAAATTCAGATTCTGTTTCCAACAGGGGTTCTGACTGGGATCCAGTGGCAGAGGGATATTCAGAATTAGTTTCAAGCAGGAACTCAGTCTTAATTTCAGATGTAAATTCAGACTCTATTTCCAGTGGACCTTCTGATTGAGGTTCAGGTGAAATTTCAGACTTAGTTTTAACTAGGTCCTCAATCCTGGCCAGGATACCCTCCAGAGCATCAAAACGAGCTGAGAGCTGCTGTATGGCCTGCTCGTGTCGACCAAGGAGTATTCCCCGTTGGCTCAGGGCAAGGAAGACTTGGCTGATGTCTGCTGGGTCCATGTCTGGTTGGTTCGTTCTGTCACGTGTGGGACAAGCTGAGTAGGACCCAAATGCAGGACAACAGAGGCGGGATCATGACATATACACTCCTGCGATGATTTGATGAGCTGTTCAGGGTGTACCCCGCCTTCTCCCAGTGTTGGCTGAGATTTGCTCCAACTTCCCAGCAACCCTAATAGTATTAAGCAGGTTGGCAAATGAATAAATGAGTGAGTGAGTATACACTTACAGAACACTCAGGGGGAACATTATACTAATACTGGGTAGTGCCACCCATTGCTTTCAAAACAGCCTCAATTATATATGGCATGATTCAACAACATGTTGGGAACATTTGAAATTTCTCAGGCGACCATTCATGCACCTTTTATTCCCAATTGATCAAAGAAAGAACAATGAATTGATTACCATGTTCATGAAACCAGTATGAGATCATTTTGTTTTGTGGCCTGGTCCACAATGTGGTGTAGTGGTAAGTACTTCCACCAGTAAGAATGTCCTGGGTTTGAGTCCCAGGCTTAGGCGTTTCTGTGAGCAGCTTGCATGTTCTATCAGTGCTTGAATGGGTTTCCTCTGGGTACTCCGGTTTCCTCAAACTGTCCAAAAACATGCATAATTGGTGGTTCCAAATTGCCATTAAGTGTGCGTGTGAGTGTAAATGGCTGTGTGTGTGTTGGCGATGGTCTGGCAAGCTATTCAAGATGTAACCCACCTTTGCCCAATGTTGGCTGATATAGGTTCCAGCCCCACATGACCTTAATATGATTAAGGGGTTCGGCAAATGAGTGAGGGAGTGAACTTGGGACCAAAGGCTGAAACGAGTTTATGAAAAGGGTAAGTTCAGGGTGAGCAAAATGGCCACCAATTGTTTACAATGGCTCGGTAGCAGCTGGTGTGATTCCCCCATTGGGGGCCTCTAGTTGTTTCTGTTCTAGTGCAGCAGCATAATAATCAGGGTCCTTTTATTAGCACATTTGTGTGTTGCTGCGATAAAGAATTTGCAATTTAGTAATTTGATCCTATGATTTGTATTTGATCTTTTCTTATAACTCTCGGTTTATTGGTATTTATTATTGTTATGGCTATGTATATTTATATGGTCTCCCCCAGGGCACCATATAGGCTTGATCCGCCACTGGTCTCAATCACAGACAGATTTTGGCAACTCTTGTGAGCCTCCAGCATTGATGTGTTATATCACAGTCATATCAGTTAGTTTATAGTGCAATAAAACCCCACACACATTCAAGTGTGCAGTAACTCTTAAAACATGTAAATCAAACTTGTAAAGTTCTCAAATCATCAAAAGCGATCAGTGGCCTAATCCATAACAGTTATAATAATAGATATACAGCTGGCACTACCTTCTCCAATAAAATTTAGATAGGTAGTTAGCATCTAAGCTGCTTTTTAGCACAGCAAACTGGCCAATACTACAAATCTTTTCAAATTAACACACATAAAGTAGGAGTCAGGTAGAACCAGCAGGTAACATGCTGATGAGTTTAACCTGTGTCATTACTGGCACATATTCAGGTGTGTTGTCTGTGTGCTTTCAGGAGAGAGGTCAGTAACAAGAGAGATGTACTGTCATGAGAAGTGTGTGTCTGTGTTTGTGTCTGTGTATGTGGTTGGTGCATTTAAAAATCTCAGAGTGAGATGAAGAGAAAAGGCAAACTTTTTTGAGAAAAGTTTGAGTTTCAAAAGCAAATAAACTGTCTGCCTGTATCTTATTTTTATTGACAACTCATGCTACTAGTGTCTTCCAGTATTTAAATACACAAATTCCACACAAAATTTATAAAGGGTTTTAGATCTGGTCATATCATCCAAGTAAATTTGTCATGTTTGTGATGATAAGATCATTACATTGCATAAGCCTTGTCATAAGTGCATAATGTTTTAGTTCAACAAAATGCATATACTACACCTTCCGCCACACTGCTGCCTGAACAGGTTGGGTGGACATTCCACAGAGTCTGCATGAAAGATGCATCCACCTGGATGTTGCCATTAGAGATGGACAGGTGCTAGAAACAGTGGAGAGATCAGTTACCACGGTAATATATAAACATTCCATATAATACGATGCCAAACAACATAATAATATTGTTTGGAAAATGTGTTGTACATAACGAAGACTGTCTATATCATCACTTAAATGAGTCAGCCAAGCTAGTTCACTTTGCCTTTATAAATCTCACATTACAAGGCTCGAGTAACCAATAAATACAAGTGTATTTTTAGATTTTATAGATAAAAATATTATAATGTAGATTAACTAATATTGTGCCTCCAAACCAGTATAAACACATGGTCAAACCCCTCAGGGCTGAAGCTGCCAGTACATTATACTGGAAATTGAGGCAATTCTTATGTAATCTGGGGTTAAGTTATTTCAACATGCTACACATTGTACTCACCAAATATCGCTCGGATGATACACTGACAAGAATGAGGTCATCACCAATACGAACTTTCTCTCCCTCTGATCTCTGCTTAGAAGCGGGATGAATTGTCCACCAACAAGCTTCACCTATATAAGGATACACATGCACATTTGCATTTCTGCACCTGTGAGGAAACTTCCACTGACACAATTATTTTAGCTAATTAGTGTTACAACTATAATCTAACCTTAATCTTAACCCAAGCAGCCAAAACAAAGTTTTCATTTTACACATGAAGACAGTGAGACCTCTCAAAGGGGATAAACAACTAAATACAAATTCACAACCAAATACAAATAAATAAATGGTACTAAGCACAACTGCCATCTCAAAATTTGTGTGACCACACCCCTATGAGCTTTGAACCTAACCCCACCCACTGCATAATTGAAAAAAAAAAAAGTTTAAGTGGGGCAAGAGATGAGAAGTGGAGTGGGGGGGATTAAAATCTTAATGGCTTATTTGCACAACCGGTTAAAAAAAGCCAAACACCTCATCAGGTGAAACAAGGGAAAAATGGGAAATGGGAAACAAGGGAAGAAGAGGAGCAAAAGATAAAGGCATGTAGCGGTGTAACCTATGGTGTTACCTAACCTTTATGGTTATAAAACACATGTAAAGACACAGGCTATAACTGTTATGTTTGTTAGCCTGTGTAGCTATGTTGTAGCTTGTATGTGTAGCTAACATTCTTACTACTGAGTTCTGTATAAAAGTCATACATAGGGCTACAGTACCCATTTTCTGTCAAACCAGAAATAAGCATTGAAAATAATTACATGATGTTTGCAACATAGGAGCAGCCATGGCCTAATGGTTAGAGAAGCAGCTTTGGGAATGTGGAGGAAAAAATCAGGGGTATCAGGTGACATTGTAGGCGCTGTGTGTTTTGGACCCATGAACTGAGGAAGGCCTATGGTCTACCGGTCTGAAATGTCATAATGTCATATATTTGTTCCCCCATAAATCTTATGCAAATTGCTGTACTTCCCTATCACGTACTGTAATTAATTATTGATCATTAACAGCATCAACATGAATATGAAAATGAATACAGAAATTGTAATATCTTTGAAATGAGTGATCATATTTCTTTTATTTAAAGACATTTGTAATCCTGAAATGGAGAACTGTCCAATGAAGTCATCTCTAATGAAATATATATTAAATTGTTAATGATTGTATGATTTACTGCACTGTTTAATTATTGGATGATTTATGCGACTATTGTATGAGGAGTTTATTCGCTGAAGTGAGTGTAAGTTTATTTTATTACGGCCATTCCACTCTGTACAAGGGCCTTGAAAAAGGAACAAAACGTCTGTCTAGCTGGTACCGAACGAGGTCAAGTTGACACGATGTCATGAGGGACCAATCAGAGTCTAGAGCTAGAGGATGGGAGTCCAATCAGAGTGGAATGGGCACTATATAAGCCAATGCAGAGCTGGTAGACGGGGTCCGAGATTCTTTACCGGAACAATTTCTTCTGTGTGAATGATTGTATGCTTTTTTTTTCCCCTAAAGGCTAAATAAACACCTGAAAAATGGATTTGGATCTCTTGCATCGTGAACGAGACACTTTCCAGAGCTGAAACTGATTCAGCCGTTAAAGGAGTCACGCTACTCTTATAACACCAGGCAAAAGTTAATACTGCAAATATTGATACCTTGAAGTCGAAGAACTTTAATCCAAGTAAGATGGTCTATAAATACCATATATTATATATTTTCTATTAGTGGAAATTTCAGAAATAGAAAAGCTCTAGGGTACCAATAAACGGCCAGATTATTATTGTGCATGTTATACAATACATTCATTCATTTTCTTGAGCCGCTTCATCATAATTAAGGTCGCGGGGAGGCTGGCGCCCATCTCAGCCAACTCTGGGTGAGGGCACAGTACACCCTGGACAGCTCGCCAGGCCAACGCAGGGCAGAAACACGCTGATGGCTATGCAGCCTCCTCTTTACAAGAATCAACAATGGTTCTTTTACATGCCTCTCAACACAGACATTGAGAAACAGGGCCGGCCTTTGATAACCCAGTTAGCTGCACTGGGGGTTATACAATATATAATATATACTTGAGGGGGTCCCTGCCTGCATAAACTCTGAGAAACTATGAATTTATTGAACGGAATAATGATTTGGAGAGGATGAACAGCTGTGCTTAGTGTTAGTGATGACTGCTATAAAGTATAATAACATATGCGTGTGTGTGTGTGTGTGTGTGTGCATTGTTTTTAGTGAAACCGCTAAATAAGGCCATGTTGAAATCTTGAAATTGCAGGGAACAAAATTATTTAATACATACACTTAGGTTTTTATTTACATAAATCTGTATCCCAGTGGTAAGTTAAATAGGGAATCATCTTTTTTGTTTCTCTACTTTGGGCTACTGTGGTGCAAAAGCTCAAACCAGTGAATTTAGGAAGACATTGCATGATAGCCTGAACCATATGAAAAGATAAACATTTGACAAACATAGTTTTGACTGCCATGTCTACATTCCTGTGTATACATTATAATGGAAGATTTGGCAACAGTAAAGTCATGCTATTGCCTGCGCTGCCCAGTTTACGAGCAATGCACAGCCAGTAATGTGCCGCGACAACAAGGGACGGTAGGCAGTCATGAGCAGGGACACACTCACAAAAGAATATTTCATGTCTGCTAGTGCAAAATGCATTTTTATAAGAATCCTTGAAAATTCAAGATCTTAATATACTATTTCCAAACTCAAACTATTACTGCAGTGAAAGTGTGAAGCTAAATTAGCATTCTATCAGGTGCAACAGTTCAATACAATTCTCCTGGTTTGTGGAACTTGCACTCTCATCATTCCCATGAAATCAGTCCAGCCGGTTAGCCCGTCCTTCTGTCTGTCATTCTCCCCCCAATGCCAACACACTGTGGTGATAGCGACATCAGCAAGATTTGGTTGTACATTATGAGAATGTTCATAGATGAGTAATATTATGGGATGTCTGTGTGCGCTACTAATGAGCTAATGGAAAGAGATAAAGGCAATGTAGCAGGCTGCCTTTGGGTGTAAATATTAAGCTGTTTGGGAACTGACCTCACATATGCGAGCTCACCACCTTAGAAAATATGACATGCAAAGGCTGAGCAGAGCTGTGCTTATCTGCACCAGTGACTAAATACAATGCAAAGCTTAACGGCTTGTGCACCCTCTGCCTGACCAGTCTAGAGGATAGAGATGTTGAATCACTTTTAATTAAACAATAAAACCCACCACATTCTGTCACATAATTAATTACCTTTAGGAAGGTATTTCAGATTTAAAATAAACCTTAAGGCTCGATCTCATTTGGGCGACTCTTTGGTGACTGCCCGTGATTTTTTTGAGCTGGCGACTGTCAGTGATGATCTGCGATGATTGGCAGTGGTTCGCAACCATTTTTGACAGTTTTGTTTGTAGTTGGCGACCATATCGCCAACTATCCCCAACTATGGTTGCAGACATGGTTGCAGACAGTCACGAACAGTTGCAGATTGTCTGAGACTGTCTGAGACTTTGCTGGCTACAATCAGGACCAAGGACGGAACCTGGAGGTACCTCAAACGATCAAACTTTTAAAGTGCAGGAAAGTAAAAACAAACAAACAAGGTATTTATTTATTAAATTAAAGGGAACTAAATAAGAGGAAGAGTATTATGACAGAACGTATAAGTAAAAGGAGAAGGGCCTGTATGGGAGAATATTTTCTTTAACTTTATTCAATAAACTTTTTTTGCACCTTGAGAAATTATACAAACAAAAACAAATAAATTATATTTATAAACTGTTAGACTGTCAAAATAAGCGAGGCGGGTTTCGAACTCGAGTCTGTGGGTTACAAGTCCGCGGTCCTACACCAGCGTGTCTCCTAACCGCCTGATCTAAGATCATGCCGGGTCAAAGCAGCAAATACTCTTTACTTAGCGAGTACTCTCTCTCCCAAAAGCACGGCTAGACCCATGTTAATGTTTAGACACAACTTATCTTGGCTGTCTGATGTTATGTCCTTGTTCCAGTCTGTACTAACAGTGATTAACATGAAAACCAATTAAAACCGTGTAGATCGTGTGGTGTAGTTACCGTGTAGATCGTTTCATGCGGACTCTGTTTTGTTAAAAGCCAACACATCTCAACTCAGATGAAAATCTCTGATTGTCAGCAACTAGGTCTGAGACTGTCTGCAACTAAGTCCCCAACTATCACAGACGGTCAGCAATATAATCGCGGATAGCTGTCGACAGTCACCGATTAGTAGATTATCGTGTGTAATGGTCCAACATTTGGAAACGGGTTTCAGAAAACGGGACGATTGTCCACAACGAGTGATTCCTCTCTGACAGTCACTGACACTCGATAGTATCGGTCGCAGACCCCTTATGCTCGCTCCCGACCTAAAAATTGATCATTATCGGCTGTTATCGCCCACATGAGATCGTGCCTTTACATTTGACCTTTTCAAGCCCATTTTTTACACCCTTTGTTCCACCAGGATCTGACTGTGACATTCCTGCACTATGTGTAGTGCTGCTGAACACTTACAAGTTGTTGCCCAGCATGGTAGTCTTCCTTGCTCCCAGATATGTCATGATGGCAGGATCTGAATACTCATCTCCTACCAAGGTGGGCCCGGTCTCCTGCAAGTACACACAGTTTGTCCACTATCACCATGTCCACCATTTTAACTGTTCTCTGGCAGAAGTACATTCGGTGTAACAACAACAAAGTCAAAATTAAACTGAATACATCTTCAGTAGCCACTCGATCCAGGGAAGAATATGTATAGACTAATTTACCTGGACATATGAGTCATCAATGCTACTTTTGGCTCTGATGGAAATCCGCTGATCGTGAATAATTGCACGGTGGTGTAGTAGGTAGTGTTGCTACATAGCAGCTTCAGGCTCCTCACGTTGAAGCTCAGTTCATGTTATTGTCTGTGTGGAGTTTCCCAATCTCCAAAAACATGTCCCAGGTGTAAATATGTGTGCATGGTGCCTCCACTGAACCTAACTAGAACAAACTGTTAACTAAAAATTAATCTCTTATTTATATACTTACTAATTTGTAATTGTATATGCCCTCTTATAAATACAGTGACAGTATTAAACCCTTTAGAATTTTATATATTTTATAAATTTCACTCACTCATTTGCCGAACCGCTTAATACTATTAAGGTTGTGGGGAGGCTGGAGCCTATCTCAGCCAACACTGGATGTTTCACACACACACTCACACCTAGGGGAGATTTGATAATCCTAATGTGCATGTTTTTGTACTCTGGGAGGAAACCGGAGTACTCAGAGGAAACCTACACAAGCAGAAGAGCATGCAATCTCCATACCGAAACGCCTTCACCAAGCCCGGGACTTGAACCCAAAACCTTCTTGCTGTGAGGTGGATGTGCTAACCCCTGCTAACTTTCATTCATGTTTCATGGATTTCACCTGTTAAGACTATATTTGTTGTTGGAACGGAGAAACCAACAGTAAGATCAGAGAGCTGTCAGGAGTAGAAATACTTTTGCTCACATAAACATTGGGACAATTTCTTTTCAATAATTTCAGAGGACACACACACAATCATTTCTGCCCACTGATCGCTCCATCAATAGTCTTTGATACTGTGTGTTATTTTGGTTTCTATAATTTGTTCTCATCACCTCGAAATAAGAAGTGCCCACGTGCACAGAGTGCAACAAAATATAATCCTGTAATCTGCTTCAGAGATCAAAGTCTACTCCTCTCCTAAAAGGACAAACCGGAAGTTCTGTCTGATAAACAGTGGACAGTCGATTTCCGTTTCTACACTAAACCCAGTAGAACGAGCTGCAGAACCGAACCGCCAGCATGACTTCAGTACAAACACCACGTGTTAATTCATGTGAAGTGTTTCTGCTGAAGGTTACACTGTTACAGAATCACTGCACACTAATCACTGAATCAGACCTGATGAAGAACCTTCACACCTCTTCCTGCAGTCAGAAACACCGCTCTATTCCATGTCATGAATACACACCAGGCGGATCTGTGTGCTGACCAGGATGTAAGGCATCTCCAGTTCTCCACGCTGTACTGTGGGACCAGTGTTCCCAGAGGATTTCAGTCCCTGTTGCACGGAGTGTGAATGACCGACAGCGCTGTCACTAAACAATCAGGGCGGAATCCGATAACAACACCGACCGCGTCCGACCAATCAGAGCGCTGAACTCCATCCCCAGCGGGCTCCTATTGGACACAAAGAGCCCTGCGTGCAGTGCCATTCAGTACTCAATATTATCCATGTAATCAATTAAAATAAGAAGGGATTTAACATTTAAACATTTAGTAACAAAGTCAGAAAAAACATTTTCACTACAACTTTAATATTGTAGCTTAATAGTTTAAAATGTTATTATATATTACAATTATATATTTTATGTTTAATATACAACAATTCAATTTAATTCAGTTTTATTTGTATAGCACTTTTCACAGCTGAAATTGTCACAAAGCAGCTTTACATGCAAACTCCACACAGAAGGTCTTGGTTACTTCTGTGTGCAGTTTGCATGTTATCACTGTGTTTGCATGGGTTTCATCCTTATACACCAGTTTCCTCCCACAGTACAAATACATACACATTATGGCGACTGCCTGTTCCAAATTACCCGTAGGTGTGAGTGTGAGTGTGAGCGTAAATGATTGCGTGTGTTGCCCTGCGATGGTCTGGCAGGTGCTGAGTGTTTACCCCACCTTCACCCAATTTCGGTTAGGACTGACGATGACATCATAACTAAAAAGAGAGAACCAGAAGGAAGGCAGACATGAGGGCACCCTGTAACGTTGGGCAATCAGCCACTCCACTGTCAACTGACCTGGGTGAGCATGTAGAGTGAGGGAGCGACAGCATCCCAACGTCACAGTTTACCAGAACTCTCTATGCCTGAGA
>JBCNYH010000023.1:27005722-27021133 GCA_039654325.1 Tandanus tandanus
CAGGCAATGAGACACAGGTGAGCACAATAATTGGGATATGGAAAGCCAAAGGGGACAAAAAAGAATATGGAAAGCCATAGGGGACAAAAAAGAGGCACATAATACTAGAACACTGAGTAAACGGAAGTCCTAACAGGTCCTTTTCAAATTTTCACACTCTACCTGTTGCTGCACTACAGAGATACCGTGATAAAATAGCTTTGTGTGATGGAATAGACCCTTACAGCCTTCAGATGATAGAGTTATCGGACAAAATCAGGGTATGGCTGAGTGTACAATTTGCAGATATTGGAAACAACCTAGTATTAACTGTGAACGTCGTTACTACAACTAGATCGTTGAGGGTAAGAAATAAAGGTGAAATCTTGCCCAAATGAAAGGGTTCTTCTCATGGGTCGGGTAAGTTTTTGTTTAACTTTAACACTAACATGCAGATGGTAATGTTGTTGTGTAGGCCTGATCTGTGTGTAGCTCAGTGTGAGTCCAGTGGAGTGAAACTCAAAATTAAATTCTGAGTGTTCGAATGTGGTTCCAGAGATAGAAAGGAGATTTATATATGAGTACAGTAGTTCTGAAATGTAGAGTGTAAAATGATTCAGCTTATGATTCAAATGCCATGTTTCTGAAACTGCCATGTTTCTAAAGTCGCTATTCTCTCAGTCTGTTATTTGCTTGGGCTATAAATATTTATGATGAGTATAAGTCTTTCTTATAAATATAAACAAAACAACACACAAAAAAGACTTACGTATACACTCACCGGTTATAAAATGATCCCTGCAAATGTGGGTCTCAAGCTTGTTTTTGTCCAAATCTGCTCTGGATATATTACTTAACCATTTGGTCCTCGGTTTTAATAATTACTGGATCTTATTAAATAAATTGTTTTGTTTTTACAACACATTTACTTCTCTTGCATAGATTGTGATAGCAAATGCCTCAGCTTGGCCACAATAATGGTGGCAATGTAGGAGCCTCGTTTTGGTTCCGGGCTGTAACATGTATTGCAACATACAGTGGTGCTTAAAAGTTTGTGAACCATTAAGAATTTTATAACTTTCTACATAAATATGACCCAAAACACTATCAGATTTTCCCTCAAGTCCTAAACGTAGATAAAGAGAACCCAGTTAAATAAATGAGACAAAAATATTTCACATGGTCATTTATTTCTTGAGGAAAATGATCCAATATTACACTACTGTAAGGCACAAAACTATGTGAACCTCTAGGATTAGCAGATAATTTGAAGGTGAAATTAGAGTCAGGTGTTTTCAATCAGTGGGATGACAATCAACTGTGAGTGGGCACCCTGTTGGATTTAAAGAACACGGATCTATCAAAGTGTCAACACATGTTTGTGGAAGTGTATCATTGCAAACAAAGCAGATTTCTGAGGACCTCAGAAAAAGGGTTGTTGAAGCTCATCATGCTGGAAAAAGTTACAAAACCATCTCTAAAGAGTTTGGACTCCACCAATCCACAGTAAGACTGATTGTGTACAAATTGAGAAAATTAAGACCACTGTTACCCTCCCCAGGAGTGTTCGACTAACTGAGATCACTCCAAGAGCAAGGCGTGTAATAGTTGGCAAGGTCACAAAGGACCCCAGGGTAACTTCTAAGCTTCTAATTGGCTAATGTCACCATCAGGAGATCACTGAACAACAATGGGTTGGAAAGAGAAAGCCACTGCTCTCCAAAAAGAACATTGCTGGTCCTCTCCAGTTTGCTAAAGATCACATGGATATACCAGAGCGCTATTGGAAAAATGTGTTGTGGATGGATCAGACCAAATAGAACCTTTTGGTTTGAATGAGAAGCATTATGTTTGGAGAAAGGAAAACTCTGAATTCCACCATAAGAACCTTATCCCCATCTGTCAAACATTATGGTTTGGGCCTGTTTTGCTGCATCTGGGCCAGGAAGGCTTCCCATCATTGATGGAACAATAAATTCTGAATTATACCAGCAAATACTAAAGGAAAATGTCTGGACATCTTTCTATGAACTGAATCTCAAGAGAAAGTGGGTCATGCAGCAAGACAACGATCCTAAGCACACAAGTAATTCTACCAAGGAATGGTTTAAGAAGAATAAAGTTAATGTTTTGGAATGGCCAAGTCAAAGTCCTTACCTTAATCCAAATGAGATGTTGTGGAAGGACCTGAAGCGAGCAGTTCTAGGAAACCCACCAACATTCCAGAGTTGAAACTGTTCTGTATGGAGGAATGGGCTAAAATTCCTCCAAGCCGATGTGCAGGACCAATCAACAGTTACCAGAAATGTATAGTTGCAGTTATTGCTGCAAAAAGGGGTCCCACCAGATACTGAAATCAAAGGTTCACATACTTTTGCCACTCACAGATGTGTAATATTGGATCATTTTCCTAAATAAATTAATAACCAAGTCAAATACTTTTGTATCATGTATATAACTCATTATCTACTTTTAGGACTTGTGTGAAATCCTGATGATGTCTTAGGTCATATTTATGCAGAAATGTATACAATTCTTAAGGGTTCACAAACTTTGATGCACCATTGTATCTATAGTAACATTTTATTGCTTCTAATTAAATTATTCTATTTTTAGCAACATGCTATTATAATCTTAAAACTCTGTTACTATTATAACTAGCATGACACTGCCGATAATCTCACTCAAACTATACCCATACTCTTGTGTTATGGTATTTGCACATGGCCTTCCAGGTAACACTCCATACAGTTTTTTTTCTTTTGGTGTAAGACTCTTTTGCTGATAATTCCCAACATTTATATTACATTAGCTGCAATGTATTAACTTTACTACTGTCTCAGATAAAGATGTGCTTTTTTGGTAGTATACTAAGATATTGGGGACGGCAGTACCAATATCTTAGTAAAGAGTTTTAATAGCATGAGCTTTTGAGGGTCGGACCTGATTCTTCTATATAAGATTAGATATGAATTGTATTTTCTGTAAACAAATATGGATGATGACTGAATGTTGACTGCATAAAGCACTTTTATAAATTTGTGTAAGGCACAGTCTCTTTTTCTGATTAAAAGATTACTCTGAAACAAGAATGAGTTCCTCTCATAGTCCCCTATTATTTCCATCAAAACAAGCAATGTTCACTTTTCACTTTTAAATATCAGGGTATCATGCAAGTCTGAATGACTACAGGCCCATTGCACTGACATCTGTGGTCATAAAATCCTTCGAAAGACTGGTGTTGAGCCATCTGAAGGACATCACAGGCCCCCTGCTGGTTTGCCTACCGGACTAACAGGTCGGCAGATGACACAGTCAGCATGGGTCAGCACTACATCCTGCATCACTTTGACTCCCCAGGGACTTATGCAAGGATCCTGTTTGTGGACTTCAGCTCAGCATTCAAAACCATCATACCTGAAATCCTCCACTGGAAGCTCTCCCAGCTTACAGTGCCTGCCTCCACCTGCCGATGGATCACCAGCTTCCTGACAACAGGTTAAGTTGGGGATTATCACATCCAGCACCCGGCCATCAGCACTGGAGCCTCCCAGGGGTGTGTCCTCTCCCCGCTGCTGTTCTCACTCTACACTAATGACTGTACTTCAGAGGTCCCCTCAGTGAAACTCCTGAAGTTGCAGATGACACCACTGTCATTGGTCTGATCAGGGACAATGATGAGTCTGCCTACAGATGGGAGGTGGAACAGCTGGTCCTCTGGTGCAGTCAGAACCACCTGGAGCTGAACCCGCTAAAGACTGTAGAGATGACATTAAACTTCAGGTGAAGCCCTCCAATACTTCCACCCCTCTCCATCATCAATAACACAGTGTCTACCATGGACACCTTCAGGTTTCTGGGAACTACAATCTCACAGGACCTAAAGTGATCACCCCACATAAACACTGTACAGAAGAAGGCCAGGCAGAGGTTTTATTTCCTGCAGCAACTCAGGAAATTTAACCTGCCACAGGAACTGCTGATCACTTTCTACACCGCCATCATACTGTCTATCCTCTGCACATTCATCACTGTCTTTTTTGGATCGGCCACTAAACTGGACAGGATCAGACTGCAGTGGACAATCAGGTCTGCAGAGAGGATCACTGGGGTTGACCTACTCTCCATCCGGGACTTGTTCCGGTCCAGGGTCAAAAAAAAAAAGGGCAGGTAGCATGTCTTCAGACCCCTCACATCCCGCTCATAAACTATTCAAACGTCTACCCTCTGGAAAGCGTTACAGAGCCAAGACCACTCGCCACAGAGACACTTTCTTCCCTCAGTCTGTCACTCTGTTGAACTGTAAAAAGTCACATAGAGTCAGGAAACCACTGTGAAAATAACCCAGTGTACATATATGTTCTACCTCATGAACACATGATCCTGGTTTGCACTCAGTGTTGGTGATAAATTCTGCACTTTATTGTCCTGCACTATACTCTTCGTTTCTTTTTTACTATATCGTCACTTTGCATTTGCTTTTTTGAACATATTTTCTCACTTATATTTATCTGTATTTGCCCGAATCTTTGTAAAAACCAAATGCTTCTCTGTACAGTTAGTGATTTAATCCGAAGTCAAATTCATTGTTTATGTTCACAAACTTGGCAAATAAAGCTGATTCTAAAAATGTATGTTAAAATTTATTATTATATTATTATTTAGCACTTTTGGATACAATTTCTGTCCATATCCACTTCTTGTCCATTTAAAACTAATTTCTCAAACTGTGGACACAGTTAAGGGTTCACAGAATTTTGAAAAAAAATGGCAAATATATGATGTATAAAATGAATGAGACTAGAGGGGCACTCATAGAGGCATAAATGGATCATTATAAGTTGGCATAGTTACAAAGAAACGTCTCATTCGAGCGGACATCTGATGAACATTTTGCCTGGTATTAAAGATAGGGATTTTTATTCAACATAATCCGATGCACAGATGTCTTTTACAAAAACATTTAATGTTTTCCCATTTCTAATACACCCACTTCAACTCAGGAAGCGCTGATAATTAACTCACAGTATTACTTGAATATGGTGTTTTGGGAGCAGTAAAAGGGCAGGTGGCCCTCCAGGAGCAGGGTGGTGAACCTTTCTATCTATTTCATATTAATTTGAAAGTATGGGTTCACCAAGATTTAAATATTACTGTCATTAATTCATTCATTTGCCCAATTTACTCTTAGGGTTGAAGGGAGGCTGGTGCCTATCTCAGCTGACACTGGGCAAAGGCAGGGTACAGCCTGAACAACTCATCAAACTATCACAAGACAACACACACACACACACACACACACACACACACACACACACACAACCATTCACACTCATATCCACAGCCAGGGGCAATTTGGAAGAGCCAATTAGCCTGGACTGTGGAAGGAAACCGGAGTACCTGGAGGAATCCCATGCAAACACGGGAGAACATGCAAACTCCACACAGAAATACCCAGGCCCGGGAATCAATCCCAGAACCTTCGTGCTGTGAGGCAGATGTGCTAACCACTACAACACCATGCTGCCCAACTGTTATTGAGATACTTGTTAAATATATTTGAATATCTACTATTTTAAAACAATACAACTGTCTGTTTTCACACATGCTCTCTCTCACACACACATCCACTCTTACACATGCCTATATGTACATTCTGCTAGTTTAACTGTTAAGCCTCCTATGAATAACAGACCTTACTTAGTTGGAAAACATAATAATTTGGACCCTAAAAGTAGCTGATATATCTTTTTTTTGTTGTTGTTGACGTTAGGTCAGTCTCAGGAGAAGCAATAAGATGAGAATGTGTAAAATATGAGTCAGAGTTTGTCAGCTTGAGTGTTTTCACAGCTGCTTTCTGGGAATCAGATCCACACAATTCCACAAGATTGCACATATTCCACTGAGTGATTAAAAATATTACTAAGTGAAGAATAATAGATAAATATAACATATTTACACTTTTTAAAGATCTTATATTGTATTTTATATGTTGGTTAGCATCTGCAACTATGAAGCAAATAATAAAAAGTATGGAAAATGCCAACATTACCGATGATGTCTTCTGGATAAAAATAATTGTGGTAACACTTTTTTTCCTTAATGTATTAATATACTGTTTATTATTGATATAAAAAAGGTTTTTAAATACTTTTTGTGAGAAATCTATATGATCACATTATAAAAATCTACAGAATCTACAAACATGAACGAGCACTTTTACACACATATCACTGCCAAAGTGATGTTGCAAAATCGCTGCTATTTCCTTTTTTTTTCCAATTTGTTTTTCAATTTTTGTTGTTCATAATATGATGTCACTCACTCACTCATCCACTCACTCAACTGCCAAAACACTTTACTAAAATCCTGTTAGAAGCTGGAGACTATCTCAGTACACCCTGAACAGCTTGCCAGACCATCGCAGGGCCAACACACAACCATTTACAGTCACAATCACACCTAGGGGCAATTTGGAGCAACCAATTACAGTAATGTGCATGTCTTTGGACTGTAGTAGGAAACCTGAGTACACATGAAAACCACGCAAGCACAGGAAGAACAATCAAACTCCACATAGAAACGCCCTCACCGAGCTTGGGACTTGAACCCAGGACCTTCGTGCTGTCACACCACTTTCATTCATTCATTCATTCATTTTCATTCATTCATTCATTTTCTGATAATCCTAATTAGGGTTGCGGGAGGCTGGCACCCATAGCAAAGTGATAGCAAAGGACCACACTGGGTTCCACTCCTGTCAACCATGAGCAGGAATCTGAGGTGATCAGGTCTTTTTTCAGCCTCCAGCCCAGTTTCAGTGAGTGTGTGTCCATGATAGCCACAGATTCTTATTCCTGGCTGGCTGATAGGATTGAGACCTGAAGTGGTCTTCCTTCAGGTTTGATAGGTTGTGCAATCAGTGATGCTTTTCTGCTTATCACAGTATAAATGACATACCAAGAAAGGACCATTGACCTAACACTAGACAGCTTCAAGTTGTAATATTCTCATTTCTTCCTAGACTCGTTCCTCCTGTACATTCATTGGGTTAAAATATACAGTATGTGTATCGACCCATATCGACTCCTTGGTTAACTTCATATAAATCTCCCTGCTAGGTTGCCACGGTGCTTTTGCTTTCTTGAGTCCTTTCTGAACCATGCATTTACTTGAAGGAAATTTGAAAAGGTTTAACAAAGCTGAATCTTGTTTTTGGCAATCTTCAGATCCTGTGTGATTCAGAGCAGCAGTGGTCTATTATGTGAGACCAGGGCAATTTATTTTTACTGGCAATGTGGTTTAAAGCTACATTGAAGGTGGCGTGCTGTTCAGGGCTATATATCTTACCCCCTAGCATCCTGGAAGGAGCAGTTAGAGGGAAGAGATGGAAGAAGAGAGGGGATTTGAGAAGGAAAAATGGACCTTCAATACTAGGGAGTCAGCCAAAGTCCAAGGCTGCTTTAATGGCTTTCTCTCTGCTGCATGTTTTTAGCTCAGAGAATTGCAGTAGACACCCTGTCTCCTGCCCTTGCAATACTAAATTTGTCTTGTGGTGTATAATGTAAAGGGCAAACATATATGCTTGTGTGCATATTGTATGTAATCCTTTAGCCTACTGCCCCAATTTGACCTCTGGGCTGCTATGATTATTTTATTGTAATATAAATGAATTATAACTGCACAGTGATGCAGTGGGTGACATTCCTGCCTCAGCGATCCAGGATTCCTGATTCGAGTCTGAGTTTTAGTTACAGTTTGTGTTTGCCTAGCCATGTCACATTATTAGGAAGGGTTTAAATTGTGTTCAACATTAATGGATTGATTAAAAAAAAAAAAAAAAAAGCAAACAAAAAGAAGAATACGTTAAGTGCAATTTTAAAAACAAAATGTGAAGATTTTACCCATTGCTTGTATATTCAATTCAATTCAGTTTTATTTGTAAACAGTTTCACATTTTACAATCAATATTGTTGCAAAGCAGCTTTACATAGTAAAATTCATTTGACAAAGAATGTTTAAATGTTTCTTTATAAACCCTACACATCTCTAATGAACAAGCCTGTGGTGGCAGTGAATACACAGAACTAAAACAAGATGTAATACAGGTGAATAACAGTTAGTTAGCCCATGAACTCGGGGGCTTTAATCCAGAGTGAACTGATAAACACATAGAATATTCACAAGTGAATGGGCCCCTTTAACAGGAAGTTGGTTATCTTATAAGTGTAATGGTAACTGTAGTCCTAAATCAACAGGACCAAAATATACACTCTATCACAAGTTCTGGATCTCAAAGTTTGGAAATCACTTGTTTTTTGTTATAAGTTGCATGTGTACCTCGACAAAAACACACACACACACACACACACACACACACACACACACACACACACACACACACACACACACACACACTCTCTCTCTCTCTTTCTGTGTGTGTGTGAGAGAGAGAGTGTGAGAGAGAGAGAGAGAGAGAGAGAGAGAGAGAGGTTGTTAGGTATGCTCATAACAGTGTAATGGTTAAAAAAGAGAGTTTGTTAGTGCTGACTGCAAGCAGGGACTCTGGCATGACTATGACATTATAACTAAAAAGAGAGAACCAGAAGGAAGATGGACATAGGGCACCCTATGACATAAGGTCCACTGTCGATGGACCTGAGTAAGTGTATATATTACTGGTCACTGGTTTTTTTCATTACATTCTATTATTTAGGAACTGACCCTTATGTGTCTGCCCTTTCAAAATTTTAACGTTGACAAATTATTTTAATGTTTAGTGTTAAAAATTTTAATCTACTGACACCTGTCATGGATGGCTGGGAGCAAGCTGGGATTCACTGATTTTTACACAAGAGGAAAGCACACAGCTGGATAAGCTGGATAGACCCTAATTCACAGTCAAATTGTTTTTAAATCAGTTGAAGTCATGATTTATTTTAATGTTTATTTATAAGATTGGGTTAAGTGACTGTAATATACTTTCTCATCAGCACTGATATTATGACATAGCTGATATATTTCATAAACCTAGCCAGATACATTTTCCTATTTGCTTTTGTATTAGTATTTCAAAGTAAAAATTACTTAAAACTAGAAAAAGTGTGGATTTTGTCAGATGTTTGTTTTCCAGTACCAGTTTACATGTTGTATACTGTATTTTTGGAGCAGTAATTCAGATTATCTAAAGATGATCTGTAATGTTTAGGTGTAGACAAGCTACAATGTGAAGACGAGTTTGCTGCAATTAAAGCAAAAGGTACACAAAGTACATACCAGGGGGTTGGTGTTGGAGGTTGGAGACTGTGTGTGTGTGTGTGTGTGTGTGTGTGTGTGTGTGTGTGTGTGTGTGTGTGTGTCTTTATTTTAGGCTGCAAAGCAACACAATGTACTGAACAGCAAAATATGTTGAAGGAAAGCCTGATTCTTTTCTATATTCACTAATTAATTTGTTTATTTATTTTTTACCTTTTTTCAGTTAAAGGTTTACCTGAATTACCAAAAAAAAAAAAAAAAAAAAATTGCATATGGAAAAAATCCCAATTTTTGTGTTAATGGTTATATATTATAAATAGATAATATGAACATACAAATATACATAGAACCTTTTAGACTAACTGTTTTAATATATGGCATTGTGTTTAGTACTTCTGCATCATAGCAAAAAAGTTCCTAAGTTCGAGTCCCAGGCTCAACGATGGTGTTTGCATATTCTTTCCTTGCCTTCATAGGTTTTGTTCAAGTACTCCAGTTTCCTCCCACAGTCCAAAGGCATGCACATTGGCTAATTGGATGTTCCAAATTACCCCTCAGTTTGGATGTGAATGGTTGTGTGTGTTGCCCTGTGATGGTCTGGCAAGATGTATCCTGTCTTCGCCCTGTGTTGACTGAGATAGTGTGTTGACTGAGCTCCAGCCTCCCTGCAACCCTAATAGTAGGATTTAGCGTTTTGGCAAATGAGTATGGGATTGAAACTGCCCCTGGGTGTGAGTGTGAATGGTTGTATGTGCTGGCCCTGCAATGGAATTACATAGCTGTTCAGGAGAAAGTTTGTGTAACATTAAAACAGTTAACAGTTAGTTAAACCCATAACCTGTACAGTTGAGAGGAGCCAGTTGAGGTGGCTTGGGCATCTGATTAGAATTCCTCCCAAACTCCTCCCTGGTGTGGTGTTTCGGGCATGTCCAACCGGGAAGAGACCCCGGGGCCGACCCAGAACACGCTGGAGGGACTACGTCTCTCGGCTGGTCTGGGAACACCTTGGCGTCCCCCTGGAAGAGCTGGAGGAAGTGGCTGGGGAGACGGACGTCTGGACCTCACTGCTTAGGCTGCTGCCCCCGCGACTTGACCCCGGAACAAGCGGAAGAAGATGAATGAATGAATGAATCTGTATAGTTTAACTAAAAAAAACCCTCAAAACAAACAAACAAACAAAAAAAAAACAAAAACAAAAAACAAAACTGGTGGTTTTTATCTGCTCAATATTTATTACTGGAGAGTTTAACATGTGTTTCATGGGGTACATCATAAGAAGCTACCAGACACTGCTGTAATGGTCTTGGTAACAGTGATAGTCATGATAATTCAGTATGCAAAATTAATGCAGACTGTGATTACATGAAAGGAGTTGGCTAGTGACTTCACATAATATGCTACAGTCCCACAATTGGAAACAGCCAACAATAGCTTTGTTTTCACAACTTTAAGGGTATATTTTTTTAAAAAATATATTAAAAAAAATACTTTAACCACATTTGAACGCAAAGCCTTCCAAACTCTGCTGTTACACTAAAAAAATTTATATATTCTTCATCAGGTGATTTTTTATTTATGTCTACAAAGTTGCAATCTGTTAAAATGCATCCGATAGTTTGCATTAGCCTGCTGGAAAAAGTCCCCATTTTTAGTCAGTTTTACTCTCACAAGAGAGCGAAATCACGAGAATAAAACATGCTCATGTCAGTTCCAATAAGGCAAGATAACGGTAATAAGAGTATACTAATATCAAACTGACAAATTAGCTATAAACTATGAACTTCTGAATAAAATAAAACTAACATTACATTTACATACCTCACACAAGCATCTGCTCATTTACATCAACACATAGTATAATCCTCAGTACATTTAATGCACAGCACTTCTGCCTTAACTGTAACGTCACTCCCATCCACTTTTCACAGTACAGTGGTGCCCTCTGTGTGATGATTTATTGCTTGTTTTTATTTTTTCTACGAAGAACATTTTATTAAGAATAAAGTTTTTTGATGGATACGGACATAAACTATGCATGCAAACTTTTATTAAGTTTCCTTTAAGCCTTTACTTCATGTGATAAGACTTTAATGTTTGTTTGAGTATAATGATAGTTTCAGTATTAAAATGCTGCTAATGTCAGTGAGATTTCTATTGAAACAACAAATGTACTACATTATATGCAGTATCAAACATGCATAATATGGACAACATACTGCTTCAGAAGTTTTGGATTGTTTCCAGTCATTGGCAATCCATGGCACTTCAGCCATCTTTTCAGCTGACGCACTAAGTGCTGGGAGATCTCGCTGTTGGTTAATGATGCCACAGAGAAATCTTTCTCTATAAGCTTGACCTTGCAAAAACATCCTCACATTTGCCACTGTTAACACACTATAGCACTGGTTCACCCTTCATGCTTGTCTAACAGTGTATCATGCCCCAATAATCATGATGTAAGCGCTGATCTCATGTTTTAGAGAGCACAAACAAACAGTTGCAAAAGATGAGAAAGTTTTGTGACCTCTGGTCAGGTTAAATAGGACAATATAACAAACAATCATTGGGACAAATAAGTTAAAACTCATAGTCAATGCTACTGGCCTGTCTTGCCCTGGGGGGCCTCCCGGGGAACGGGGGTGCCTAGTGCTGCTAGCAGCTCATCATCTAGAGGGTAGTTTGCTTCCTTCTAGACTGACATCCCCGGTTCCCTCTTCTTCCCTGCTCTCTTACTTTCACACATACATATAGGGACTTAGGAGACGTGCACATCATGCGGGGTGGAGCGGAGGGGGCCATCTAAGTGGCCTCCTTAGCTGCACCCTGTGGCGACTCACCTCTCAGTTTTAATTACACTTGAGACACCAACATACAAGAAACACAACACACAAACAACTTTTGGGGGGCGTGCCATGTAGTGCATGGCGAGCAGGGCTACCACGGTGGCCTCGCTCCCAGAATAATACGGTCACTGCCCCTCAATTTTAATTGCATTCAACACACAGTCAGGAGCGGGGAGGGTGAGGGTAATGGGGACCTCTAATGCCCCTGTTCTCCTGGGCGCTGCCGGGGGCGGGCAGGGGGGTGGTTGTCCCTGGAGCTGGGACCCGGGTTGACTGCGCTGATGGGGGGCTGCTGACCCTGGGGGATGCCCGATCTGCTGCGTCTGAGGGGGTGGGGGGGGTGGCTGGGGGTCGTGGTGGGGACCGGATTTGGGGCTCACTGTCCTCTGGTCCGCCGGGGCCGTCCCCCGCAGGGCGTGGTGGGAGGATTGTGTGTGGTGTGGATGTGTGAGGATGGGAGTATGTGGGGTGGAGGTTGGAGTGGGTGGAGGGTGGAGGAGTGCCCTGGTTTCCAGGCTGTGCGGCTGGAGCATCGGGGTGGGTGCTGGCCCGCGCCGGGTGGTTGTCTGGGGGGCCCGGTTCTCCTGGGCGTGGTGCGGGCCCTCTGCCTTGGGGAGGGGGGGTTGCCTCCGGGCCCTTGGGGCCCTGGGCCCTTCGCTCTGGCCGCCCTGGATGGCCGGGACCTGGTGGGGTCGGCGGCTGCCGGTCTCGTCTCGCCGGGGCCTGTGCCCCGCGGCCACGGGGGGCTCTGGCTGGGGCTCTCCTCTGCCGCCATCTGGGTGGGTCCGGGGTCGTCTTCAGTGTGGGGTGGCTTGGGTTCGTGCTCCGGGGTTGCTGCTGATGGCCCGGGTCTCTGGGCTGCCCTGGTCTGCCTCTGGCCTCTGTGGAGGTGTGGTCGCATTTGCACGGTCTCGCTTGCCACTCGTCGCCGATCACTCACTTGTTCCTCATGTTCTGCATGCTGGCACGGTCATTGGGTTGTCTGTTGGGTTTGTACACCAAGAGGATTGTTTTTAAAAAAAAATTAATTCATTCATTCATTTATTTATTTATAAGTTATATAATATATATATATATATATATATATATATATATATATTACAGTTTTTTTTTTTTTTTTTTATGTTTTGTTTCTGTGACTGTGTATTTGGTACCTTGGTTGGTGTTGTGATACATTTGTGATATGTCTTGTTATTATTTAGCAAACTCTTGATTACTGTCAGCTCTGTTTTTTTCTGTTAAAGCCGCAGGAAATTTGCTGGTCTATTTATGTAAAATGTAGCAGTTTGTTGTCTTGTGAAAGTTTGGTTTAAAGGGTTGTTGCTTTACATCTATAGTGTTTTGTCTCCTCTTTCTTCTTTCTGCTTTCCCTTTTGCTTCTTTTTGCTGTCTTGCTTCTTTTTCTGTCCCCTACAGTCAGGTCCAGCAAGATTATGTAGATTCCATAACACAATTCACTTAATAGCTAAATAGCTTAACCTAAATAGCTGAAAAGAGACACTTCCCTCCTCACCAGACCAGGGCCTACTAAACTCTCCCTGATGATGAGTCAACCACTACCCCACTTTCCTGGAAGAGGCATTGGCCTGTGTGTGCAAGCTGCTGACAATTTTATATTATTGGGTCTACCACACTGGGCAAGAGCCTTGAAACCAGACTCCATCTTTAGCATCACTCACCAATGGCTGCAGTAAAATCTTCTTTCAGAAGTTTTGGAAAGAATTGCCATAGACTGGTTCATGCAAGCTCTTCCTGAAGAGGAGAGGCAGGCTGTGGGTATGAGAGCCTCCGACTTTGCCCTGGCTACCCTAGATATGGGGAGAGGAGAGAAAAGGGACTTCCACAGAGCTGTCAAGAGAAAACATTGTAAATGAACCAACACCGTCATAGCCACATAGCAACTCACCCCAGAAACCAGCTTTGCCCGTCTCTCACATTGAAACGAACCAAAACCTATCACCTCTGAAAGTGGACTCAATCTCTGAGCCAGCAAACCCTGGCTGACAGCTTATGGCCACACTCAAACTGGCACCCACATGATCACCACGTGCCACAGTGGAAGCCCTGTGACAGTGTTATTGCACCTGGGGATTACCTGCCTGGCAGTCATTTGTGTGCATAGATACATCTGACGATTCCCAGTAGCTAAGGTCCAAATCATAGGTAGTTAAGGTGATTGGCCTCGACCAGTGGGAAATACATTTCTAAACTAATTTTAAAAGAACTGGTCCTCCATTTTAACAGAAAAACAAACAAAAACAAAAACATTGTCCAACACCTGCCACTGAAAGACTTCACTTGTTTTACATGAAACATTTAAAGCAGCCTGAATAATTATTGACTATCCTAGTAAATGTGGATCATAGCACGATATTTGCCTATACTGAGGTTATCTTGTGGGAGGTTTGAAGGGTGGTAAAAGGTTAGCTCTTTTGTTCCACTCCCCTCCAGTTTATGTGGGAACCATTTCCTTATGCTCATGCTCTGAGTCCCGCCCCTTTGCCTGAACAACTGGATCAAAAGCCTGTTTGCATGAGCTTGTGCACCTCAAGCATTTTGGATAGCATACACAGGACCTAGTTGCGGCATCATCCATGCTGGCCCTTTGTCAATATTGCCATGTATCTAGAAAGGATGTGTTGTAACCTCGGGCTCTGAGAGTTGCAGTGTTGGCAGATCTGCTCTGAGCAGGTTCCATGGGTACTGAAACTGGCCCTTTTAAGAAAGCCATACAGCCACCCATGTAATTCATCTTTCATTTTATGTCCTCCTTTCTGGCTTTAGATGACACCTCAGGTGCTGTACCCATATAAAACTGTATATTAATATACAAATATGATGTTTGGGTTCGACAAGGATCAGTGAGAATATGCTAAAGGTCCACAGATGATAGCACTTAGAGAGACAGAGAGACAGAGTGCCGTCATACTCGGCACTGGGGCTTTTTGTGCACCTTTTTGTGCAATGGTTTATAATCTCCAAGCTACAAGCCATAGTTCTGAAACTGCTGGAACTTTATATTTTTCTTAAACCTGCCACTGGCTCATGTTGAGCTCTATGTTAGCTTCGTACTAGCCGCTGACCCACGGACTTTGAAAGCTAATAATCACTCACCATCTGGTGTTTTTGGCATTCACTCGTCTGATCTCTGGCCCTCTAGATGATGAGAAAGTAGCTGCTAAGCCATGGCTGCAAATTACTTTGTGACTGGCTTGTCCTGCTGATGACAATACATCCTCTGACTTTTCCACGTAGCCTTTTCGTGTTTTGTTACAACATGCCACGCAGTAATCACTTATGACAGACAGACTCTTTTAAATATCCGAGAATCTTC
>JBCNYH010000023.1:27156498-27170100 GCA_039654325.1 Tandanus tandanus
ATGCTTGAAGTCCAGTGTGAAGTTTCCAGTCTGTGTTGATTTGGGGAGCCATGTCATCTGCTGGTGTTGGTCCACTGGGCTTTATTAACTCCAGAGTCAACGCAGCCATCTACCAGGACATTTTAGAGCACCTCATGCTTCCTTCAGCAGACAAGCTTTATGGAGATGCTGACTTAATTTTCCAGCAGCACTTGGCACCTGCCCACACTGCCAAAAGTACCAAAACCTGGTTCAGTGATCGTGGGATTACTGTGCTGGATTGGCCAGCAACCTACGGGGAGAATCTACGGGGCATTGCCAAGAGAAAGAGACATGAGACCGGACAATGCAGAAGAGCTGAAGGCCGCTATTGAAGCATCCTGGTCTACCATAACACCTCAGCAGTGCCACAGGCTCATAGCATCCACGCCACGCCGCATTGAGGCAGTAATTCATGCAAAAGGGGCCCAAACCAAGTACTGAGTTCATATGCATGATTATACTTTACAGAGGGCTGATATTTCTGTATTTAAAATCTTTTTTTTATTGATTTCATGTAATATTCTAATTTTCTGAGATTTTGGATTTGGGGTTTTCATAAGCTGTAAGCCATGATCATCAAAATTATAACAAATAAAGGCTTGAAATATTTCACTTTTCATGTAATGAGTCTGTATAATATATTTGTTGAATTACTGAAATAAATGAACTTTTGCACGATATTTAAATTTTTAAAGTTTCACCTGTTGGAACAATTGTGCTTATTCATGCAATTATTCAATTAGGCTTCATGTTCATATCAAATAATCATTATAATCATTATTATTATTATTATTATTATTATTATTATTATTATTATTATTATTTTATTTCAGTGACTTTAACCATGGCATGTTTGTTAGCACCCGAAGGGCTGGTTTGAGTATTACAGCTGATCTCCTGAACAACTTGTATTTGCTCATAAAACAGCACTGACCTTCTATAATATTTTATAAGGTTGAAAAGTACAAAGCAGGGCATCTGAGACCATTCCTCTTTACAGAATATATCCAGACCCTGTCATGTGCATTCTCCTTTTCAGTTCACCCCACCAGTTCTCAGTGACGTTCAACACCACCAACACCATCACAGAGGACTTGCTGCCTGAAGCTCAGTGTGGCTTTAGACCAGGCCGAAGCACGGTTGATATGGTGTCCTATATGGTCACAGTGAGACAGGTCCAGGAAAAGTGCATAAGCAGAACATGGCCTCTAGGCTGTCTTCATTGACCTGACAAAGGCCTTTGACACGGTGAACCAAGAAACACTGTGGACAATCCTTGTAAAACTTGGCTATCGCAGAAAGTTTGTCCAGCTCATTCTTCTGTTCCACCACGGAATGAAGGGCCTCGTTTCCCCTAACGGCGATGTCATACAGACCTTTGACATCTCCACCAGCGTGAAACAGGGATGTGTGCTTGCCCCTGTCCTGTTCAACTTATTCTTCACGTGCGTCCTGAACCATTCTGTTCATGACCTAGAACAAGGGGTGTACGTGATATACAGACTGGATGACTCGCTCTTCAATCGGAATGCAAAGACCAAGACACTTGAGCGACTCTTACTCGAAGCACTGTTTGCTGATGATTGCGCCCTCCTGGCCCATATGGAGTCTGACCTCCAGGTCATTGTGAACAGATTTGCAGAGTCTTGTCGACATTGTGGTATAACTATCAGCCTTGGCAAGACTAAAGTCATGTGCCAACCTGCTCCAGGTACTACACCACCCCCACCATTTGCATAGAGGGCATCTAGCTGAGGGTAATTGATCAATTCGAGTACCTTAGGAGTATCATCTCATCTGATGGTTCTGTCGATAAGGAAATCGACACTCATATCAGTAAAATGAGTCAATCGCTGGGCCGCCTTCGCTCTCGTTAGTTGAACCACAAGAGCAGCAAGCTAGCAGCCAAGATCAAGGTGTACAAAGCAGTTGTACTCACATGCCTTTTATATGGCTGTGAGACTTGGACGCTTTACAGAAAACAACTCAGGCAGCATGAGCGCTTCCACATGAGAGACCTGCGCTCACTTATGGGAATCAGATGGCGGAATCAATGGCGTGTGATTCGGAATCAGAAGAGGCAGAACACCCCTGACCTTGCATTTAATCTATGTTTACATTACAGACTATAAAAAAGAACAGCTTTGTCATGCGCTGTCGTATGTGTCTGCCTAAACATGTCGACATTTCAGCCTACAAGAACTCTTACACGTTGCGATAAGTTGTATATGTGTTTTGGCTGTGAATAGGCTAATGTTAGCCCAGTTATAACGTTATAAATAACTGTCAAATGTACATTGCTTTGGAGTAATTTATTAACACACTGCAGCCTCACAGACAGACACACACACACACACACACACACACACACTTTTTTTTCTATTAGGCACTAAGCATGTTTTTTCAAATATATAAGTCATAGAGTATCCCACCGTCTGTATGCACAGGCTGCCTTGTTCGTGTTCCTCTATATAATCTCTGCCTGCTGACCCATTGTGCGGTTTCACGAGTTTAAACAAAATTAATTATGAAGTTATTACCATTTCCTGTGGCTGAATTTGCCTTAATTTATGTTAATTTATGTTTTATGTTATGCTATCTTAGTTATTTTGTAAAAATGTAATTTGTTATTGTTTTAGATAAAGAATTTGCACATTGCTATTTTATGTTTTTGTCTATTTGATTACATTCATGCTCTGATCATTGAAACGAGAGAGAATCACCAGTGCCAGAGAACTTCGGAAGGCCTCCTCCTCCACACCACCTACTGCATCATTCCAGTGCCCTCATCGCCCTGCTACCTGTGTGCGTCTCTAAGATTGGACTTGTCAGCCACACCGGGCCCACGATCGAAGACAGCTGCACAACTAGACATCATTGTTCTCTGATGTTCTACCACCAGTCAGAGGACTGTTTTAGACACGTCCGAAGCCTGATTCTGCAGTCAGCTAACCAGTTTTTTGTTGCTTCAGATAACCAGTAATGCTTCAGATCATTTTTCTGCTGGAAGACCCAGTGAACAGGCAGATTCAGGTAAATTTTTATTTAAAATGTCCTGGTGGTTCATGTCCCCATATACCCTGACAAATTTTCCAGGGACTTTAGAGGAACAACAGCCCCACAATATCACAGAACCTGCAGCATATTACATATCATATTGGGGGAAATTTCTTTTCATTATTGCCTCATTAATTTTACACCAAACCCACTTTGTCTGTTTATTGCCCAAAAGCTCCTTTATGTTTTATCAGGCGATAGAACCTGAAACCAGTTGAAGTTGTAGTAGTGTTTCATGAACTCCAGGTCCTTGTAGGTAGCTGAGAGGAAAGACTTTTTATTTTTTGGCACCCCATTTAAATAAAATGTTAGCATGGAGGTGTTGTCCAGTGGTGATTTGGAAGATTTGATAACCCCTTAATAAATGTTTGTACCACAGTTAATCAAGAAGTCCTGAGTAACAGTTCAAAAATTCCTACAAACTCAAATAAAACATGTATGGGTATATATGAAGTACTTGAATGTATGTATACTTATTAATTTGTTGAACCACTTAATTCTACTAGGGTTGCAAGGAGGATGGAGCTTATCTCAGTTGACACTGGGCAAAGGCAGGGTACTCCCTGAACAGCTCACCAGACACCAACAACACATACACACACATTCACAGTCACACCTAGGGGCAATTTGGAACAGCCATTTAGCCTAATGTGCACATTCTTTAGACTGTTGAAGGAAACCAGAGTACCTGGAGGAAACCCATGCAAGCACAGGGAGAACATGCAAACTCCACACAGAAATTCCCTTGCCGAGCCCGGGGCTCAAACCCAGGACCTTCTTGCTGTGAGATAGATGTGGTAACCACTACACCACCATGCTGTCCATCAAATCACTTAAAAATTTACAATTTAAATGGGAAACATGCTTTAGTGACAATATGTTCACTGCAATTTATTAATATTAAGGTCCTGGGTTCAAGTCCTGGGCTTGGTGAGGGCGCTTCACTCTCGTACTTGTGGAGGATTCATTCGGGTACTCCAGTTTCCCCCCACAGTTCAAAGACAATAACATGGTTAAAACCTTGAATAGAATTATGTTTGGTTTCATACATAATTTAATACAAAAAAAATATATAAAAATATCAGGCAAGAGTTTAATCTTTAATTATTTATTTGTTCTTTTAAAAAATAAGTGAAAACAGCATTTCTGTGGGAGAAATTTTAAATATGAGGCAAACCTCATAGTACAAGGCATGCCTCAATTGTGTCAAACATCAACAAAACAAGAACAACAAAAGACATTTAATTAAAAAAAAAAAATCCTCACATCACTGTGCAAACTGTTTATACATACAGAACACTTCCAAACAAATGTCACACTTCCTGATAAATTATTTAAATAGCACATATCTACAAACATGAAACTACATCTTCAAATACATCAAACATCAATAATAACTTATTACTTTAAACTGCATCCATTCACTCACTTAGAACAAGATAACAAAAGACATGTATGCCCTGGAGGGGTTTTATATGGAAAAAAATATTTTGTAATATATACATTTTGAAAACAATACAATACAATTGCACTACACTTGCTAACTAAATAAAAATGTTAGTGATTTATATTATAGTATGAGGTATTATTTGTATATTGTCTTTCCTTGCTGTTTAGAATGCAGAGCATAGTACAAGCATGGCTACGAATGACATGATGGTTTGGATCTTGAAAAAAATATATATTTTACCATGTAATACACAATTAAAGAAATTCTACTGCCAAGGTCCAGTTTATTCTCAATGGTTAATGCCATTCGCACACTCTTTCTGTCTGTCTGTCTCTCTCTCTCTCTCTCTCATACACACACACACGTCAATAATATAAATTAGTACAATGTGACAAATGAAATGTCGATCCGCCTGTTGCATAGTAACAGACGATATGAATTTCCTGTTTAGATACGGTGGAAGTCTTGGTGTAATAACTTTTTGGTACATACTGTTCAGGTTTGAAACATTGATGACAAAGGTCCCTTTAACCCTGAGAACATCAGAATGGATTTAATGCCTCCAGAAAAGGGCAAGTGGCTTTTCAGTTAGCTCACAACCATCAAGAGGGATTTTAAACAAACATTCATACAGAAACCACTCGTGTGCTCGAAGTAACAGATAGCCCATTTCTGTGTATTAGAAGGACATCTAATGCTGATTTTACTTCATATTATGAGAGGTTTCTTTCATAGTCCACAGCAGATCTGTACATTTAAATTATAAACAATACCTCTTCTTTTTGGGTCCTTTCTAAAAAGGAGACCAGTTTAGAAATAAAGTCTTAAATGTTTTTTGTTTCTCTGCTTCATGCAGCGATGATGATTTACCTGCTTTACTGCAGGCATATGACTGTCCAGCTGTTACCAGACCTTGGAACTTTTTCTTAGTTGCATTGGTCCCATCATACAGAGTTCCTTAGGCCTTGTTTCGTAACAAACATTTATATGTCTTGGTCGAGAAAATAAAAAGGTTCATTCTTAAAAAGTTATCCTATTAGGCATCTGAAAGAGAAAAGAAAACCAAAACAGAAATTAGCACAAAAATCTCATGTGTTTTTTTTTTCTGGAATGTACTCATATATCACTGTAATTTCTAAAAGTGAATCATGCAAATTACCTCTACATTCATATTTGAGGTCTGAGAAGTAAATCATCTCCTGAGAGAACACAAACAGGCCAAGTCTTCCACCAGCATATGTGTTGTCATATATATTTCCAGAATCTGCCATGATTTTCTTGCCTTCATACATGACGACTCTGGGGAGAAAAATAAGGAAGAATATGTGAATAAGTGGGCTCATGGGTTTTCTGTTTTTCTTATGAAACAAAAGGCTTTAAACTGGACACCAACCTGATAAGTCCAGTTTTGGGTCTATGGATCAGTCGCCATCTGTAGGCAGTGAAATCCTTCCAGCCGATTCTCTTGGGGTCATGCCACAATGTGCGCACCTGAAATTCATTATAAACAAAATAATGAGAACTCTGACCTTACATTTTTTAAAGACAACATTTTTCAAGGATAAACGCTATCTACCTGTCCTGTTGTGTCTCCTGTATGCCACAAAGCATTCCTAAGGTGCTCTCCTGGACCTGTGGTGGAATTGACCACTTTGATGGACAGCCCAGAGTAGCCCTGAGCTTTTGTGGGTGTGTGAGACCAGTAGGTCTGTGTAATCTGTTTCCACATCACCACATAGAAGCGGGAGCTGGACTGATACCCGAATACAAAGCCAGCATAATCGTCATCTCTGTCGGTATTTATGAAGAAGGTTCCACTAAAATCCACTGCATTAAACACGTCATAGCCTGAGAAAGAACGGTGATAAAGACGATGGTAAAAGTATTCCCTCACTGATGTTTGGTATTGGTTGTATTTAATTGAAATTTTCAGGTACTTACCAACAGCAATGCCAGGGTCACAGTTGACTGTCTGAAGAAGCTCTTTACCCTGGTGGCGGACCACCCAGTTAGGGTCAATTTGTGAAGTTCCTGTAGGGTCTAGAGGAACCATCTGGAACCTACGGAAATCTGTTTCACTGATATCAAAGTTCTCTGGACAAACATCCTCAATATCAGGGATATTGTCTTGGTCAAAGTCATCTTTGCAAATGTCACCACGTCCATCACCTAAAAGAAATGTAACATTAAGGTCAAACTGGGAAAAAGAAACTGGAGCAAAACATGTAATGTAATGTATTGCTTACCATCAGAGTCTAATTGATCAGGGTTAAAGGCCAGTCGACAGTTATCTTTTTCATCAGGCACACCATCATTGTCATCATCATGGTCACATGCATCACCCTTGCCATCCTTGTCATGATCGGCCTGGTTGGCATTGGGGATGTAGGGACAGTTATCCAGATTATTCTGATGACCATCATCGTCGATGTCCTGGTTGCTGTCGCATTTGTCACCCACATTGTCTGAATCAGAGTCAATCTGTAGGAGGAAAATAAAGAATGAAGCTGCTGTTCTGAACATCCTTTTGAAGGATTGCTAATTAGTTTTGTAATGCTTCAAAAATTCAGTGGTTATTTTTCTGAAATGTCATTCTCTGTCATTACTCCCACATGGGTAGAGGTCATGCAATAATACCACAATTCCACCTCTTTCACTTCTATTCTACATAACTTTGTACAGTTCTATCTGCATGGACACACTCAAATATAGGTTGTACAAGTATAATTCTGGGCTGGTGCATGAAAAGCATATAATTGCATTTATGAACAGTTGAACAGGGGGTTGTAGAAAAATGTTTCAATTCCTTTTTAAATTACTTTTACTATGTAAAGCTGCTTTGTGGCAATGTCAATTGCAAAAAGCGCTATACAAATAAAACTGAATTCAACTGAACAGTGTGTTGCACTATAGTTCAATTGTTTGAGTGTCAAAAAAAATAGTAAATAAGATTTAAGAAAAAGGCTGTACCTGGTCAGGGTTGTGCTCCAGTGGACAGTTGTCACAGTGATCTCCAACCCCATCTTGGTCAGTGTCTCTCTGGTCAACATTGTAGACGTATGGGCAGTTGTCGTTTTCATTCAGAATGCCTGAGCAATTAATCATTTGGTTAACAAGCATATTTTTGGGCTGTTTCCTTTATTTAAAATGTTCAGTGCTGTATCTTTATGCATTTGATGAACTTACCATCACCATCAATATCGATTGCACAAGCGTCGCCTTCACCATTTTTATCTGTGTCAGTCTGGTCTGGATTGCTATTAAATGGGCAGTTATCACAGCGGTCACCAACTTCATCTTGGTCTTGGTCATACTGTCTTGGGTTGAAGACAAATGGGCAGTTGTCCTGTTTAAAACAGAAATATGTTAAAGATACTCATTAACAAATGTATTTTTTAATCTGTTATCAGTTCATTTTGGATGAATATAAAGGTTTCCTGGCTCACATGCTTAGTATCTTAGTTCTGTATCTGTTTATACTAAGAATAACAAGACGGCGTGACCGGAGGAACGATCTTGTGCATGCGTGATAACTTGGCAGTACAACAGCGATTGGTAGAAAGTGGAAAAGTCTGAGAACAAGTGTTAAGAAACAGAAGAAGGGAAACGATTTCAAGAGAAATAAAAAAGATGGGGATGTGGCCGGTGCAGGGGTCATTAACACTCACGTACAGGAGGAAAAAAATGGTTTCAGAAAGACATTGTGGATCCGATTCCATTTTATTTCACAGAGATGCCACCGTACTTCATCTTTATTTAATCTTCCTGGAACTGAATGGAAACTTTAATACTAAAACAATCTGAGTGCTTCAGTGCAGACAGTGTACTTTTGAAGAGATATACTAAAGCTACATATCCATTCTCAGGTCCATTCTCTGCCATCATAATCAGCACTACATGAATGCCTAGAACTGTACACCACAGACATCTGTGCTGGTATTTACCCCGAAATAGAACTTTAAATTATACATAGAAAACCAAAGAATTTTACAGCACTGACATTATGTCTATTATAGCTATTGTTATTGTTGGGAGACGAGTTCATGCCTCCACTCTTCTTTCTTTCCTGCTCTACTTTACATATACAAACATAGGAGTGGAAAAAGTGTCTTCAGCTCACCCTATCATCAGGGATCCCATCATTGTCATCATCAGGGTCACAAGCATCCCCAGTTCCATCTTTGTCATAGTCTTCTTGTCCAGAGTTCGGAAGGTCAGGGCAGTTGTCCTAAAAGATTAACTTTGAATTATGGGGTTGCAGCCAAAAGGCAAAGTGGTGTCTAAGCATACAATCAAGAGGACCGTTACCTTCTTGCAGTGGTAAGTGGCATTCTCAACACAGTGGAGATCACTGTTGGGCCAGCCGTCCAGGTCAGTGTCCTCTCCACATATATAACCATTACCAGCATAGCCTGGCTTGCATTCACAACGAAACATGATGTCAGAGAAAACTCCCAAATAAATACAGTTGGCCTTTTTGTTACAGTTATGGCTGCCATCCTCACATGGGTTCCTTGGGACACAGACCTGGAGAAGGTATGATATGAGTGAGCCTTATTTATTACACATTAATGAACTGGACAAGTGACCCCATTTCACTAGTTACCAATTTAGGGGCTGCACAATTTACTTAATCAAATTAAAACTGCATCAAACTGCATCGTGCAATTAAAAGTAGCATAAAGTTTAAATAGTACATGCTATTAAATGTAAGAGTAGAATTCATTTGTGAACAGTCAGAAATCACAGTCATCCTACAGTGACACCATCCACAAAGTCCTATTTCAAAAGATTTTTTATCTAATTAATGTTGTTAATTAATTAATTAATGTGTTTTAGTAATTAAACACTCTCCAACATACGCATAGTGGATCTGATCTACTGAGTAATGAAATACTGGACAGTTCTGAGGAACAACAGTGGAGATCTCCATCAGAATCTCTCTCACCTGTTTGTTGGCCATTGCTTGCTCACTGCCCCTCCCAAAAGGCTGAGGTCCAGAGTAACGAGAAGGACATGGTAGGCAGTTATAGCCTGGTTTTGTGTTCTCACAACGATGAACTCCGTTGAGCATGAAGCAGGTGTCAGGAACCATTTTGCACTGCAGAGACAAAGTTTACGCTTAACAAGCCATGATCTAATCATTTGTGACATGTATCATATTTTTCTTTACAATGATCATACCTCATCAATGTCTTCACAATGGACTCCATCTCCAGTATACCCTAGTGGACACTCCCCACACTTCCAAGAGCCATCTGGAAAACTGGTGCACTTAGCACCAGCAAAGCAAGGGTTGGAAAGACAGCCATCTTAAAAAAAAAATAAAAAAATAAAAATAAAAAATAAAAAAGGACCAGTTAGCATTTGTTGGACAATTTTGGGAATAGAATACAAATAACCTTCTAAAAATGAGTGTCCTGCTTACCAATGGGACAGCCTTGAGAGCTGCACGTACGGGTGCTTTTTGAATCACCAATGCACTGATTCCCACCATATTTTGGCAGAGGATTGTTACAAAGGCGATGTCTGCTCTGCAGTCCTCCACCACAAGTTACAGAGCAAGAGTCCCAAAGTGACCACGGCCCCCACCCGCCATTGACTAAGCCACAGATAGAAAGGAAAACCGATTGGATCTTCATTATCACTTTACATAAGTCAGGTTAGCTTTGATTAAATTTTTACAGTTTAGTCATTTTGCAAAACCAAATCAACTTTAAGCTGCTCGACAGAGTTAGCAATAATACATACTAAATTATTTACTCTGTATAAAACTATGAAAATGTCTTACTTGGGCAAGGGGACATTTTGCATGGTTCTGTCTGTCTGCCCTCTCCTTGACAGTCTTTGCCACCCATTTGTGGGGTGGGTGAGTTACAGAGACGGATGCGAGTGATGACACCCATGCCACAAGTTACTGAACATGAGGACCAGGGAGACCAGTGGCTCCATCCTCCATCTTGCTTGACTGCAAAACAAAATTTTAACCTCACTCATCTTTTCTTTTAATTTAATGTTGAGTAAGAACAATCATATATTTTTGAAATGCAGAAATGTTGTGTAGATATTCGGTTGATGCACAGTGCATATACATTTTGCCTGAATTTTCAAGGTTATTTATGCATTAGGACTCACAGCGTTTGTCACATTCCTGCAGATAGCAGTCTCTGGTCTGCACTGAGGTACCCTCACAGTTGCTGTTGATGCGATCACATGAGCGGCCACGCTGTTGGATGCCCCGGCCACAGGTCACTGAGCAGTGGGTCCACTCGGACCAGGGAGACCAGCCATCATCAGCATAGTCATTTACTGAAGAGGGAGTCAGAAAGAAAAAAAAAAAAGACAGCTGGTTAGAGCTGATTGCAGCTGGTTTCAATATTAATGCTCTATTATATCAATAAAGAGTTAAGACAGAGGCAGTCATGTTATAAAACAGAAAAATGTTTAACTTACGAGTTCCACAACGTGGGCAGCATTCACCATCAGGCACAGTGGCATTGGCACAAGGCATGAGAGGACAGGAGATTTCCCGACAAATAGTAGCAGAGTTCTAGATTTACAATGGGTAGACACAGAATAACAGATGTACTAAATGTGTCAGACACTTTTTTGATTACATAGGGAAGTACTTCGCATTATAGTGATCACCTGGGCTAAGGTGTATGGTTAAATAGGGTGTGGAACACAGTGTGTACACATGATAAATTAAAGGTGTATAAAAGGTAAGGTAGTGTGCTGCTTTTATTTCAGTGTGTTGTGGTGGTGTTTCTTGAAATATATTGAAAAGATTGGAGCGGAATTAAGTAGCAGGATCAAAACACTGACTTTTAACTAAATTAATTCAAAAACAAAGGAAATATACACTGCCCAGCCAAAAAAAAAAAAGTGACTAATATTTTGTTGGATTGCTTTTAGGCTTGATTACAGCATGTAATCTCCATGCCATTGTTTCAACAAACTTAATCAACATTTATTTCCATTCAGTGTTGGGTTCATTTTTCACTTGAAAACTGAACCACTCCATGAAGTCTTCTCCAGCACATCCCGAAAACTTTCGATAGGGTTACGGTCAGGACCCTATACATATGTGAAAATGATTCCTCATGCTCCCTGAACCACTCGCTCATTATATGAGTCCCCATTTCATATCCGTGCCATCAGGGAAGAAAAAGTGCATTGATGTGATAACCTGCTCATCCAGTACATTCAGCTCATCAGCTGACTTCATTTTATTGCCATATACAGTAATAGTGCTGAGCTCAAGGCGGTTCAACAAATATTAAAATGTAACATTTTTTATTTTTATTTTTTAGGCTGAGTAGTGTATTTGATTGAGCATCTGCTATAACGCCAGCTTCAGGCTTACCTGGCAGGTGCAGTGGGTGCAGCTGTCCACCGTCCACTCTTCCTTGTCTTTGTAGACAATGCCATTATGCAGGCACACCCCATTGTATTTTTTAATTTGGTTCTTTATTAGAGCATTTTCTGTAGTCTGGAAGGGCACAAAGTAAACATAATATTTTAGCACAGACTGCATTGCGGACAGGAGCTGCCCTTTGCAATAAGTGCATATGAAGTATTATTGAGATTATTGAGAGACTGTTGTTAGTTGTCTGAGGAAAAGTTATGGCACGGTGAAGGATGTAATTATGGTACCAGTTTCTCACTTACTCATTTGCTGAATCACTTAATCCTACTAGGGTTGCGAGAGGCTGGGCAAAGGCGTGGTACTCCATGACCATTGCGGTGCCAACACTCACAACTATAGGTTCAATTTGGAACAGCCAATTAGCCTAATGTGCATGTGCTTGGACTGTGGGAGGAAACCAAAATACCCGGAGGAAACCCATACACACACAGGGAGAACATGCAAACTCCCCTTGCAAACGCCCTTGCTGAGTCCAGGACCCGAACCCAGGACCTTTTTGCTAATAGGCGGACATGCTAACCCCTACACCAACATGTCGCACTTGGTAGAAGTATCTCATCAGTTAAACAGAGGGACAGAGAGACAGCACAAACTGAGAACAGCTGTTTCCAATACTCACCACTTGGTGGAGCTGATTTGATAGTTGCTTCACAACCACACCAAGCCCCTTGAGCTCCTTAAACATGCTGGCGAAGTCTTCACAAGAGAAGCCACAGATGTCTTGAAGATCTGAATCACAGGGACACAGAAGAAAGGTTTTTCCTGAACATCTACAGGCCAGCAATGACTGCAGAGTATGAATAAAAATAAATGGTGAAAAAGTGTCCAAAAGCCTACCTTTGGTCTTGTGTCCAGTGTAATCTGTGCGTATAGCTGGACTGGAGCCATTCACTGGGTTATTAAGGGTCACGACGTCCATAATGAAGGAAGCTGTCCAGAGAGCAGACACTGATGTTGGCACTGTTTTCTCTAGCTTTGACCAAAAATGATTCACTTCAGAACTATGTTGGGTTTTCGTGATTAAAGTAATTACTTACAGCTCTCACATCCCATGTTACGAAGGATTGTCTCCAAAGTGGTTCTAAATACAAAGCGTGCATTCTGGAGCACTCCCTGTAGAGAAACATGTGAAAATGGTGAACTGGTGAATGTAACCTGTTGGATTCTGTCACTGAAGGTCTTATTTCATAGCATAGCCGGAGAGGAAGCTGTTACATCACTGTTTTCAGTCTACCTGGGTAGCAAGGCCCTCCAGGCAGTCCACATTTTTACTTATTCCCAGCTCCTAACAAAGCTAAGACAAGTAATCAGGGTGTGCTGGGAGCGCTTGGACAATCAGGAGGTCCCCAAAAAATAAATGGGGATACAGGAGATTAAATGTCAATTTAACCAAGTTCATGAAACGCAGCTCTGTACATATACAGTACATGGGACACATGTTCTGATATATAAAGTACATTATATATTCACTCAATACAGAATATGATAAAATATCTGTATAATTATATAAATCTGTTGGTCAGTAATTGTTTCTGTGTAGATTTGTTTATTTCTATAGATTTGTTTAAAAGTGCCTGAATAGGAGTAAAAATTTCATCCCTAAGGAAAATAAATTACCAGACCTAACCAAGTTCATATATATATA
>JBCNYH010000023.1:27214149-27226202 GCA_039654325.1 Tandanus tandanus
GTCCTCAGTATTCGAGGTATCACTAAGCAGCCTGCACCTTTTGATCTAAGGGGGCGAGCTGGATCATAAACAACAAGGAGTTCGCTAAGATAATGTGGCACATAACCATTAAGTGTTTCAAAGATTAAAAATAGCAATTTTTATTCAGTGAGTAATTTAATTGGGAGCCAGTGCAGTGTAAATAACATAGGGGTGATATGCTCATATCTTCTGGTTCTAATACTTGCTGCACTAAGGAAGACAAAAGCTGCACTAAGGTCAAGTAACACAAGCAGGGAGACACAGCCGTGACTTTATATTCATAAAATGAAAGAAAACAATCTTGGTAGCATATAGATATGGATTTAAACCACAGTCAACAATTACAATAGAATTTTTAACATGTGGGTTCGTTTGATCATTAAGGTACCTGGTCTTGATTTCTCCTTCTCATTGACTGAGAGCCTAAAATAGTCATCTTAGTTTAAAAAAATATATATTACACATTTAATCATTTATTGCTGATAAACATGCATATAGGACAACACAGTGGCATAGTTAGCACTTCCGCCTCACATAAGGAAGGTTTTGGGTTTGAGCCCTGTGCCTGGTGAGGGTGTTTCTGTGTGGAGTTTGTATGTTCTCCCCGTGCTTGTGTGGATTTATTCAAGGTGCTCTAGTTTCCACCCACAGTCATTGAATAGTCTTGATTGCCCCGATGTGTAAATGTGAGTATAAATGGTTGTGTGTGTTTTGGCTCTGCGATAGTCTGGCGAGTTGTTAAGGGTGTACCCCGCCTTCGCCCAGCAATGATGGACCTCCTGTGACTCTAATAAAGGATTAATTGATATTGAAAATGAAATCAAATATTTGAAACATGCATCGAGAGCAACTGGTTCGGCTACTATAGATGTGTATCATCAGCATAGCAATGAAAAACAACAACATATTTTTATTAAATGTTACCAAAAAGAAGAATATAGAGAGAAGTATAAAGCTTGTATCCCACAGTGCGGCAAATGCTGAATTTTTGTATTCACCAACTTTTCTGGCGAATATTGATGAAAAGCAGGGTTCGTCTCTGTCATTAACGATGTTTACCAACAATTAGCAGCATTTGTGTGAATGTTTGCAAAAGTGTTTGTGAACGACAGTCAGTGAATATTAGTGACTGTTAGAGACAGTGTTTGTGACGATTAACAACTATTTGCCACTCTTTTGTCACTGTTTGGGACATTTTGGCAACTCCTCGTAAAATACCTGGTGAATGTCAACCTTATCCCTATTGATGGACCCAAACCTATAAAAAGGGTGAGCAAACCCTCCACAGCATTGTGTTGCGCTTTGTTGCCAACTTGGCGAACCAAAAAAAACTTTAGCAAAACGTGTTAAAATCGTTTGCAAATGTTTGCAGAAAAATAAAAATAGTTTTGCAACCTTTTACGAACCCTGATGAAACCCAAAATTCACTATGTTCATCAGGCAGTGAGATACGAGCTTAAAGGTCCGAGGATACTACCTTAGGGCACTTTCATGTAAAATGCATCACTTTGTGTTTATTTTGATCCAAATTTTAATCTTAGAGCAGTTTATCTGCTAAAATTCTGCAATTTAAGGACATACTTGAAGACCTGTAGAAATTTTAAAGCGGCACGATATTTACAAATACACAAATTTGGACCCAAACATGCCAACTTAATATACTGATTGGAGAGGACATTGTGCCCCACACCAATACAACGCATCTTTTCTGGTACAAATACTGATTCCCTGAAAAAAATCCTCAATTTCAAACATATTATTTTCTCACATAATGAGATATTTATCAGTTACATATATACAGATTTAATAATGACAAGAAATAACTCATCCTGGGCAGCACAGTGGTGCAGTGGTTAGCACTCACCGCCGCCTCACAGCAAGAAGGTCCCGGGTTTAATTCCTGGGCACGGGCGTTTCTGTGTGAAGTTTGCCTGTTCTCCCCGTGCTTATGAAGGTTTCCTCCGGGTACTTCGGTTTCCTCCCACAGTACAAATACATGCACAGTAGGCTAATTGGCTGTTCCAAATTGCCCCCAGGTGTGAGAGTGAGTGTGAATGGTTGTGTGTGTGTTGGCCCTGCGATGGTTTGGCGAGCTGGCCAGGGTGTACCCTGCTCTCACCCAGAGTCAGCTTAGATGGGCGCCAGCCTCCCCGCGACCCTAAATAGGAATAAGCGGCTTAGATAATGAATGAATGAATAACTCATCCTGGAGAGAACAGGTTTTGGACGGACTGGAAGCAATGACTCAAAATATTCTCTAGACACGTTGTCAATGTCCTGAAGTTGCTAAAACCACATAATAAATATCATATTGAATTAAAATACATGTACTGGGTGAAAATTTTAATGGAAAGGACATTCACACATTTTTTTTTTTTGGATGGACAAAAATGAATCAAACAACTAAATACTATTCAAAGTATTAATATTCATAATATTTTTCTCCAAATTATGCTAAACACAAGGAAGTTCCCCGTATCCCTAGATAAGGAAGTTCCCCTTATCCTGTCCCACTTGTTCTGTAGTTCACCTGGTAACTTCTTCCTACGATGTACGTCGTGAGCTATTTTAAGACAAATTATGAAAATCCTTTCGATTTATTGTCAATGTGATGGGAAGGTGTGGTCAATTTTGTGGGCGGCACGGTGGCATAGTGGTTAGCACATCTGCCTCACAGAAATAAGTTCTAGTTCAACACCATCAGTATGGCATTTAAATGTTTGCCCTGTGCTTGTGTGGGTTTTCTCCAGGTACTCCGGTTTCCTCCCACAGTCCAAAGACATGCACATTAGGCTAACTGGCTGTTCCAAATTGCCCCTATGTGTGAGTGTGAGAGTGAATGGTCTGTCAAGCTGTTCAAGGTGTACCCCACCTTCCCCCAGTGTCAGCTGAGATAAGCTCCAGCCTCCCCATATCCTTAAAGGGATTAAGCAGTTCAGCAAGTGAGTGAGTGCTCAATTTTGTCAAAAACAGCATTTAAGTCTAATAAAATCAGAATGCTTAAGATTATTATGGGCAATGAAAGGGTGTGTTGCAATAAATTCTGGGTTTTGATCCATTACAAACGAGTTTCCAGCTGCGTGACAAGAAGCACAGATACTGATGACTATAGATGGAATTCATGGTTTCCCAATTCAATTCTTAGTCTGACCTTGTTTCACAGATATGTGTCCACAGGTTATCCAAAGTAACAAAGGCATTTCCTGGGTTTTAACTCCACTCTAATCTGTATAAACACCATCTCTCAATTTGTGGGAAAGAAGATCTACCTACCTACCTACCTACCCAAGCACCCACCCACCTACCTACATACCTACCTACCTATCTATCAATCTATCTGTCTACCTACCTATCTACCTATCTATCTATGAGGGTGGGCTAAAAAAGTTCATAGTAATCCTTCTCACCATCAGGATGAGAGTCTCTATACCAAGAGGATCCAAGCACTGCTCCACCAATGGAAGAAGTGTGAAGATCACAAGAAAGAATATTTTGAAAAAAGCCCACCCTTGTATCTTTTTTTTACTTGAATCACTCAGTCAGATGCACCTATTGATTCCAGATAAGGTCACTCATCGAGATCACTTAGTTCCCGGAGCTGTTCTACTGAATCACAAGATTTACGACATACAAGATATTACCTGCTGCTTCAGAAAACACAGTGTGCCTGCAGGAGCTTTGTACAACATGCTTGAAAATACAGGGCTGCAGTACTAATTATAATAAGTGCAAAAAGAGGAAGCAAAAGCATGTAAATATTTTGAAAGGGGTTTGATCCAACTGGTTCAGATAAATGTATATATAGAGTATGGTACTGAGGTTCATGAACTGGACTTGCGGCATTTATCAGAGCAGCTTAAAATGCAAAATGATTATCTCTAATTCAGCTTATGGCACTCCAAGTGTTTGATGGACATAGACTTGAACTTGAACCTGGCATCTACTACAGATTTTGGATAATATGTGATGTCTAACACCAGATACAACACTTTTGTCAAAGAGCCAAATCAGGGTGCTTAGTGTGTGACACACTGAGCTTACAGGACTATGTAATGTCTTATGTTTCCCCCCAGAATTTCTTTTAAACAGTTCAAACAGACAGCTTATCAGGAGGGGTACATGAGGATTACAACATACACAATCTGTGTTAACTGATTCAGTGGAAAGAAATGTTAAATGTCAGCACTGTATCTGTTTAGACTTTAATGAAGAGTAGAAGTGAGAACCGCATTCCTCTGAGACTATGACTCACTGACTCAGCAGCTGGGTCCTTTCAGGCTGCCCATAAGGCGAAGTCTCCCAGTCTCATGACGACATATCAACTTCCTCCCTTTCCTTTTTTTAGGCATCCTTATTGAACGGAAGAGAGGCTTATTTTTTTATTCAGAATTTTAGAGATTTGTTACACGTTGTTCAACTTGTGAATGAACATTAATTATGTAAGTGATCTTCTTAAATGCACCAGCATACCCTTTTATCTATACAGTTTTTTTATACAGTATTATTTTTCTGGTACATAGGCATGTAACAATATAAATACATATATAACATCCCATAAAAATTTTTATAGAGCACCTACAGATTAAGGTGATATACATTTTGTTATAGCGGAGCCCCAAAGGAATGAAGAATGATTTCCATGGCTGTCCCGTGTCCGTGCGTGCCAACCCTATTATGATGTTATTCGTATACACACACACACACATTTTGCAGCAACACAGAACATGAACTAGTTAAATGGATAAATAGACTAACAAGACAGGTGATACAGATCAGATGGATCAGCGAGTGAAAGACAGTGAAGAGAAAACCCAGAGTTAACCTTAATGATGTGGAATACATAGGCTGTGCTAAACCTGTTGGGTTATGTTATGGCTGCCATGGCAAAGTGGTGGCAACTTCCATTCGTGGCAAAAAGCCAGATGTAAACAATTCACTGTTGGTCACTGAAACATCAGTTTCTGCTCATTTCTTAGTAACTACGAGAGTGAGAGATTTCATCTGTTGCTCATTTTACTCCTCTCTTGCTCATAAATACTATCATATATCACTGTCATGATTAATTCGTTACCTGCGTGTGGCTCAGTGTTCCAAATCCCCAGAGAAATAACAATGGGATCTTTGGTTATGTGTATCCTGATATAAAATGTACCTCCAGGTTATTTCAATAGTATTACTGTTGGTTTTCCTCCATTGTGGAGTCTGAGTTGTGATGCCTCTGAAGATTTATGGAAAGCTTGGCAAAAATATCTGAGGGTGTTATGGAAGTTATCTAGTATGATTCATTGCTATATTGTTGAATGTTTATCATCTTTAAAGTACTTATTGTACAATTATTGTACAATAGAGTTACAGCTTCATAAAATTAATTATAAAAGGACTAAATATCAGATGCACTATGATTAATATTTTAAACATAGTAACTAAACTGAGTGTAAAAATTCCCATATCACTGGCAGGTATTACCCTCTAACTATAGAGAATTATTCATTCATTCATTTTCTGAACAACTTAATCCTAATTAAGGTCAAGGGGAGGCTGGCGCCTATCTCAGCCCCTGGTCATTGGAACCCCTGGACAGCTCGCCAGGCCATCGCAGGGCAGAAACATGCTGACAGCAATACTCTTTTCGAAAGCAAAATGGTTCTTCGATAGCAATGGTTCTTTTACTATGCCTCTCACCATAGACAGTGTCAGACATCGCTGACCCAGTTAGCTGCTCTGGGGGGACAGCAGTGACAACCCAGAGACAGTGGGGCTTGAACCCCTGACCATGGGATCAGTAATCCAGCACCCTACCACCGGGCCACCACTGCCCCTATAGAGAATTAGTGTATGAATATACATTTAGTACAGTATACAGTATGCAGTACTGAACCATAGCCATAGTAGTCTACTTACCACTCTAACGAGTGCTATCTCTGTGCTATAATGAGGTCTAAATCCTGACTGATACATTTTGTGAATATTATTCCTACATAACTGCTGCACTACGGCTTTTCTAAGACCTTGGAAAATCGTCGAGGTCAGGTTTTTAGTCAGAGGTTTGATAACTGCTATTTTAAGGGTAATAGGTACATAATGAGTGCTAAAGGTAAAAATAATTACATTAAATAAAGGGTTGACCATTTCTGGTAATATCTGTTTTAAGAAACATGGAGGTACTGGATCTAGCACACAGGTGGAGGATTTTGATGAAAGGATTAATAAGATTAGCTCTGTCTTTTGAAGGTGGCTAAAACATTCTAGTTCCTGATCTGATAGCGATATATTGTGATGTAACGGTGCTGAGGATCAATGTGGAGGACGTCACACCACCGATCCGCACCACCTGTGGTCTGCCCGTCAGGAAGTCCAGGATCCAGTTGCATAAGGAGACACTGATACGCAGATCTGGAAGCTTCATGACAAGCCTAGATGGGATTATGGTGTTGAAAGCGGAGCTGTAGTCAATAAACAGCATCCGCACATAAGTGTTCTTGTGGTCCAGGTGTGAGAGAGCAGTGTACAGAGCCAGCGCTATTGCATCGTATGTGGATCTGTTTGAGCAGTAGGTGAACTGAAATGGGTCGAGTGAAGCAGGCAGTGAAGATGTGATGTGAGCTTTGACTATACGCTTAAAGCACTTCATGATGATGGAGGTGAGTGCTACTGGGCGATAGTCATTGATGCAGCTCACAGTAGGTTTCTTCGGGACAGGGACGATGGTGGTCCTCTTGAAACATGTGGGGACGACAGACAAGAGCAGGGAAAGATTCAAAATGTCTGTAAAGACATCCGCCAGTTCCTGAGTGCATGCTTTGAGAACACGACCTGGGATGTTGTCCGGTCCAGGAGCTTTCCCTGTGTTTACCTTTTTAAAATATTAACACGTCTGCCAGAAAGTTATGAAAAGGACAGCTGTCCTCCTCTGACAGAAACTCCAGCTTGCTGTGGTTCTCAAAGCGGGCATAGAAGATGTTCAGCTCCTCAGGTAGAGAAGCAGTCACCTCCCCCACGTTAAAGCTCTTCTCTTTGTTGTCCGTGATATTCTTTAGCCCACTCCACATGTGCCTGATGTTTGGGCCACTGTAACAGGATTCCACCTTTTCCCTGTACTGTACTGTCTCTTGCATGTTTTTATTGCTTTTCTGAGATCATACTAGGCTTTCCTGTACTCACAAGGATCTCCGGATTTAAATGCAGCTGTCCTCGCTTATTTTTGTTATCTTTTAATAGATTTGGGAAATATGGTGCTATAGCAGCACTAAAAGCTATTGCCCTGAATCAAGGATGTATCACAGACATTTATTGAAGGTGCATTGTTTAGCTTGATAGATTTGAAAGATGCAGACCAGTGAAAGTTGTACCACCACCATGTTCTCCAGTGTGACATGTTACAGCCAACCTTAAAGTTCACCATCAGCTAGGCACTCCCTCCCAGTTAGTGGTGTTCATAGGCGTTTGCCTGGTCTCCAGCTGGATGCTGGCCTCTGTCAGCCAGGCAGCTTACCGTCTAGGTATCCCTTGCACACATCTGCTTTAATTGGCTGTAGTTTTCCAGCGATCCTGACAGATAAACTGTATAGATAATGGATGGATGGATATTTAGTACAGACTTACTGCAGTTAAACCACCTTTTCCTTTTCCTGTGATTACAGCTATGAGTCTGTTGGGAAACATCTCTACCAACTTTGCACATCTAGACTGTGCAGTGTTCGTTCACTCTTCTTTATAGAATTGATCAAGCTAATTAAAATTGCATTGTGACTGTTGGTAGACTCTAATTCATGTCATTCCATAGATGGTCAATAGAGTCTGAGCTCTGCCCAGGCCACACAAGGACGTTCATCATTTTCTCCTTCAGTCACTGTGTGGTCAACTTTACTGTGTGTTCAGGTCATTGTCCTGTCGGAAGGTGAACCTTCTTCCCATTGATAACTTTGTGGAAAAAGGCAGCGGTTTTCAACTTTTTTTGCCCCGTCCATTTTTTTCTTTTATCTTGACACGTGCCCCGGTCCCTGCAGCAGAGAAACACCTCCACATCAGGATGCTACCCCCTTCATGCTTAGGTATGGTGTCTCTGAATGGTAAGCTGCAGTGGTTGTCCGTCATTATGACGCTTGCTTGGTGTTGAGGCGTAATAGCTCGATTTTGATCTAATCATAATACCTTTTTCAATTTGGTCTCAGAATGTACAAGGTGTGTTTTAGCTAAGCTCAAATGAGCAGTGCCTTTTTTTCTTGCAGCCCTTCAATACGTGCCACATTTGAGCATTTGTGATATTGATGTGTAATGAAAGTTTCTATAGGCCTGTTGGTAGCCTTTCTGATCATTTCTTCCTCACTCTTTTACACAGTAATGGTCCTAGTAGTACACAACACTTTCCATTTCTTGGTTATGGACTTTACTGCGCTCCTAGGTTTTGATAAGGTGTTTAATTTTTTTGTATCCATCTGCTGACTTGTGCATGTTCACAATGTTATGCCTCAGATGATTTTTTTGCTTTCAGTTACACTTCCAAGCACTGGAATGCTAATAGCTGTTTTTATGCTAAACCATCATAATAATTACAGTTGATCACAGGTGGAAGCTTGGTGTGAATAAGGAAGTTAATTTATTACACCTGATTGAGTGTACAAGTATTTTTAAAAGTGGTGATGGTGATTGTTTAACCATCTCTGTGATTGTTTTTATTTTTATTTTTTCTGAGCTGCTGCCCGTATAACTTTCATTTAGCTGTTATAAATCGCATTAATCCCAACGACTGACTCACATATGGGACCCCATGATGAAGTTTAACTGAATCACTACAGCCTAAAAAAAATTGTGTCTTAATTTCAGGCTGTAAAAGAATGTGTATATATTGAAGAGGCTGATTATTTTATACCCACTGTATTAATGGTTTTAATACAGCCTTAAGAAGAAAACTCTTAGTCACCTCAAAATTCCTTCAATTGCTGAGCAGATCCAGCCTTTTAATCTGCCGCACTGAAAAATGTGCAGCCAGGGAAGTCTTAAATTACACCCAGAAGGGACTTCTGGATTTTCATATTTTATTATATTGGAGACATATTTTCTCTTCCCCACATTTCTTCTCTGGGACAAAATCACATGGAGTATCCTTTGCATGCCAGAAGCTGTTGGTCTTGGCTTCTATTTGTTTAACTCCCCTTGGCCACAGGGAGAACAAAGACGCATACTGAGGTCAATGTGGCCCTTGACAACTGCTTTAGGTTAAACAAAGTCTTGAAGATACTTAGTGTTTTTTCTGTCCCAATCTTTCCGAAAAACAGATTTCTGTGATTAAGACAAATTAAGAAATTAGACTGATATATGATGCAAATATAATATCCTCTAGTGTACATAATACCCCTATTTAATAGGCTTGTTTCTTTAGTATAAGTCATAGCAAAGCATTTCCATGCATACAGATTGTTTTGTGTAAAATATCCTAGCACCTCTCCTAACACAGAGTCATCGATCACAGGCTGAGACTTGGTCAAATCTGTCTTCACATGTTTAAATGGCCTCAAAATATTTTATGCATAAGACATGGAATTTAGGGCAATGCTGAGGGGAGTGCTAAATGAAGTGAAAGATGAGTAAATAATGTAGCCATAGTAATAATAGTGGAGTTTGTTACTGTGGACATTTCATAAATGTTTAATGAAGAGATACTCGAGGGAAACACAAAGTTAGGTAAATTTCCAGTTATCCTCGGCTGCATCTGATTCATTTAAAGAGAGAAATTAATCTTAATTAATGAATGTTGCTGTCAGACCTGGGTTCCCTTTAATAAAAAACATTTTCATAAGTACTAAACAATGTGATTAAATGAATTGCATGCCTAAAGAAAGACTAGCTTGATGTTTTCTTTTTTTTTTTCTTTTACTTGGCATCAGACTCAAGCATGACCTGTTCCTCTAGGGTATAAATATGGGTTGCCGGTATGGCGACATTTAAAACAAAATACACTGCCCGGCTAAAAAAAAGTTGTTCCTCCGCCTTTAGCCTTGTTTACAGCGTGTAATTGTCATGCCATTGTTTCAACGAACTTAAGCAGCATAACACTTATTTCCATCCAGTGTCGGGTTCATTTCTCACCGACGTCTTGAATTGATGAGGGAAAACTGAACCACTCCATAAAGTCTTCTCCAGCACATCCCAAAAACTTTCAATAGGGTTAAGGTCAAGACCCTGGGGTGCCAATACATATGTGAAAAGGATTCCTCATGCTCCCTGAACCACTCTTTCATTATCTCCCCATTTTTTCCAGTCCCCATTTTGTGTCATCAGGGAAGAAAAAGTCCATTGATGTGATAACCTGCTCATTCAGTACATTCAGATCATCAGCTGACTTCATTTTATTGCCACATTAATGTTGCTGAGCGTCGACCGGACCAATTGGAGCAACAATGCCATGGAGATTACATGCTGTGATCAAGGATAAACTTGCACTCCCTGAAAATATTAGAGTGCATTTTTTTTTTTGGGCAGTGCTCTGTATATTTCGATGTAATTTTAACATTTTAATTTTACCTTATTAATCAAGTAATTACATAAATTGTTGAATCAGTTAATGGCTATAACTTATATAGAAGCTATTTAAAATAACAGTGGGTATATTCAGATCTATACTGAACAAGTTTTTAAAAATTGGAGCAAATAAAATCCAGACAAAACCAAAATTTTGTTCATGCCATTAAGTGTATTGGGATGGACAGCATGGGTCCTGTTGTCTTTCATTCTATATTCTATAATGAAGCCAGAATCAATCTGTCCTCCTGTCAACTTTGCAACCAGAGTCTGCTCATTAGAGATTTTCTTCTTTCTGGGCTGCACAGTAAAGACAGTGGGCAACCTCGATCCTTTTATAGGCACACCCTTTCTCCACTGCAAATCTCCATAGGGAGAAGGCTAAATGGTAATAGTGAAATAAAGTTTGCTATACTGGTAGGTTATGATTTTCTACAGCTGGTATGATTTTTCTATTAAACCATACAAGGTTTGAAACTTTTAAATAGCAGCAAAGGAAAATTGTAATGGTAAATAATATATATAATACGACACATAAAGTATTGACAAGTTACAAAAGGGTAAAAATCCATGTTTTAAACACATAATTAAATCTAATATTTGAATTATACATCTACCCATCTAATCATTAATATGTAAAAGTCTATATAAGCGTACTTAGCATCCTTAATGTGTTGCAAAGTTATTAGAAAGTACAGTCAGTGCTGGAGGCACATCATGAAATCCATTATCATTTCAGCTATATGATGATATCAGACTCCAAGTATGCTTTATATAAGAAGCACTGAGTAAGAAATGGTTCTGTATTCACAAGCACAAAATGTAAGCTGCTGTTGGCTCCGCCCCTGATTCCTAAGCTATGCTGCTCACTTCGTGGTGCACCTCGATTAGTGGCGCAGACAACATACACAGTAATAGCTAAATAGTCACCATAACAGGCTGCACAGGTGTGGCGAGTGGACTTCATTAGGGATATTTAGGTACTCAGTTTGTACCAACTTTTTGCGAGGTATTGGTGTCATGCTACCCATTTGTTAATATGTTATGTTTACTCTGCCAGTTTGTCCTGTTGGTATTTACTGGTTGCTTTCCTTAGACTGTGCTCTTAACTCTAAGTCTACTCTTAACTCAATTCTGCCTTTGCATCTGTCTCCCACCTCTGCTTCTTCACAGCACCACACAAACTGAGCACACACCCACGTAAACAGTGAGCACACACACTCAGAGCAGTAGACAACCACATTGTGCACCCGGGGAGTAGTTGGGGTGCATTGCTCAAGGGCACTTCAGAAAGCTAGCATCTCACGGAGAGGTGAATGATGACAAATGTATTGAATTTTGCATTTTGTCAGGGTTCGTATAAGGTTGCATAGCAGTTTTTAGGGTCGCAACCATTTTTCTTTTCGCAAAGAAATTTTTATTTTTAATTTTTTTTAATTTTTTTTTTTTAAACCTGTCCTGTCCAGCATCATAGCAAGCAGAATGGCAGTCTGGTTGCAGTGTTGTGCCGAACA
>JBCNYH010000023.1:27277377-27288846 GCA_039654325.1 Tandanus tandanus
GTGGGTGTGTGCATATATTACAGTATGTTACGGAATAATTCTTTTCTGTTTTTATTTTAGTGCCAGAAAAGTCAATTACATCAAAACATCTGAGGTGGTGCAGTTGCCCTACCCAATTCAGATGAGATGTACAGGACAGCATTCATACTTTATAAAACGTGATACATGGGGCTGGTCCGACTTCTTCATGAACCCTGTGGTAAGTTGTTGTTTATTTTCCTATTAAGCCAACTTCGGAAGCATGTCTAACTGAAGTCATGTCTGAAAAGTTTGAAAATAAGAGATCTATCAGAGTACATCCACCTCACAGCACGAAGGTCCTTGGTTTGAGGGCGTTTCTGTGTGTTTTCCTCCATAGGTTTACTCTGTATAAAGCGCTTTGTCATTATTTCACATTGTGCATTCTAAAGCACAAATACACTCGCCAGTCTAGTATAGAGTTCGCTGTATAATGAAGCTAATTGTGTTGACTACATTTTGAACTGTGGAACTTGGTGTCACTGTCATGGTGCCAATCTTGTGAATGTCATGGTGCCGATCCCGTGACTGTCATGGTGCCGATCCCGTGACTGTCATGGTGCCGATCCCGTGACTGTCATGGTGCCGATCATGTGACTGTCATGGTGCCGATCATGTGACTGTCTTGGTGCCGATCCCGTGAATGTCATGGTGCCGATCCCGTGACTGTCATGGTGCCGATCATGTGACTGTCATGGAGCCGAGCCTGTGACTGTCTTGGTGCCGATCATGTGACTGTCATGGTGCCGATCCTGTGACTGTCATGGTGTCGATCCTGTGACTGTCATGGTGCCGATCCTGTGACTGTCATGGTGCCGATCCTGTGGCTGTCATGGTGCCGATCCTGTGACTGTCATGGTGCCGATCCTGTGGCTGTCATGGTGCCGATCCTGTGGCTGTCATGGTGCCGATCCTGTGACTGTCATGGTCCCGATCATGTGACTGTCATGGTGCCGATCCTGTGACTGTAATGGTGCATGAGATTTCTCTGGGCTCTCCCTCACCATTCACTGAAGCTGCCTGGCTCACAGAGGTCTCTTGCTGGCCTAATGCTGACGGTGCGGGGGTGTGTCTGTGCTGTCTCTTACCTTTTGTTGAGGCCCCCGGGTGCACAGTGGGGTGTTGATTTGTTTCATTCCTGTCTACCTCACCATTGCCTTCTAAATCTTCCTGGAACATATCATAAAAAGTTATGCAGACACACAAGTCAACGTTTTTATATTAATGAAATCTTCTGTATTATGGAGCCTTGTGTCATAGCTTGTTTTTATGTAGTTTGTATCCTATTTTAAATCCTACTGTATATTCTACCTTATTACAAAGACAAGTCGTAGGTTAGACAAAATTTATGAAGTTTGGCAGCAAATTTATCAGTTTTTTGTTTATCGTTGCTGGGCACTGCTTTTGGTATTTGTACTTTGTTTTCAAAGTGTCTCTGTAGTTTGACCATGGCTGCGATGGCACTTGTACTGTTGTACTGATGTACATTTGCTGCCTCGTGTATTTACTGAAAAGTAAAAAATCTTCTCATTGCACCTACAGGGCACTTGTGGCTCAGTGGTTAAGGCCCTGGGTTTCTAATCTGACCTGCAATTGCTGGCCCTTAACCCTCAATTGCTCAGTTGTGTAAGAGTAAGTCACTCTGTACAAGGCTTTCTGTCAAATGCCATAAATGTAAATATATATTTGCAGGCCTTCATTCACACTATCTACTACATGAGGTCAGAATCCAGCTCTTTCTCTCGTAAAGTTTCATCCAGAATTGTCCAAGTTATCTTTTAGGCGAGTGGTAATGTTTTGAGTAATTATCATGTAATGATTTTTTTTTCTTTTCCATTAACCTTGCACCCATGTGAATTACAGTTTAAATATTTTAATAGTAAGTAAATGATAGAGAGACGATTGGCTCACTCACTTTCTTCACATTCTCTAGGTTCTCATGATGGTGCTTCCTCTTCTGATCATCTTTCTTCTCCCAAAGCTTATCAACATGAACGATCCAGGGATGAGAAGGGTCAGTCTCATCTAGGTTTTTCCTTATAAACTTTATTTTAAATCACAGGTGTTACACTCTGGCCTACAAACTCACTTTATGTGGCCCGCGAGAGCTTTTAAAGAATATGATTATCATACATTTTTTGCATCAAGTTACCGTAAAACGTAATTCATCATCCTTCCTCTAGGTGGCAGCAGACTATTTCAAATAAACAGCTAGTCATTCCTGATTTGAGAAAGACTTTATTGTCAGAAAAGTAAAGTGAAAAAAGGAAAAGAGAACAAATACCTAAACTAATCATTTTGCCGTGTAGATTTAATTTTATGCCCTTTTTGAAATATATGTTCAGTGATTAATCGGCCCTTGGTGACCTAGAAATTTTGTTGAGTTTTAAATGGACGAAACCTTAACTGTAGTGTTAAATCCTTACCAACAGGAAGGGAAAGAACAACCTATATAAACAAACTGTACGCAATTCATAAGCTATTAGTGATAATTATATTTTATTCATTCATTTAGACATTTCTGCATGATTGTCTCTTAATATCTGATAAAATAGTACAGTATTATGCATTTGAACAAATGTCTTAAGTTATAGTAAGTTTCTGGCAGTGAACTCTTCTGTACTACTAGTCTTTATATCTGTTTGTTTGTTTGTTTGTTGATTAGGAAATGGAGCAGTCCATGAATATGCTCAATCCTAACCCAGAACTTCCAGACGTGTCCGAGCTCATGACCAAGTTTTTTGCCCCGCCTAAAAGGGAAAGTAAATCAGGAACTCATAGGGCACACAGAGGCAGTGGTCAGCGCAGGAGATAGAACATATGTGTGCAGTTAGACATGTTATTCACGCCTGATTTATTCTGATTTTTCTTTTTTTTCTTTGCTAAACTAGTATCACCATAGGTGTATCAGAAGCTTTACTATATGAGAAATACATTGATCAGCCATGACATTAAAACCGCATGCCTAATATTGTGTTGGACCTCCTGTGCCACTAAAACAGCTCTAATCCATCAAGGTGGGTTCATTACACTGTCTCCTTCCCAGAGTGCATCCTGTGAGTGAATCCCATCTCTGCCCCAGGCAAACAATGTACATGCACTGCGCTGCCCATAATCGGTCCATACTCCAGATCTGATGCTCATGTGCCCATTATAGGCCTTTTAGAAGGTGGACAGAAGTCACCTATCTGCGCCTAGTCTGCAAGTCATCGCAACATGTAATGCACTGTGTGACTTGTGACGTGAATAATTGTTTTAATATATACTACAAGGAAACAGTGGCAAAAAGGACTAAATTAGACTTGTATGGTTTATTGATGTGTTTGTTTTGTTTTTTAATCATTACAGATGCAGTTGAACTTGAGTGCACCACCTGAGAACAGGTGTCTCTTTCTCTCCATTTAAGAAAACTTTCATTATTTATTTTTATATACACTCGACCCTCGATTCTACGGACCCCGGTTTAATGGATATCGGAAGGTGCGGACAAAGTCTGGAGTAGTCAAATTGTCCGGGAGGGCTCGGTGGTCGGCAAGGGCAGACGCAAGTTATTTGGCAAGGGCAGACGTTAGTTGGCGCGTGCGTCAGTGCGTTAGTTTGTTTATCGCAGTCAGCAGTACACCCACGCTTTCCCTTGTTATTTCACACATTTTTTGTGGTGGATTTACATTTACATTGGCTGATGTGGTTGTATATACATACATAGCATTTTTCCTTATTTTTCCGTAATTAAATAGTTGTTATTACCCACTTCCGAACCATTCTCTGAAGCTACGGATAATCACCTAAATTGGACCGGCGCTCCCCCCTCTTTGTTCGTTAAATCAAGGGTCGAGTGTATTTTAACCATGACAGTGAGGCAGCTCAGGTGAGCTGCACGCTTTGAGCTGGCTATTAGCTCTGTGTTTAGCTAACTGCCTCATTTCTTGTCTGTTCAGCATATTCATTTAAACAGGAAAATAACCCGCGTTCCATAAAAGTGTTTTCGTGTATAATACGGGAAACACAAGAAAAACAAACTGAAATGAAAAAAAAAATTCTATAATATTTATATTCTATAATATATAATACATATATTTACTACGACACTGTGGCAGGTCAGGTAAGCTCTGTGCTTTGAGCCGGCTAAAAGCTCCATTCCATTCCCTTTCATGATCTGTACCGCTTTATCCTGTTTAGCGTTGTGGGGAAGCTGGAACCAACTCCAGCCAACTCTGGGTGAAGGCAGGGTATATTCTGAACAGCTAATAGTTACAGAGTACAGAGACAAGAAAGCAAACGAAAACGGGATATTTATAGATCAAATTAACATATTTTAACCATGAGGCAGGTCAGGTGACCTCCACTCCCTAAAGGTGTTTTAGTATATACTGCAGGAAACACAAGGAAAACAAACTAAAATTAGATTTTATGGTTTATTTTAAACACTTTAAAGACTAAATCCATTTTTTTTAAAGAAACATTTTAAAAATACTGAGTAAATGTTAAAGCTGTGAAATCAAAATCAATTCACCTTAAAAATTGAATAAATGTAAGTAGAAACTTGGGCTGCATGGTGGTGTAGTGGTTAGCACCCCAGCCTCACAGCAAGCAGGTCGTGGGTTTGAGTCTCTGGCTCGGCGTGGGCATTTCTCTGTGAAGTTTGCATGTTCTCCCTGTGCTTGCATGGCTTTTCTCCAGGTACTACAATTTCCTCCCAGAGTCCAAAGACCTGCACATTGGCTATTCCAAATTACCCTCGCCCTTGCTTGCCGCTTGACTCATATTGCACCTAGATCTTCCTCTCACAGGCGGTGGGCCCATGTGGTTGTCATTTATTGTACTTTATTCTTGCCGCCGCTCAAATACGCTCTTTAATTCGCTCTTTGTCTGACCCCTCCCCTGAGACCAATTCAGCTTGGTAGACTCTACCAGGCGCTGACCCCTGCAACCCCAGGATCATGGGGATGCTCAAACCTTTAAGGTGGCAGTTGTCAGAGGGGGCAATTCATCATCTCATTCAATAAATGCTTCTCTGAGATAGCGAGTCAATCAGATCATGCCGTTCCTATGTAGTACATATATAATAATGAAGGTTATTCACATTGTCTGTAAGTGGTTTTAATGTTATGGTTGATTATGTAAGTTTGGTAGGACAGGGTTATCAATGAAAGTAATTTATTGCAGTGTTTTTATGTATTGTGTTTTTGAATACCAGGTTTTTTGTGCTAGTATTTATAGTATGTGTTTATTATTTGATTCAGAGAAACTATATATTTGTCAAAATTGTATTAGTTGTATATTTTACATAATAAAACGTTCTAATAGCATTAATTAAGGGCAACATTTTAGCTACGAATTTATTTCATTTATTGTACTTATTGTACCCCCGTGAAGCGTAGGTGTTTTCACAGGCTGTCTGTTGCCGTCGCATTCGCTGCAGATGTTAACACTCTAGCAGTGCCGGTTCTTTATGGATTTATTTGATATTTATGTTGAATGGTCCCTACAGCACGTCCTATCAGCCTATCGAAACTGGCTCACCTTGACCTATTTTTCAAGGTCACAGAGGTCAGTTCATTACATCTAACAAATCTAGTTTTAAGTGAATGCTAAGAAATAACTTTAGAACTATAAATTAGACATGTGGCTTTCTAAAAGGGAACCGTCTTGGCTGACAACTGTGAAGACTAAACATATTTATAAATATATTACTACTGAGAGTAAGAGGTGCTGTAAGGAATAGAGAAGACCTGACTGTCAAGTCACATTTATTTTTATAGCATAAAATAAAAACATAATAAAAACAGATGTTGCACCAACGTGTTGTACAGAAATGCATAGAATACATAACACAGAAAAGAAAGATGGATATTAGAATAAAAGCTATCAGAACATAAACATGCATACAATAAATATAATCAGTAGACTGTGAGAAGTTTTCTTATAAGAAAGAAGTAGCTGAGTGTAATAAATTAACAAATGTTGTTGGTTTTTTGGGGGTTTGAGAACTTGTAACCACTATAAACACTACCATGTTGACAATAAAAGAGATGTCAGTCTTTTTTGACATCTATCTTGTTGACTGTGAGATTGTTTCCTGATTGTTAAGACTGCGTGCACAGGTAGGCAACTCTTAAGGAGGTTAAATAAAAGATCTGGAATATCAACTTGTTTTTTGCTGGACACGCCAACATATACTTGTTCAAAATGTAACATAAAAAGTAAAGAAAGAGTTTAAAAAGAGTGCAGATTTTAAAGAAAACAGAGTCCAGTGTTCTGATCTATAATGGTGGCTTATAGAAGAAAAAATCTAAAGTTCAGAAAGTTTACAATTTAAATGTATTATTATTATTTATTGTAATTACAAAAAGTTAAGATATATTTGAAGTAAATAAAAAAGAAATATGTGTTGCCATACACTTTTATTTTATGATTGATCATTTTGTTGCCTGGCAGCAAAGCTGAAGCCAAAGGGATCACTGTGTCGTGTTGCGTCGTCATCCGACATCATCCATCATCATCCTTTAACACACTTCTAATCTTCCCCTGCTCCTCGCCCATTCAACTTTATTATAAACAAACTCTCACTCACTCACTCATTTCTCTTAATCCTGTTAGGGTCGCAGGGAGACTAGAGCCTATCTCAGCCGACACTGGGTAAAGGTGGGGTACACCCTAAACAGCTCGCCAGACCATTGCAAGGCAACACACACGCAATCATTTACACTCACACAGGCAATTTGGAACAGCCAATTAGCCTACTGTGCATGTTTTTGGACTGTGGGAGTACCCGGAGGACAGCCATGCAAGCACAGGGAGAACATACAAACTCCTCACAGAAAAGCCTGAGCCCGGGACTCGAACCCAGGACCTTCTTGCTGTGAGACGGATGTGCTAACCAGTACACGACTATGCCACCCACCAAGCATTCACAGAAACTTATTTACCTCATACAACTGTGCGCCTACTATTATATTTTTGTTTAAATATATTTAACATTAAGATTTTTCAGTGCTAGGGGAAACAAGCAGACTCCTTTTCACCTTTTTATTCATGCATACAAGCCCTCAACAAGAAGAATCAATCAAAAAGCTTTAAACTTATAATACAAATACAGATAATCATTCTACTTTCAACTAGGAAATAACACTTCCACTCTGGTGGCACAGTGGTGTAGTGGTTAGCACGTCCGCCTCACAGCAAGAAGATCAAGAAGGTCCTTGATTTGAGTTGTGGGCTCGGCGAGGTTGCATGTCTGTGCTTGTGTGGGTTTCCTCTGGGTACTCTGGTATCGTCCCACAGTCCAAAGAAATGCACATTAGGCTAAGTGGCTGTTCCAAACTGCACCCAGGTGCAGATGTGAGTGTGAATGTGTGTGTTATCCCTGCGATGATCTGGCGAGCTGTTCAGGGTGTACCCCGCCTTCACCCAGTATTGGATGAGAAGTTCCAGCCTCGCTGAAAAGAGTAAGCAGTTCGGCGAGTGAGTGAGCAAGCGAGCGGCACATACTGTAGTGATTCACAAGTCACTTTTACTGGCACTTTCAGTGCTTATCTCTTCAACCTGCTAAGATTCTAGGAGATGATACTTGCTGTGAGTATTATCCTCTGAAATATCTGGTAAAAGAGTGTGCATTAACCTTAATAAAAAATTTTAAAAAGCCATGTATGCTTTCTGTTTTTGATTATTTTGTGAAAAATCTCACCAGGTCATGAATAAAAACAAGCTATTTTTGTACAAGGAGAGTCTATTTAATTTATATTTGAAAACATATCCGGGAAAGACATGGGAGCAAGAGGTGAGATTTAAAGGCATACCACTTCATTTAATGTTAGTTAACATAACAGATTACCGTATATTCAGCAGATCATTAATTTACATTCTTTAAATCACCATCAATAAAATCCAAACTGAGATAAGCAGAGTCATAATATACTTGCAGTGAAACCACTGCCTAGTACTTTAATATAAATATAAAGTGGTGTTGGTAAAGTACAGGTTAATACTATTGTGCGCCATAAATTATGCCATTTCTTATGTTCGTTGAAATGCAAGTTACTGGAACGATTATCACTGCATAACAGACACATGAAAGACTCATAAAAACTGTACAGCCTGGTCCTGTCCCAGATGGCACAGATAGACCTACAGACTTTAATCATTGGTGTGTTCCAGTGTTACATGAGAAAGAGGCTGAAGTCCAGTGCTGATAGGCCCAGGGTGTGTAGGCCACACATGCAGACTCAGTGTGGACTCTGAGATTCAGACTGCAACTATCTTTCTCTATAGTTCTCTTTCTAAGATTAAGGGTTGGGTGTTTTACATAGAATCTAGCAAGCGTGATACGTTGTGAAGGTATGTAGATTTTTTTTATTTCTTAAAATATTCCTGTCCGCCAGCTACAAATACTCCAGTATTTTATAACAGATACATATATACAACTGTATACATACTGTGTGTGTGTGTGTGTGTGTGTGTGTGTGTGTGTGTGTGTGTGCGTGAGTGATCCTGTATATAGGCTGCCACTAAAATTGCATTCCAAACTCACAGTAAATGATATGTTATGGTTATTAATATGTCTATTATTCTTATGCAACTAAAGGATGAAACCATTCGAGGGTAAGGTGATGGCTTTCTTGAGTGTTGCTATTTCAGCTGGAGTACTAACTACACATCAGCAAGCTATAAACATCCATCTTCTTTCTCCAGAAGAGCAAAAATTCCTTCAGAACACCGGTCATAAAGGTAAAAACCAGGTTCACTGGGTACTGACCTGACATTTGCTTTCCCTACCTCTATAAACTCTACATTAAAATACTCTATATTAAATTTGAGTAAATACTAAGAAAATACTTTGTGTGTATCTATTTTTCGAACTCATTCCCATGAAACAGCACATGATTTGAGTAAAGAATATTTTACCCTTGCACAGCCCTATTATAGCTATATATTAATTCACAATCCAAATCTTTTAACATGTATTTTTACAAATTATATTTTTAGGGTAGGGGACACAGTTGCGTGGTGGTTAGCACGTCTGCCTCACAACAAGAAGGTCCTGGGTTCGAGTCCCAGCTTTGACCATTTCCTCTGGGTACTCCGGTTTCCTCCCACAGTCCAAAGACATTCATATTAGGGTAACTGGCTGTTCCAAATTTACCCTAGGTGTGTGTCTGTGTGTGTATTCCTGTTATGGTCTGGCGAACTGTTCAAGGTGTACCCTGCATTCACCCAGTGTCGGCTGAGATAGGCGTCAGCCTCCCCATGAACCCAGTAGGATTTAGCGGTTCGTGGCAAATATTTTTAGCGCTATTTGCTATGAAATCCAAGGAAATGCAATGAAGTGTTTCATTCGTTTTGTGTGGGTTGAAGACGCTGACCTTTGACATTAGAACATAGGTCACTGTTCTCACACAATATAATCAGTCTGTTGTCAAGACCTTAGAGACCAACTCAGCTTATGAAATGAACTAACTAAAGCCAACTATAGACTGAACCTTGTTTTATTTATTCTCACAGCCTGGTAACCCCTGTATAGCCCAGGGTGTTCACTCTCCTCTGTAAAGGGCTGGTGTGGGTCCAGGTTTTCATTCCAATTAAATAAGAGCCACAACTAATTTAAGTAGACATCAGGTGTGGCTTCTGCTTTGGTGGAATGAAAATGAAACCCCTGTGCTATATATGCACCAGTCTGGTTTCTTATATCAGGTAATGGTAGTTACTTGACCCATATTCATCTCATGACACTAAGGCGCATGTCTCACACAGGAGCTTTTATTGTAATAAAAAAAATACTATATTTTAAGAATATAAACCGTGTTTCATGTAAATCTGTCTGCAGAAATGCGCATCCTCTTAGAATTGTCATCTAAATCTTCCTGTTCCAGAGTTACCCAGGGACTGTCATGAGCTGTGGGAAAGTTCTGGAGGTCAAGCACGGGATGGAATCTACATAATCAAACCCAGAGATTCACCCATCGTAGCCTTCTGTGCCATGCAGGAAGGTGGCTGGACTGTGATCCAGCACATCACAGTCAATAGCAGTGTGGACTTTGACCGCTCCTGGGAGGAGTATAAGTTGGGCTTTGGAACCTTGACAGGTAACCACTGGCTGGGAAATGAGTACATCCACCAACTTACCAGTGGACCTCTCCGCTACAAGCTGGGCATCAAGCTGGTGGACAAAGATGCCCTAACCAAAACCGGTGAATATGATCCAGCTCTGGTGGAAGGAGAAGATGCGCAGTACAGGCTGCGTCTGGGATTGTACCATGGTACTGCTGTGGATGCCCTCACTCTGGACCCAGAGAATTACCTCCATGATAACCAGAAGTTTACCACCAAGGACCGTGACAATGATAACTATTTCCAGAACTGTGCTAAGTTAGAGTTTCAGGGGGTTGCAGGTGGGGGGTGGTGGTATGATGCGTGTGCTGGTGCCAACCTCAACCGCCGGAACGTCATCTATTGGCAAAAGGACTGCAATAAGGAGCACCTGTGCAAGTACGCCTGGATGATGGTGAAGCCTTCAGATATGTTGAAAATCATGCGTCCTGCAGATTGCAAAAGGGATGAGCTCTAAGCTTTTGTGAGAGGGCTGATCTGAACAGTATCATGGAAAGTGTTCTCTTCTATCTGATCATTTCATTTAAAAAATTGTTTTTAGAATGGGGAAGGGCTGATCAATGGAATAGATTAGATTTTTTTTTCTTGATCATCTGACTGGGAGAGCTGATCTTCAGAAAAGTCATAATAAATTTTCTTTTGAGAATTTGGTACAGAATAATAATCCTTTGATAAAAGCTCAGATAACTGAACAAGCACTTATTAAAAGAAAAAGTCTGAGGTTCTTTTACAAAAATTAAATTACTGCAAATAAATACTGTAGTTTCTGTATAGTATATGTTTTTAAATCTTACAAAGAGCTTTGCATAGAGGGTTCTACTACTACTACTACTAATAATAATCGTACCACCACTGAATTTTATAATTTTAATTATGTAATTTAATATTATATTATGATATTATTGTTCAATTAATAAACCCAAATGTCCTTAAAATATAGGACATCTCATCATCTTGATAATATACGCTATGTAATAATACATTAACACAAATAAATGAAAACTAATCCATTTCATAATTTTTAATGTCAGTTTTATTGTGTCCCTTAAAATTTGTTTTGCACATGAGTTATATTTGTTTCTTGTTTTTATGAATGGAAAATGGCATTTGAAAGGCATGTACAATCTTGAGGGCAGGTACAAGCATTTTTTTAATGTTCATATTAAAGTGTCATTTTCAAAAAATGTAAAAGCCTCTAAGCCAGGGGTCTCAAACTCAATTTATCTGGGGGCCGCTGGAGGCAGAGTCTGGGTGAGGCTGGGCCGCGTCAGGTTTTCCACAAGAAAAGCTTTGTTTTTAAATTTTCAATCTTCTCAAATCACTTTATTTTTATTTTTTAACACA
>JBCNYH010000023.1:27346809-27364131 GCA_039654325.1 Tandanus tandanus
AAAAGCTTGGGGGAGAGAAAAAACATCCGAACCGGGGTTTTGAAAAAGGAAGACCTGGGAAGGGAAAGGTGTTTGGGGGGAAAAACGGGTTTGGGGGGGGGGTAAAAAACCCCCCCCCCCCCCCCCCCCCCACTATTTTCTATTATAAATAGAAATAGTATTTAAAAAATATTATGAATTAAAACTATTTTTACTAGCTTTCCATGATTGTGCGACACATTCACCAAGGAAATCAGATCAATTTGGTGAACTTCAGTGTTTAAACTGAGCAGTGTGCCTCCATATAAGATGAAAGTATTCTGTGAGCGTGCACCACAAGGGAGAGGGGGGAAAAATTTATGATATCAATAATTATTATTTATTAAATCCCTTATGTTGTTTTCTTTAGTTAAAGAACTTTAAAAAATTCCCAGGTGACCATGTCACTTTTGAAAATCCTGCTCATAGTGCATGTGGATCCTTGCAAATCAAGGTCTGCCCACGGAACAAAATTTCACCAATGAAGTGTCCTGAAAGGTACTTACTGCCAAATCCTGCACTAGCTTCTCCTCAAATGAGTACGTCTCTGTCTCTATCCATATTCTCTGGTAGCCAGTGAGGAACAGGTTAATAGCACGATGCCTGAGGTGGGATTAAAGATTAAGCAGGGTTAACGTGATTACTATGGATACCAGGGTTACAAGGGAGAGTGAGACATGAAGTTATGTCAAGCAAACAAAAAAATGTTAGGTAGGAAAAGGTTAGTGGCGTACACAGGAAGCCTAACTGGTCAGACTGCTTACATGTGAAAGACTATAATGATACAGAGGCCTTTAACCAGAGGCCATTCTTATATTGAAGCCTTTTATAGCATGTTGATTATTCTGTTAAATTTGGGAGCTCCAATCTACAGTAGATACTGTCAGCTGTTACCAGGCTACCATAAGTCAAAGGAATGTATTTTATTTTATATCCTAAACTTTCAGTGGGGGTGAAGTCAGAATTGTGTGGTGGCCAATTAATCCTATGATGAATTCTGGTATTGCCATGCTTGAATATTACTGTGGCATCAGTGAAGAAATAATCCATTGATGGAATGATCTGGTAATTCAGTACCTTTTGGTAGACATGTGACTTCATTTTATAGACAGAAAACAATGTGGAGCTTAGACCTAACCAACAGAGGTAGCCCCAGATCATTAACCTGCCACCAGTGGCTTGGACATCTGCCTTTATACATGATGGGCATATTGCTTACATTCCCCTTCCTAACTTGATGAACCCCTCACTCTTTGGACTCATTAGACCACATCACCCTTTTGCTTTGCTCTAGAATCCACTCTTTATGATCCCTCAGTGTTCGAAGTAAGCGTGTTTCCAAAACAACCCGTATTCATGGCGGTCAACCAGACATTTATAAAATGATTCTCCACCAGACAACCAATCATTGGCATACTGAGGTTTAAAATGTATAAAACTATTGAAGTCAAAGGTAACCTGTGACCTTCAATCAGCCCTAAGATTAGATTAATACCCAAATGCAGTTTCTGCCTCCTGTTTTTGTAGCAGTCCTTCCTGAGGAAGCCAATAAGCTAAGTTTACCTATTACCTCGTAGCTTTAATGAAATTATAATGAATTAATTTCAATTCAATTCAATATAATTCAATATTGCCTCTGCAATAGAGTACTGCAGTAGATAGTGTATAGCAGCCATTCGTAAATTACAGAGGGCACTTATATAGGAACCGCTGAGTCATTTGGGATTTGCCCCCAAAAAAAAACTCCTTCAAAAGGCATTATAATATGAGTATGGTGTGTTATTTTATCTGCCACCATACCGGTTTTACCTAAACTAGGTGTCCAAATATGACAACATAAAAAATTAACCAAATAAAAATCAATACAATGCTTGATTCTATAGAACAATGGTGTACAATGACATGCAAAAGTATTCATACCACACATGTAAATGTATTTTATTGGGATTTTATGTGATAGACCAACACAAAGTGGTGTATAATTGTGAAATGAAGGAAAATGATACATGGTTTTCAACATTTATTGCAAAAAAAATCTGAAAAGTGCATTTGCATTCATTCATTTGTATTTCTTCCAAGATTGCCCTGTATTTGGCTCCATCCATCTTCCCATCAGCTCTGACCATCTTCCCCATATCAGAACTCTGCCTTGTTTGTATTTTTTTATTTTTGTATGACCACCAGATGTCACCATTTCTCAGGTTGGGTTCTCAAACATCCCAACTATGTTATTGACTTCGGCTGGGTCTAATTGCTTACTACAATCAGCTGTTCGTTATTTTTGGTTACTATTTAAATAGGTTGCTCTGGTTCACTCCTTGTGGAGTTCTTGTTTTTGCTACTATGAACAGTAAGAATGCCTATCTGTGGAGTCCTTTCTGATTTTTGTGTTCTGTAAAAGGAAGTTTTGTTTTTCTGGATTTTGGATTGTTTGAGTTTTTTTCTCTGTTCTCCTGGCATTAAAACTTCTCAACCTTCCTCATGCCTCCTGCAAGTGTGTGCAAACTTGGCTCACATGATATTCAGTTTTCTCTCAATCATGAGACCTGGGTTCAATTCTCACGAGTGGTGATAATCATGACACCCCGTCCCTGCTGAAGAAAAGCATCCCCACAGCATGATGTGGCCACCTCCATATTTCATGGTGGGATGACCAGAGCACCTTCATCCACATATTTGCTGTCCCCCACAAGGCTTGTGGCAAACTGCAAATGGGACTTCTTATGGCTTTCATTCAACAATGGCCTTTATCTTTGCAGCTCCTCCAGAGTAACCATGGGCCTCTTCCATGACCATGTCTTCCATGATGTTTCTCCCCTATCCTTCCAACACACTGTTCTTAAGCTAATTCCAGTAATTTCATCGCATTTCATTACTTGAGGCAGGACAACCTTGCAGAATTTTTTTCCATGACCACGGGATATGTCTTCCACAATTGGCTACTCATTTGTAATTGCCAAAAATGCAGAAAATGCCAAAAGAGTACACAGCTAGTACAGCTTAGTAAGTATTTGTCTATAAATGTTGTAATGCTTTAACAGTTACTACCGAGTTATTAGTAGAATTATCACATGACCAGTTGACCAGTGAGATTCCCTACTGAAGTCCAAACCAGGTTTAGGAGATGAGCAAACTGAGGAAGCAACCAATGTACATTCCCCGAGCACTACATTACCGTTAGCATGGAGAGCAGACTGTCATAATCTGCTCTCTCATACATTTTTTCCAGCCAAAAGTGTTGGTAGGCAGTCAAGAGGTAATTGTTAATTTTGTGCCTAAAGAAAAGGGCAATGTTGTCGGTGGAAGAAAAGAGAAGAGCAAATGGGCAAAAGAAGAAAATAAAAACCCGCATATAACACAATCATGAATCACAGGTGACTCATGATCATTATTTCAATAAAGTCATGAATACAAAATATTAATAGTGTGATTACAGCATCTTTGATGTTTAGACTTCTCAGCATAAGTAAGCTAAGCAAACAAACATGCAAACAAAACATACTTCCACAAAACAAATCTGTATATCATTAAATAGTACCCTTTATAAAAGATTTAATTAAATGGTCAAACATGATATGGATATAAATATATATCCAAAATCATATTTATAAATGGATATGCATAATTTTTTTAAATGAATCTGTTCCACGTTACCATCAATTCTGGGGCTGAAAAAGAACATTATATTATAAAACTGCAATTATAAGCCTGAGGAAGAACAAGAAGACAAAAATGAAAAAAAAAAAAAAAGAAAAGTGTGGAATATTATCCAACAGGGTAAACTGGGTTCCACCTCCTTTTGTTTTAGATCATGGTTATTTTTACTGCGAGTACAAATGGAAAGTTGTCCCCTTGTGATCATGATCCCACATGGGTAGCCATAAAAATAAATAAATCAGAAAAAAATAAAATAATCCAGTAAAGCTGTGGGACTTATAGTTCAGTTTATGACCTGCTGATCAAATATAACAATGATCTTGTTGGCCCATGTTATGGAATGTGCAACAAGTGGTTTACCTCGGGAGGTTGTATAACGGTGCCATACGGAAACAGGCCACGACCGCACGCTTGCGCTGTTTGGACAATAGTTTTTGCCACACACACTTCTTGGACCTTAGTGGCTGCTCCACCTACAGCACATGTGAGACAGCGTGACAAGAAATAAAAACAGTAATCAGTTAATACCAAGCCTAACTCCAAACTAATACTAAATATGACCAATGACATTTTGTGGCCAGCAAAAAACATGTAAATGTCATGCGGCATAAGACATGAGTCTATTTAAAAAAAAATAATAAAATACAAATCCTAAACATGTAGGAATAAAACCTGCTCAAGATGAAACACTGCAGCTGAGATGGTCTGAAGGCGATCAACTGTCCGCTCTGGATCAAGTGGGCCCTCATTCTTCACAATCACATCTTTATACAGATGAAGCTGCCACCTCACAGCAGGGTCCTCTGACTACACATCACAGGGTCATTTATACAGATATTGTTTATTAAATCAGATGAATAACAGAAATGTACTTTATTGCTGTTTGAAAATTTAATATTGTATGTATTGTATTTATAATGATATGAAGATATCATTATAAAACAAAGCATACAGTATAACATCTGCAACACAAAAATGGAGGTAGAACAGAGTACTTCTCCAAACAAATGTACCAGTATAAAACTATTTTCTTTGTTTAAGAATTTTCAGGTTCACAAATGAGTCTGGTGACCTCATACCCACAATGAACAGCCACCAAAACATGAAAATGAATGGACTACACACCAGAGACAATTATTATATTTGGGAACTGAGAGAGACCTTCACTGTGTTTCTCTGTTGAAGATGATATTTAAACACCACCTACAATGAACAATTGATGTTATTCAAACACAGGTAGTGAGAGAACCATCATTCAGGAGAATAAGTAAAAAGCCCAGCCGCATACTAGGGCTTATGAAAGGAAATCCTATCACATGGCTGAAATTCCTAAAACAAATATTACCTGATTTTCACACCCTATCCCATCCACAAGCTGTCATTTGACGAGATGGTGCTGTGAGGGCAGCAGCCTGTTGCAGCAGCTCCTGAGTATTGGTATTTGTCATTTTTTTACTTGTTACTGTCTCTTTTTGTTGTCTGTTTCTGTGTTGGGATTCTGGGTACATTAATCAATGTGGCCCACATACATAAGGTTTTAATGGCCCCTTTGGTTTTTTTTAATGATTCTTTGTGGTTGTGGACCGGGCTGAGCATAGTGACTCTGTCTTTGAGTACATGCACAATAAACTGTTATAGCGCTTTCTTAAACACAACTTCTTCCCAGATTCAGGCACAAGATCACGGTGGAGCTCAGGAGGAGACACCGGGGATGCAAAACTGGGGCGAAACTGGGAGGAAAAAAGAAGAGATTCTGTCTGTCACCTTGTGTATTGTGAAGTCTTTGGTAAAATAAAATGGAGGAAGTGTGTGTGTGCTGACTCAGACCCAGAGTGAGTACTGGAAGACCAGTTTATTGTGGTTCCCGGACCAAAGTGGATCCGACTTTAAGACCATTTGGGAAGAGAGGGACGTTGCACTGAGTAATAAGAAGAAAGGCTATCATGAATGAAAGGTGGTGTAATTCTGTTCATGTTACCATCAAGGAGTATGCGCCCATATTATTTACCACTGGAACTCTCCTTCACCATACTGATTGGTATTTACATTCCACTGTCAGCTGATCAGACCACAGCATGTAACGCCATACACGTTACTGTTACTAGGTTAGAGTGTTAACACAAAGTTTACTGAGTTTGTGGATGTGCATCGTGTGTAACTGTTGCTTTTAATTTCATGGTTGAGTGTTCCCTGGTTCCTGGATCAATGTTGCCCAGAGATGGGCCAGACTGAGTTATAAAATATATATAAAAAGGAAAAATATTACATACTCTTAGACTGTGATGTCATAAAATGTAGATCAAGTACACCTAAAATTCAATATCTATTATTCAAGTTTAAATGGTAGCTTATGGGCTGTGACAAAAAAATGGCTCCAAAACATGACAAGGGGGTCCAAAATTTAAAGTTATTATTTGATGTTGTTATATACATCGGTGCATTATGTGATGTCTAAATATGTTGAAAAAATACAAATCAACCACATTTGGCTCATTCACTCACTCATTTGCCAAAAAACTTACTAGAGTTGCAGACTCTTAGCTGACATTGGGCAAAGATGGGGTACACCCTCAAGACCTCAACAGACCATCGCAGGGCAATACTTACACAACCATTCACACTCACACTCACACCCAGGGGCAATCTGGAACAGCCAGGTAGCCTAATGCACACGTCTTTGGACTGTGGAAGAAAATTGGAGTATCTGGTGGAAGCCCACTCAGTAATGGAGAGAGCATGCAAACTCCACACAGAAACGTCCTCGCCGAGCCCGAAATCGAACCCAGGACCTTCTTGCTGTGAGGTGCACGCTACTAACCACTATGCCAAAATACCGCCAATGTCTGGCTTGCGTTCTAAAAAACAAACCTTTACATTTAGACAGACCAATTTTTTCAAAGTCCACTCACAATAATGGTAATCATTTTAGATATTCAAAACTAATCATTACAATTTGGCACGTTCTTCATTACTGACACATATAATATTGCATATCTTATACAGTACTTCCTAAACAATGCTGATTTTTAATGAAAAAAATTCACATGTATTATATTATGTATACTATATAAGTGTTATCAGCATACTGATATTTACATAAAACAGGAATCTTTAAAAGAAATCACTGATACTTTATAGTGATACCACAAGGTCAGAACATTACATAAAGATTGGTTAAATTTGTTATTGTAAAATTATACACATTTATATGGTATCACTCTTCTTATATACTGACGGGACAGTGATCAATGAAGCACCTAGAAAAACTATAGTTGAAGACAGTCTCTAATAGTGTCTTTGAATTAAAAATTATTTACAGCAATACTATTAAAAGAGAATGTTTCAAACTATTAACATAATTATAAAATGCATGTTTGATGTCATGGTAAATTTTAAAATGTTTGAGCTACATTTCTTTGCATATTTTTAAAAATTACAATTATATTTTGATGAAAATCTGCGTCCACCCAATTAAGTATAATTAATTATTATACAAACATATTCAGAGTGAAACAGGAGTTCTTTTTTTTAAATTTTATTTATTTTTGGTCACTGCCCTTGTGAAGCATTAACAAGAACAGTATGAGACAAAGTTTAAATAGTGGTTCTATGTGATCTGATCTCAACTATATATAGATTTATAAATTTAGGTCATGTTTATGCAGAAATTTGGAACATTTTAAAAGTTTTACAAACTTTCACTCACCATTGTAACTGTGCTGTAAAAAAAAAAAATCAATTATGAGCTGAAACATTAATTAAACTGAATACTTTCTAAAAAGTGCATCTCACAGCAGACAGTACTCTCTATCTTTGTAATGACATCCATGTCAAATGAACGTTGTGGATATGCATGTGATCTGAATAAAGGAAAGGACTACCTGCAGACCACCCAAAAAAACTCCACATTTAGTATGCTTAAAAGACCACTACAAGACTTTTTTACTGTGACACTCTATCGCTGTTGCCTATTTGGACTGTCATTGCTCGCTTTTGGTAATTACCACAGTGGATTAGATCACATCTTAAAGTCCCATAAGAATGGAAGCACTGAGGCCTTTTTCATTGAACAACGATTTAAATTTTTAAAAATCATTTTGTTACGTTGGCGGGGATATACCTGAAGCTTGTGCCCCTCAAGTGTATCACTGTGCACTTAACTATGTGAACTTAAAAAATATAACACAATGCACCAAAAGCACTAATGTGTAAGGATGTGTTATATGCGGAGGCCAAATTCATTGTTTACAGTGTGTGTGTGTGGTGTGTGTGTGGGGTGTGTGTGTGTGTGTGTGTGTGTGTGTGTGTGTGTGTGTGTGTGTGTGTGTGTAATCACAGAGATTTAATCAATTTAGGTTTTATTTTAATCTTCATTTAAAACCCTGGATGCTACAAACATGCTTCTAACACTTAGCAAAAATGCAAACATTTACATTTAATACAAAACTGCACTTTGTTTATTTTTCTCTCAGTTTACAGGTTACCAGAAAAAACATTGAAGGTCTTCTACTACATGGAAATTTTCACCTCAGAATGCCAAGTAATTGTCATGTAGAACAGCATATACAAAAACTATTATTCGTCTCAAGCTCGGTGGAACAATTCATCTCGGGGACTATTCAGTGATATCCACTAAGCCTGAGGTGAATGACTGTTATTATTACAAGAGATTTTCTGTTTCTGATTGGTGGAAAATCATCAAATAATTATTGATATTGCATTGTTTCCATCAGTTAATTGGCACAATTGTCAAGCGCCAGCTTGACAAGCTGTAAACTTCATTATATGTTCCACCAGTTATGCTATGTAAGAATATAGATATAGGACTAAACAATATAAATATTACTAAAATTAAATGAAGTATAATGCCAATATGGCGATATGTTCATCCTCTCCCGTGTTGTCACAGACAAAATGGCTGCCTGCTTTTAAGACATAGTGAACATCGCAAAAAGGTTTGGTGAAAAAAGGTCTAATTGTTAAAAGTAAAAATAGTTTCTTACCACCAAATATTTGAATTTCATATTTTGGTGCTTTTTTGACTAAGATGAATCAGAAATGGTGCTAGCTATATAGCATGCTAACCTCATAGAGTTGATGCTAACTAGCTAATTAGCAACAAAGTAACATGACTGTCTGTTGTATTGTGAAGAAAATGACACATTCAAATACTTTAATTCACTAGCTGTAAGTTCATACATTATATTAATAATATTATTTGAACAAAAATATACATACAAGTGACGTGTATCAGGGTACATACAGCTAACATTACTACTGCATCGGTAGTCCTACCATTATTCACTACCGAGCTCCACCTAGTGCCAGGGATAATCATCACATATCCCACACTGCCTACGTATATATTTTGTATGAATATTTTGAAAATATTTTCAATTAATAATAAAACAATTGAAAAATTTGGCTACTGGTCCCGTTAGATGACATTTCCTAAATCTAATTCATTGTTATCCTGAGATAGTAAAACAGCCTAATTTAATAAGCTTTAGGTTTAGATCCATAAATGGGTGTTGCTTGCCTCCTACTACTGTAACTAACTGTGGTGGAGCTGGCCAAAATGTCAGATAAAAAAAACAAAAAAGTACAAAAGAGTACCTGTACAACAGTACATTTCTTCGCATCTTTTGTGTCCCCCTCAGGAATTGTCTTTACAATTTATTTATTTTTTTTCTGTTTACTGTTCCCTGATACTGAAACGAGATTGTGGTCAATAATTAAACTGAAAGGAAACGTTTATGACCCACCTTCTCTTGCAGGTGCATGTTCCGCCTTAAATGTTCCTTCACTTCTTCATCTGTATCTTTCTAAAAAATAATAGCAGAATGAAACAATAATATTTGTACCTCAAGCCTGTATATGATTGCTCTTGTTTCTATGATTCTGATAAACCAAATTATGACCTTACCAGGCCATAGCGAGTCTTAGCCAATGAGATAAGCTCCTGGTCGCCGGGTGTGCACATGTTCAGGCCAATAGGCAGCATTTTTTTCAGAGCTGCCACGATCAGTGAGGTCTGGATAGAGTAAACCTCACCACGTCTCTTCTTGTGTTTTCTCTCCTGATCCTGTCCTCCTGCCTGAGCAAAGAAACCAGTCAACAAGCACAATCCTGCTGAGACAGAACTTCCATCCACACACTGTAATTATGGTGACAATGAAAACAAGCCAAAAAAACATAAACAAACAAACAAACAAACAAAAAAATAGAAAACATATAGACAACAAATACATGAGCTGGCCAAAGAAGTTAATAAATACATTTTCTAATAAATATAAAGAAAGAAAAGCCCCAGGAGTATAATAATTAATCTGCCTTATTGAAATAGGCAGAATAGTTTACTAATATGTATAACACTTCAAGCAGTACCAAATCAGAATCAGATCTAGGCTTTTGCATATATTGTAGCTTTTTATTTATGATATTGTATGATATATTTAAACATTTTACCATGTGGGATATAATTGATTAGTTTGTTCAATTATTTTTTCTTCCTGAGCAAAAGCTTAAGCCAGCTAGAGTTTTAACAGGAATCTATGGCATAAACTGGACAGTTAAAGTGTATCCGTGGTGTATTAGTGGTACTAGCTATTTAATATGATCATGTATGACATCAGCTGTCCTGTGACCTTACAGTAACATCAGTCTATGCCCCTTGTCTAAATTCGCGTTAGTGTTACGACTGTAGGCATGCTCAGAGACATGTTGCCTTTCTCACTGGCTGTTCCAGCCTGGTAGTGATCCGAACCCGTTGAATTCCCTGGGCTGCATCAATAACCCCCATGCATCATAAATTATCAGCCAGTGCTGAGCTGCACAAAAAACACTTCTTTTTCCTCCTAAACTAACTGACGACAGGAAAGCTGAGTTTGCAAAACATTGGCTGCATAAGTCATTTTGGATTCACCGTCACGCTCATCTCTGGCAACATTCTCATCCTCAAAGTCACTAGAATGTGACGCCTCACTGTCTACATAAGAGCCTCCTCCCTCTCTGGTTCAAAAAGGTCAACATTTACACCCATTTCCTTCAAATTGCTGCCATAGTTGTTTCTTAAAAACGTTTTTTATCACCTAAAATGTCACTCACTGAATAGATCTGCTTGTTTACTTGGCTGGACAACCCTGCCCAACAAGTTTACTATTGGTTCAACCCCCGCTAGTAATCCACGGTATAAAATTTCCCAGTTTTGTACCTTATATGGTCATTTATGTTAAAGTAAGCACCTGTATTGCTTAAATGTATTACATTCACACAAATTATGCTGAAAGGATGACCAGTACCGGTACACTTTAATGACTGATACTTATTTATTCACATCATGATAATAAAAAGAGGAGCAAATGTGTTCCAGGTGAGTGTGAATGTCAGTGCAGGAGAAAAGCAGCAAAAACATTCTGTCAGTCTATTCATTTCTTTCCTGTCTATACAGCACAGTACATTAAGATTTTTGTATATTTTATGTAAAAATTCAATAATGTGAAAAGAAAGTTTGAAAAAGTTAAACATGAATTAAGCTTAAGGTGATTGACAGGAATCTTCAGTCAAATGATTAAATTCACTCATTATAGATATGATGATGATGCTGATAAAGGTATTTTATTTATTCCTTTATTTTAAAAAAAAAGGTAAATGCTAATAATGCTTTGTACTTAATTTGATAGACTTTATCCCCGATGCTTCCGAAAACTCCAATGAAGCTCTATGTAGCATTTACTTTAATACAGGTTTCAGGTGTGCAGATTTTTATCTCATAATATAAGACATAATAACATGTTTTGGTGCATACTTATAAACTCTCTAACTCTTTACAGATAGACAAAAATGAAACCTTTCCTCTTCACAGACTGCTTTCAAAAAGCACTTAATTCAAAATTCACTCCAACACACCAAACACACATAATGGTCCACAGGAATAAAGACAAAGAATGGAGGAAAAGAGAAGAAAGGAGGGTCACGCAACATCATAAAAGAGGATCACGCAACATCATAACACACAGGACAAGAAAACACGCTTGTGTGGTCATGGGACACCCAAGAATACAAATAGTCATAATAAATTTTTTGATGATTTATGTTGAGCTTAAATCAAGTTACACTCTAAGTCCAAAATTTTGTGGACACCTGAGCATAAACCTGAATGTGGGCCTTCCGAGAAGTGTTGGCACAAATGCATAATTACAGTAAACAGGATTTCTCCACATGCTGTATTTACATGCTATAAAATTTCCTTTAACTAAAACTAAGAGCCCTATCACAAACATGTTCCATCCCTCTGTGCAGAATGGGAGGTAAATAAGGACATGGTTTGACAAGGGTGGAGTGGAAGAACTTGAGTGGCCTGTGCAGAACCGTGACCTTAACCACAATGAACACCTCTAGGATGAACTAGAATTTCAACTGCACCCCAGGCCTCATTGCCTAAAATCAGTGGCTGAACTCCCTAATGCTCAAGTGGCCAAATGCATGCCAATTCCAACAATCCAGTGGGAGGCTTTCCCAAAAGGGTGGAGGTTATTATTACTGCAAATTATGTTATAATGCGGCATGTGATGGTCAGACGTCCACAAAATCTTGGCCAATTTGTATTTAGTTTAATACATTTAATACAGCTATTAATTAATATATATATTCACACAATTTCCTCCGGAATCAATAAAGTTTTTTGATTCTGATATACACAGTATCTGATCTATATCTGGATGTGTTTGGTTATACATCTAACAGTTTTGGGTTTTTTGGTATATAAGGTATGATAAGGAATGTATTTAGCTCTGATGAAGTCAAACAATTCAAAGTCATAGAAATTAGTGATACATGGGCGAAAGTAGATACACAGAGCAAACCTATACTCCCCCAACTGTCAGACACAGAGAACACAACATCTTACATGCACCTCACTGTACCTTTGGCAGAAACAACTGGGTGAGTCAGAGAGAGACAGACAGACAGACAGAAAGAGAGAAAGACAGAAAGAGCGAGAAAGACAGAAAGAGCAAGAAAGAGAAAGAGAGAGAGAGCGAGAGAGAGGGGGAGGAGAGAGAGAGAACAGCAAGAAGGTATATTTAGCAAATACATCCTTGCACAGGAAAAAGTATAAACAATGTGATCAGATTTACTACTTCTGATGCAAATATCCACTTCAGATTGACAACATAATATTTTCAGTCTTTGTATTTACATATAAATATGAATACAGTATTGTGGTTCAAATCTGGCCCATTGCTCTTGTTAAAGGTAACCTTGATTAATGCTTGATGAGGAATCTGATGGGTATATTTTAAGGTCTTTGCTCATTGCTATCGTCCTATAGTGGTTTTTTTTGTTTGTTTGTTTTTATTTGTTTTTGTTCTTTAGCTCCTGCCCCATGGGAGCTATAGGAATGGGGTCAGTCCGTCCATCCATCTGTCCATCCGTCTGTCTGTTATTGAGGGAAATGATTCAATATTACATATCTGTGAGTGGCAAAGCTGTAGTATGTGAACCTTTGCTTTTAGCCCGTTGTGCAGTGAAACTAAACTTTTGTGGTAACTGTTGATCAGTCCTGAACATCAACTTGAAGGGATTTGAATTCATTCCTCCAAACAAAACAGCTTTAACTTGGGGATGTTTGTGGCTTTTCTTACATGAACTGCCCACAGAACATTTCTTTTAGATTAAGGTCAGGACTTTGACTTGGCCATATTAAAAAACATTATTTGGTAGAACGGCTTATGTCTTTAAAGTTGTTGTCTTGCTACATGACCAACTATTTCTTGAGATTCAGTTCACAGACATATCCTGATATTTTCCTTCAGAATTTACTGATATAAATTGTTTTCACTAATGGTAACATCATTTTGTTGACTTTAACGTTAAACTATCTAGCATTATCTAGCATTAATATAGAGTCTCTTTAAACAAAGAATTAAAAACATTTAAAAAAAAAGCCAAATAGGGTTTTGTCATCAGCACAACATTTTGAGGTGTGTGTAATCCAACTTCAGCTACTTCAGGTACCTACACTGACGGCTCACTTGTGTGTATCATAGACTGTGTGCAGGACTGTGCTCAATTACAAGAAAGTTTTAGAGCGCTTGCAGAATTATTAAGAGTATAATGAACACATAATTCGCCGCAGATGTTCCTGCCCTTGGTGCACATTCTTAGGATATAACTTACAGAGAACAATATGCAGACATAACTCTGATTGATTTCCTTTTATTTCCACAAGCAACACATCTATGTATGCAACAGATCACACAGAGCTGACCTCACAGTTCATTTTACTAAAGGGATCAGTGGCAAAATATATTAGTACTCGCGCAACAAACAAGGGTTTAAAGACCTGTAAAACTGAATTTTTGGACAGGATTGCAGTAAATGCATTTCTGCCTGCTATTTTCAAAATGCTATTTGATAACGGTCCAAATTCCCACAAATAGCTACTTGTAAAAGGTGCTTGCGGCTTTGCGGGTAAGGGGTTCCAGCCACTCTGGCTTGTTTAGTTGGTTAAAACAAATGAGGAGAATATGTGTTTTTTGCTTTGGGAAGCTGTATAGTGATCTTGTCTCGGGTGTGCACTAATCCATATGTTTTCTTCTTGATTGCCATCCAACAGATTGAAAATACCCGACTTTAATTTTCAAATGTCATGTCTGTTTTGAGGCTTCTCATTGGTTTAGCGTTATATGATTGGGGGAATCCTTTTGGGATTCTGTAAGTAGGGAGAGGATTCTGGTAGTGAATTTGGATAATAAGTAAATACCCTGAGCAATCACAAAAGCCGTTTGAAAATCAGTAAAATAAGTGGATATTTCTATTGTTTTACAACAACTTGGACATGGAACCTTTCTTAAATGAGTGTTTTAGCATGGATAGATTGTGTTTATGGATATTTGAACTTGGTCATGTGGTAGATTCTGCTTTGCAGGAGGTATTTTTGCGATTCGCATTTTCGTCCAGGTACGCCAATTTCAACTTACTTTGGCTCTTACTCAAAACACTACCTAGCGACTTAATCCGTATTATGCTGGAGCGGCTCGCAAATATGATTTGAAGTATGAGTAATGATTTAATTCATTCATTTTCCAAACCGCATAATCCTACTAGGGTATTGAGGAGGCTGGAGCCGATCTCAGCCTACTCTGGGCAAAGGAAGGGTGCACCCTCAACAGCTCGCCAGCCAATCACAGGGCCAACACACACAAGCACTCACACTCTGACCTAAGGGCAATTTGAAACAGCCAATTTGCCTAATGTACTGTACATGTCTTCGGATTGTGGGTGGAAACCAAAGTACCCAGTGGAAACCCACGCAAGCACGGGGAGAACATGCAAACTCCACACAGAAACATCCTCACCGAACTCAGGGCCTTCTTGCTGTGAAGCAGACATGCTAACCATGAGTAGTAATTTGCACAGTAAAAATAGAGTGTAACATGTGTAAGAAGGGATGAGTGATATTAAGGGCTTCATCCATGAATGAAACATCATTTGTTTCAGTTAGCATCAGTATTTCCATGACATTATCAGACAGCATTTACAGCAACTTACTCCATTTTCATTATTTTTCTCACTTCCATTCAAGCCCTTGTATGATACATTGTCTCTGCCAGCAATTGTATAATGTTAGATTTGGGTTTTTTTGTAAAGTATTCTGTAAACTCCTAACTCATCAGTCCTACCTTTGAGGTCTTTGTTTTGCTATCCCCAGTGAGGAAGGAGAGGTTATTAATTTCATTCTGCACAACAAAGTTCTGTTCCTCCCTTTTAAAATTCTGCATGAGAAAGATGACAAAGGAAAATTTGACAGAAGGTCCAGCAAAGCTTGAAAATTGAGTTATTAACACAGTGAACTGAATTTTTGTAAGTATAAGGATTTTTTAGCTTCTGGTATGAGCTAAGGATAGTAAGAGTTCTAAGGTTGTGTACTGAAGGTTGTTTAATGTGAGCTATAATTTTTGTCATCAAGTAAGAGCAAAAGAGAATTCAGAAAAGCTTACATGTGACTTGCACCAAAGGATGAAAATTTCTGCTACCATTCTGAAAAGCTCATTGGAGTCAGCATCAGGCTCTTTCAGCCACCGTGACCTGCAGAAAAGTCATAATAAACTCAGGAGAAAGTCCGACCTAAGCACTATCCCCACTTTGATCTATATCTTTATTATGCATAGAAATCAACACAAAGCCAGCATTTTCACCACACCATCATAAATATTCTACTCTGTTAGTTTTACATATCAATTAATTTTGATGTTAATTCATTGTTCAGTATAGAAATACTCATTTAAATCATTAAATTTCCAAATTCCACATTTTTTCTGAAATTCAGATTAACGCAGGTTTATATAACACAAGCCATGGCCTTTAAATTGTGTAGAAAAAGGGCCCAGTTGCACATCAGATGTGTGTAAGTTCGTTTCTCTTCAAACTTTACAGTTTCTTTGTTCTTTCTTTGCTCATTCAGTGACTGAATTGTAAAAAGGCTCAACTCCAATGACTCCAATAACCTCAGTGCATTGCTGTCTTATATGAAGCAGGAAGAGAGAATTGTCTTGTAATTTCAGCCAAATGTATGTTCATCACAACCCTTTTAAACAAAATGAAGTAGAATTGCAATTATTGTCTTCTTTGTATAAATTTTTTTTTTAAATGTATGTGTGTTTATTTCTTTTTTAATTGTGCCCTTTGGAAAATCAAGGATTCAATCGTGGACCACACAAATAATAATAATAATAATAATAATAATAATAATAATAATAAATACTACTCATTGTCAGAGCAAACTAAAAACATGATCTGTAGAAATTAAATGAGCTGCTGTGAATTTAAGATCCTAATATTTCTGATAATGTGACTTACCTGTTGTTGTCCACATAGCGAATGAGCATTGGATAGAATGCATACAAATCGCGGCACAGCACTGCAAACTCATCCAGGATCAGTAGCTCTGCCTCCTGGGTATCGCCTTTGCTGTCAGCTTTGAGAAGCTCCTCTTCTGTCACCACTTTTACTGTCTTCTTCTTTAATTTCTCCAGTGTTGGCAGGAAGTGTGTCTTTAAAAGATCTGCCCGTGCCTTGCTGATGATAGGTTGAGCATATACTGCAAAATGGTGCAGATGTCAGTCACGAGAAACAAAATACGATTGTTGGTTTGCTTAGCATTATTTGAACTATATTATTATACTCAACCAAACACGTTTTTCTTTGTAAATTATTTGGTAAGTCCTTATAATTTAAATCTAATTTTATATATAAACAATTTCAATGGAATTTTAAATTACCAGCCAGTCCTAACTAGTAAAATGCCACTTTACTACACACATTTTAATTCACATAATTTTGAAAGTTTAAAGTATAACGAAGTATAATTTATGTTGTGTCACGACTGCAACCCTCAGATCCAGCTTGGTCTGAACAGCTACCACCTCAAGGCTGGTAAATGCTTATACTGTCCAGTTTATTGACGTGGTTAACAAATTATTATTTTTTCTTCAGGTTTACAATAGTGCATTAGTATTGGCAATTTGGAAACTTTAACCATTAACCAGTATGTTGCTGGAAGCTGCTCAGACCAAGCTGGATTTTTCAGCAGTTGCAGTCATATAATTTACATTTAAAGCACAAAAGAGAGAAAACAGAATATAT
>JBCNYH010000023.1:27376503-27397481 GCA_039654325.1 Tandanus tandanus
CCCCCCCCCCCCCCCCCCCCCCCCCCCCCCCCCCCCCCCCCCCCCCCCCCCCCCCCCCCCCCCCCCCCCCTCCACACTAAACAAACAAACAAACAAAAAAAACCCTGAACAAACAAACAAACAAACATAAAATAAATAAAAAAATAAAACCCAAAACAAACAACAGCAAAAAAAAAGAAACAATATGTACAAAATACAATATTTTTAATTTAAATGATCCCCTAACTGTTTAGAAACAAGTACAAATGACTGTAGGAAGAACCACCTCCGAACTGTTAAATAAACTGATAAGTAAACTGATAAATTCTTAAAAGTCATGAAAAAAGCAAACTATGTTGCTCATTGTGGTTTAGTCTAGGTTAGAAAATTGCTTCTTAGGCTCAGACAATTTATTTGTGTGGTGTGCTTCGTGTTTTTACAGTGCAATGCTTCTGACCTTGGCAAAAAACTTAATTTCTTGCTCGTGAGGTGATCTGTCATTCTTTCCACTGCTAGCCATAGCCTCTGAAATAATAATATAAAACAAAAAATGTGTGTATATATATATGTATATATTTTTTTTATAATTTATTTTAATAAATTATATTTATATGTATATCATTTATTGTTTGATATTCTTCAAGAGAACCACAACATTAAACTAAATAAAGGTATTAGATAAAAAATGTAATAAATTTTTTATTTACCCAGGTGAGCAATGTATTCCTGCGCACAATCCACATATTTTAGCAGCTTCTTCAGAAATTTGTAGGCAAACCTTTTCTCCATCGAAGATGAGTCCTGCTCCATGTCTTTCAAACCCCTATGAATAAAAAAAAAACAAGCAGGATGAATTACATCTTTACAAAAAATAAAATCAAATCTACAATTCCTTTGTATGAAAGTGAGTTAGTTTGTGACAAAACCCAGGATACCCTCATGATCTCTTAACACACTCTGACACACACACACCTGGTAATGGCATAGCCATTAATCTGCAGGAAGCGGAATAAATCCTGGGCTTTCTCACGGTCCCTTGCTTTCTCTTTGGCTGTAAGTGTATCGTACGGCACCAGTAAGGGATGTGTTCCACCTACATTTACAGGAACATACATAAATCTAACCACATAAATACTTAAAGGTGAATTTATTAATTTAATTCCCTTAGAGGTGATTAAATGAATACTGTATGACTTTTAAACTGTACTTTTGTGTGGATGAAAATGTCATCACCTTTCACTCCTAGGTCATTCTTCTTTTTCTTAGCCCAAATATTGTGGTAGTTTTCAGCCAATACTTCAACCATAGCCTGGAAACGCATTGAGGAAAAAAAAGTAACTATGAGAACGTACTATGAGAATTTATATATCGCAGTGTATACAGTGTAAAGTAGTGTGCAGTGAAGATTATACACCACCACTTTTGTGTAAAAGGGCACCTAATAAAAAGAAGTAAAAAATTACTTCTCTATAATTTTTTGGTGAAAATGTATTGAACAATGCTATTGTAGGCAATGAGAACCAAAATAAATAATTCCGACAAGTATATTGAGGTAAAAGTATGGCTAATAAACAAAAACACAGAAAATACCAATTTCTCTGAAAAATTGAAAGGTGTCGCAAATTTAATTTTTTTGACTTTTGCATAGCATGAATGAACTTCAAACCATTTGGAATGGTTTAGCAAGTGAAGAAATAAAAAAATACAGTGATGCAGTGATGATTTTACACTTAACAAAATGAAGATAAATCAGAAACCAAGTACTATTCAAGTATTTATTTCATGTAATATTGGATCATATTGATGAGAATAAGTAAGCAAACAACAATATATAGTAATAACAAAAGTCTCTTTTTTGAGGAAAAAAAGTCAATATTTAGTGTGAACACCCTTTACTTTGATTACAGCATTTAATCTTTCAGGCATAGTGTTCACATATTTTTTTATTTCTTCACTCGCTAAACCATTCCATATGGTTTGACGTTCATTCATGCTATGCAAAAGTAAAAAAATAAAATAAAATTTGCGACACTTTATTAATTGGGTTAAAGTTCTCTATAACTCTCCCTTGGCAGCTGTTATCACAAAGGACTGATAGATCTGACAATTTTGGGGTCAGGAGAGGGTGCCATCAGGGCTGCCCCCTCTCGCCATTGTTAATCACGTTGGCGATCGAGCCATTGGCTGAGGTAATCCGATGCGACCCAACAGTAATTGGGATCAGTACTGAGCAGAAGACTCAAAATTTCACTGTATGCTGATAATGTGCTGCTGTTTTTATCCAACCCAACTGTTTTAATACACCAGGTCATCACAATTATTAATCAGTTTGGTATATTTTCGGGCTATAAAATCAATATCTTAAAATCTGAGGCTATGCCTTTTCGAAATTTGCACCGGATTCCCAATTCCCCCTTTAAGTGGTCCCCTGCTGGATTTGTATATCTGGGGATATTTATTACACCTTGCTTTGAACAAATGTTTAAGGCCAACTTTGATCCATTACTTGTTACGATAATACAGGACCTTGAACGCTGGAACTGCCTCCCTGTGTCATGGCTGGGCAGAATCTCACTTCTTAAAATGAATATTCTTCCCCGTTTGCGTCACCCAATAAGGATGATTCCCACCCTGTTCACCTGTAAGCTGCTCCAAAAAATAAGGGGCTGGTTCAGCTCCTTCATTTGGGGCAAAAAAAGAGCGCTAATAAAAATGTCAACATAACAGCTCCCCAGTGATATGGGTGGTTTGGACCTCCCAGATCTCAAGAAATATCAGCTGGGTTCTCTGATGATGGAAGGGTGTGATTGGAAGGTACGGCCTCTCTGATCTGAACCCGAATGGTGTTTCGTTGTTGAACTTCTGTGCTCATCACGGTTTGTCCATCATGAACACCATGTTGGAACATAAGGGTGTCCATAAGTGCACTTGGCACCAGGACACCCTAGCCCACAGTTCGATGATCGACTTTGTAGTCATGTCATTGGACTTGCGGCCGCATGTTTGGGACACTTGGGTGAAGAGAGGAGCTGAGCTGTCAACCGATCACCACCTGGTGGTGAGCTGGCTCCGAAGGCATGGGAGGATGCCCTCCAGACCTGGGAAACCCAAGCATGTAGTTAGGATCTCCTGGGAATGTTTGGCGGAGTCTCCTGTCAGAAGGGCCTTCAACTCCCAACTCCGGCAGAGCTACAACCACATCCCAATGGAGGACGGGGACATAGAGTCTGAATGGGCCATGTTCCATGTCTCCATTATTGAGGCGGCGGCCGGAAGGTCATCGGTGCCTGTCGTGGGGGCAACCTCTGAACCAGGTGTTGGACACCTGCGGTGAAGGGGGCTGTCAAGCTGAAGAAGGACGCCTATCAGGTCCTTTTGGCCTGTAGGACTCCTGAGGCAGCGGACGGGTACCAACAGGTCAAACGTGCTGCAGCCCGGGCTGTCGCCGAATAAAAATCTCGGGTATGGTAGGAGTTCGGTGAGGGCCTGGAAAAAGACTATCGGTTGGTTTCGAAAAGGTTCTGGACCACCATCCGACGCATCAGGAGGGGGAAGCAGTACTCCACAAACACTGTTTTTGTGTTTGGATGTTGTCGGGAGGTGGAAGGAATACTTCGAGGACCTCCTCAGTCCCACCAACACGCCCTCTGTGGAAGAGTCTGGCAGAGGTCGCCAAGGTAGTTAAAAAGCTCCTTGGTGGCCCGGCTCCAGAGGTGGACGAGATCCAGCCTGAATACCTCAAGGCTCTGGATGTTGTAGGACTGTCTTGGATGACACGTCTCTACAACATCGCGTGGTCATCGGGGCCGTACCTCTGGACTGGCAAACCAGGGTGGTAGTTCTCCTTTTTAAAAAAGGGGACCAGAGAGTGTGTTCCAACTATTGTGGAATTACACTACTCAGCCTACCCGAGAAAGTTTATTCAGGAGTACTGGAGAGAAGGATCCGGCCGATGGTTGAACCTTGGATTCAGGGAAAACAATGTGGATTTCTTCCTGGCTGAAGCACTCTGGACCAGCTCTACACACTCTACAGGATCCTGGAGGGGGCATGGGAGTTTGCCCAACCTGTCCACATGTGTTTTGTGGACTTGGAGAAGGCTTTCGACCGTGTCCCTCGGGCTATCTTGTGGGGTGTGCTCCGGGAATGTGGCATAACAGACCTGTATTGCCGGAGCCAGAGCTTTGTCCGCATTGGTAACATGTCAAATTCGTTTACAGTGGGGGTTAGACTCCACCAAGGCTGCCCTTTGTCACCGGTTCTGTTCATAATTTTTATGGATATAATTTCTGGGTGCAGCCGAGGGGTTGAGGGGTTCTGGTTTGGTGGCCATAGGATCTCGTCTCTGCTTTTTGCAGATGACGTTGTCCTTTTGGCTCCATCGAGCCAGGACCTTCAGCTCTCGCTGGAGCGATTCGCAGCTGAGTGTGAAGCGACTGGGATGAGAATCAGCACCGCCAAGTCCGAGGCCATGGTTCTCAGTCGGAAAAGGGTGGAATGCACCCTCCGGGTCGGGAATGAGGTCCTGCCCCAAGTGGAGGGGTTCAAGTATCTCGGGGTCTTGTTTACGAGTGAGGAAAGGATGAAGCAAAAGATTGACAGGCAGCCTCTGCTGTAAAGTGGAGCTTGTACCGGTCCGTCGATTTACGTTCCTACCCTCACCTATGGTCATGAGCTTTGGGTAGTGACCGAAATAACAAGATCGCGAAAACAAGTGGCCGAAATAAGTTTCCTTCGCAGGGTAGCAGGGCTCTTCCTTAGGGATAGGGTGAGAAGTTCTGTCATCTGGGAGGAGCTCGGAGTAGAACCGCTGCTCCTCCGCGTTGCGAGGAGCCAGTTGAGGTGGTATGGTTTTTCGGGCATGCCCAACCAGGAAGAGACCCCGAGGTCGAACCAGAACACGCTGGAGGGACTATGTTTCTCGTCTGGTCTGGGAACACCTTGGTGTCCCCCCCGGAAGAGCTGGAGGAAGTGGCTGGGGAGAGGGACCTCACTGCTTAGGCTGCTGCCCCCGCGACCCGACCCCGGAACAAGCGGAAGAAGATGAATGAATGAATGAATAATAATTAAGATAACAGTGATAGTAGTGGTGATAATGATAATAATAATAACAACAATGACATTTATACAGTTCAGTTATTCATAGTTACCTGCAGTTCTCGAGACAACAGCACGTTGCTCATATCTACTGGACTTGGGTGAAAACCACTACCCTGTAACCATATAACACACAAACCAGAACAAGTATGACAACAAGATATCACATAAACTCTGGGAGAATTAAAGGTTGCGGGATTTTTTTTGGCTTTTTTGGCCAATGACAGAGTCCCACCTCTTTGTTCAGTCCAATTGAATCCTTCCAATCCGATCTCTCACAAAGAAACATTCACATGCAACTTAATTCCAGCACCTTCTATATTGCATGTTGAATGTTAACATTCTGGCATCTTGTATAGCAACCAAGTATATAGATTTAGACACTGCCTCAAAGTGATAGATAGGTGTCTGAGGCTGGAGTTAGAAGAGTAGCTGGCTCCTTTAATGGATGAATCAACTTTAGCCCTGGACAGTGCTCAATAACTCAATCGCATTCGGGCTATGGAGAGGTTGGGCCCATCTCGGCCAACACTGGGCAAAGGCAGGGTAGACCCTGAACAGCTCGCCAGACCATTGCAGGGCAACACACAACCATTCACACTCACATCCACACCAAGGGGCAATTTGAAATTAGCCTAATGTGCATGTTTTTGGATTGTGGGAGGTTTGTCTGCCATCTAAAAAATTAAACTGGGTGTTTATTTATTCTGTGCAAGTCTGAGCGATGGTACATGAGCCTCTATTGTTTGGGTTTTAGTTTCTTTATAATTTTGGGTTTCCTGTGGGGCCACGGCCACAGGACAACCATCTAAGTCATCTCCTATGTCAATGTAATTCAATGCGCTATTGAACTTTCACTCAGATGCCGTAAATGTCATGTTCTGCATCAGTGCAATTTGGCTTCATCTAGGCTCTTGAAACTTCTCCTCTACTCTGGAAAAGAAATCAGACTTAACAAGTCTAGTGGTAATGCAGTGCAACAATGAAGGAATTTTCGAAACAGGGATAGCATTTCACCTGTAAATTCTTTGCTTACAATACAGAGATCCACATTTTGAAATAATTGCAAAGCCTACCATGTTACTCCATGACTTGCAAGACCATCTGTGTTTATAGAGAACAGGAGAAGTTTCATAATTCAGTAAAGTCTTATTATATATCATAAAAACTTTACTTATCAATTGGTTTATGCCCAATATGTTTATAAAGATGTCAGTTATTTATTACAAATCAGTCTTATTTAAAAAGGTTATATTACATTCATGCAGAACGTGGCTTACTAAGCATTCGAGCGAACGTTTGAGAGATCGCCACGCATGCTTGTGCTCAAGTACTCTTAAGCAATTTTAAGTAACTGATGCAAACAAGTTGCATGTAAGATTTTTTTTCCTGTTAGACAAGTTGATACAATACATGTGAACTGTAATCTGTGCTCGCAAGGAAAGTTACGACATTATATGATAAAAGGCATGCTAATCGTGAAGATGAAACATTTACCTGAGATGCTTGGGAAATTTTACGCATCTTCGCATTCTCTCTTTGTTGAAACATGGCCTCTCCCTCTTTGGTCCTCTCAATGCTCCAGCCCATTGCTAGCATACTCTTCAAAGATTCCTTCACTGGGAAGCGGTAAACCTCCTTCTCCTGGGATATGGATAACACATACACATAAATCAGTGGAAACACACAGCATGGTAGCTTCCATGGCAATGCACTTTTACACTCTACCTTCTCTGTGAGTGATTTGTAGGACCTCAGGATGGGGTGTGTTTTTGCTTTCTCGTCAATGCTATCTCCATACTTCCAGCCCAAAACAACCTGAAATGGATATGAATTGTTATGGATGACTAACTGAAGGGCTTCTGGCAACCAATAGCCAAACGGTATGTAATTCAATTCAGTTTTATTTGTATAGCTCTTTTTACAATTGACATCGTCGCAAAGCAGCTTTACATAGTAAAAGGAATTTAAAAAGGAATTGAAACATTTTTCCACAACCCCTACACATCCCTAATGAGCAAGCCCACAGCGACAGTGGCAAGGAAAAACTCCCTCAGATGACACGATGAAGAAACCTTGAGAGGAACCAGGCTCAAAAGGAAACCCATCCTCATTATGTACAAGTTGTGCCTAAGATTTAAAAAGGCATCATTATTTATATATACACACCACAATTTGAAGAGTCAGGTTAATTTTCTGTTTCAGTCCCGGATATCATTTAATAGGTCAGAAGACCTAATGGCAACTAGAGTTGTGATAAAATCTTAAATGTTTTAACCACTCATTTAAGGTATATAGCTAATGCTTGAAAAAAATATCAAATCCCTAAAATCTCTAAAAACACTTATTGTATGTTATATTAAGAATATATACAGTCTGAAAAATAATGCTTAAAAAAAACAAACAAAAAGTGTATTTAAATGAACAAAAATGTATACAATTTCAAATTACATGAACTATAACACAAAATAACACAACGCAGCTAGTACTTAACATATATATGATGACCTCCAGTCCTTCCAAAGCATCGCTACAATTTTGTGGTTGCATTCTTCATTGTACGAGTGCTAGGTCTACTAAGGACTAATCACTAAATATTCATCCAAGTGTTGCGATACGCTTGCAACCTTCCAATAGATGGCTGGTTATATTGGCCTCAAGCCATCATGGACAGAGACCAAGATTTAGTCTTCGTGCAGTCCAGTACCTGTCCCGATTTCCCTGGATTCTGATGTTGTTGTACCAGTTGAGTCCTTCTGCTACCTAGGGTGCTCTCTCGACTCCTCGGGTCTTTGCAGTAAGGAGATGCTACACAGAACTCACATTACCTGTAGCATCACAGGCCAGCTTTGATCATCTGTGAAGGAGTAAGGCCAGTCTCTCTGTAAAGGTTAGGTTTATAATATACCACATGCAGTGTCAGCATCGAGTTCTAGGCGTCCACTGCTTTGACTTCATCTCAAATGCAACCATCCAGCAGCACATTGGGATTGTCAGGATTCTCAAAGAGATTTAGATATAGATTTAGAAAGAGATATAGGATGACATTCCCTTTTGGGGCACATTCGACATGTTCCTGTGCCTGTTCGTCTAACCCTGAAAAAAGCCATCCTGTTTCATTAAGGACATCGACCTGCCACATGGACGCAGGCTCTTGGTCGCTCTCAGATTACCTGGCTTAAGCAGGTTGCCAGTGTGCTACTATCACCAAGCAAGTGCTGGTCTCTCACCATTGATCGAGGAGGTCGGAGGTCACTACGACCCATATGATGATCCCATGTGACAAGAATATTAGAACTACTTCAATCTCCCTGACAAGCTTCCCTCAGTCTCCTTCATCTAGATTAACTGTCCTTCAGTGTCCCAGTACGTTATGTTTTACAGTTTAATCACTGATTACAGCCTCCTGCTTGACACTGAACTGTCATCACTGAAGAAGATAAAGATGGTGTATTTCATGCCTGATTTCAGAACAATCAAAGCCCTGTGGTGAGAACAGAAGGAGACCATAATCCTACCTTTTCAGCACACCATTTTTCATGAGAATGTTCAGCATATTTGTCAGTGACATATTCCAGCTTCTCCGGGAGGGAAATGCTACAGGAAAAATGATTGAACAAAATCTTTATTAACAGACTGATAATATTATGTAATTTCTGATATGAATACTTCAACATTTACACTCAACCATATTAAAACTGCTGAAGCTGGGAAACAGATGAATGTTGCTTACTGGATACATAAATAATTTATCTGCCTTGTTCCCACCTGTGTATTCATAGTAATGTTCAAGCATTTATTCAAGTTTATTCAAGCATTTTCTGAAAAGATAATCAAATCTATCTCACTTACACACATTTATTTTCCCATTCGTCACTGAAGAACCAGTTAAATTGATTTCAATAAATCATCATTTTTAATAGTATACATGCCTTTCAATCACTAACATGGATTAACACCCAAGCACCTGTCCCCACACATACACGCACAATCATGCACATACGCACATAAGCACGTGCGCACACACAAACACACACACTTCGCATACTGTTGCTTACTTTGCTGTGCTGATGGGTCGGGGGTCAAAGTTGCCCTGGATATCCACAAAGACTGGCTTCTCCAGTGTGGTGCTGAGAGAAGCGTCGACATAATCCGGAGGCAAAGCTCCAGCTATAGCACTCAGACAAGGCATGGCCATCTTAAACAGCTCCTGCTCATACTTCTAAAGTGCACACACACACACACACACACACACACACACAGAGAGAATTTAATTTGTATATGAAAACAATTCCAACACATGCTTATTCTTTCATTTAAGCACGATCGCAGATGTTTCAGAATGCATCCAAGGAACACTGGATGTGTAGTAGGAATACACCCTGAATAAGGTGCCGGTTCATCATAAAGGCGGGGTACACCTTGAACAGCTCGCCAGACCACTGCAGATCGACACACACACAACCAATAAAACTCGCTTTCACACCTAGGGGCAAACAAGAATATCCAGACTAGTTTTTACTTTGGGAGGAAACTGGAGCACCCAGAGAAAACTCACAAGTGTGGGGAGAATATGCAAACTCCACATAAAATACCATCACCAGGCACAGGCTCAAACCCAGAACTTCCTCGCTGTGAGACAAACATGCTTACCGCTTTGTCACAGTGTGGCCCATGTATTATTATTATTATTATTATTATTATTATTATTCTCTTTGCTTATAGTCTTAGTACTGAATGCACTTGATCCCAACCCATAGGCTTAGGAATACATTACATTTAAGTGATGGAGAGTATTTTACGTATTATATGGGCAGATCCCAGTAGGGCGATCTTCTGCAATTCTTCCTGCTTGATGTTTCCAGGTATCTTTTGTAGGTGTTCTTTTGAGCCCTTTTCTATTACTCCCAGAGCTCCTACCACTACTGGTACAATGTCTGTTTTTAATGGCCACATTCTTGTTGTTTCCAGTTCCAGGTCTTTATATTGTCTTATTTTCTCTGCTGTTTTTGTTGAGACATTGCTGTCAGACGGTACTACAATATCAATTAATTTTTTTTTTTTCTTTCCTATCTTTAATTACAATGTCAGGCACAGATGTATTTGCACAGATGTGCCTGTCTGTTTGAGTTTTTATTATTATTATTTTTTGTTATTATTATTATTATTGTTGTTGTTATTGTTATTATTATTTATTATTTTTTTTATTATTATTATTATTATTATTATTATTATTAATAATAATAATAATAATACATTACTACTACTACTAATAATAAATTCTATAATAATAAGTAATATAACAATACAAATAAGGTTTTAACATTTGGAGCTTTTATGAGATTTAACTATTAATCCAAAATATATCTACAATAAACTATGACTCTGAGGAAACGATGAGTCAAACATACTAAAATAGGATAAATAAGTGAGTCTTACTTTTTGAGAGAGTGAATCAAAGATGCCCCAAAAGATCTTCTTAGTGAGGAGTAATTCTTCCTCAGAAGCCATGCCATAGCTGCCCCAACCAGAAGGCAGGCAGTAATACTTCCAGTTCTGCTCATAATGGTTGGTCAACAGCTGTGGACAAATCCCAGAGAATGAACACAGTGCTGAGTATTTTTGTACAAAAGGATGAAAGATATAAGAAAATAGAAGAAAAACACCCAACAACCACAACACCCAACAACATCTCCTCTCATCACCAAGGTCTTTTAACCTGCAGACCATCTGCAACACAGGTTTTTTTTTGTTTGTTTTTTTTTTTGCACCATTCTAAATCCCAAATACTAAATCCCAGTCAGCAGTTTCTAAAGTACCAAAACCAACCCATTTGTTACCAAAAATCATACCACATGTATGCCGTTTAACCATATCTCTATCATGTTCTTCCTTCTGTCTTAAGCACGCCTCACAAAGGGGAAGTTCTGAGGCACTTCAGTGCAGTTCCAAGCCATGGTGAGCCATCAAAACATGGCGACAAAAGAGCCTCAGGCAGGGTGGGTTTGATGGCAGCTCAATGCAGTTTACCATGACGGCGGTGAGGCAAATGATAGTGAGAAGTAGGTGAAAACATGGCGTGTATAGGATGCAATGAGGTTGTATTAATCTCAGTCCAGAATGGGTTGCGAATTGTGAGAACACGGCAGCTACAAGGCAGTTAGATGGTGATGCATGAATTTGAGAAACACCATGAAATTTGAATCAGTTTGAAAGATCTTGCAGTTTATGGTGGTCAGTGCCAGTCAATGACGAACACCATTGTGCTATCAGGATGATGTCACTGTGGTTCAACACAGTTTGGAACCACACTGAACCACTGTCAGAACTACCCCCCATGTGAGGCCTGCTTGAAGGTTACAGCATAAAATATCAGTAAATTACAGTGAAAAGCCTTTTTTATTCAGTGAGTGATTGTAATTTGGAAGATAACTGAAAAAAAGCCCCCTTTTTAGATTAAGCATGCCAGAAAGACAAGTCAATAACTTTAATTAAACTGTGACATGCTTAATATATAATGAAATAAGTAATACAAGTCTAAGAAATGCTATTTGCAGCAGATGCTGGATCAAAAAACAGCAGCATAACAAAGGAGACACCAATGTATTAAAGTTACTGTATGCATGCATAAATAATGACCATAATGACCTTATGAGGCATCTTGCAGTATTCAGACAGTAAAGGCACGTCAAACACCAAGCGGCGCAGAAGCTGTTGAAGCATAGAGGGCCTCAAATACCTGCAGGAATGATACCAAATAACCCAATATTACTGTGTAACACAGACATCAAAGGTTTACCCCAGGCTCTTCATCTATCAAAACAAATTCAAATGTTGTCAAAAAGCTCTGTTCTCTTATTAGCCGTGCTTAGTAGTAAAATTGCATCAGTTTTCATCCAGGTTATAGGGATAGCATGACAGTGGAGTGGTTGATTGCGTCATGTCACAGGGTGCCCTAATGTCTGTTTTCCTTTTGGTTTTCTCTTTTTAGTTATGTCATAGTCAGTCATGCTGGAGTCCCTGCTTGCACTCAGCACTAACAAACTGTCTTCTTTAACTATTACACTGTTATGAGCATACCTAACAACCCCTCTCTTTATAAACTCTTTTACTGAAATGATTTAGGACTACAATTCCCATTACAGTTATAAGATAACCAACTGGACTTCATGTTAAACTATAGTGAAGTTTCTGCTACATGGTTTGTATTTTCGTCTGGTTTCACCCAAATGAGGACGGGTTTCCCTTTTGAGCCTGGTTCCTCTCAAGGTTTCTTCCTCGTGTCGTCTGAGGGAGTTTTTCCCTGCCACCGTTGCCACAGGCTTGTTCATTAGGGATGTATAGGGTTTATAGAGAAATGTTTCAAATCATAAGTTTAAACTTTTTTACTAAATTTGTTTGCTCTGTAAAGCTGCTTAGCGACAATGTTAATTATAAAAAGTGATATACAAATAAAACTGAATTGAATGACTGGATTAACTTTTGACAGTTACATTAAACTATAACAAAAATAAAAGAAAAAGCCCCAGGTGTCTCTAGAGTGTAAACCATAAAAGACTTACTTGCATATAGCCAGTAGGCATTCCTCAATAGCATCTCTCTGGGCTTTAGTGAGTGAGGAGCCCTTACTCAGCTGGTAGATGGTGTGAAGTGTGGAGTCAATGAGTGTCACATGGTGTTCTGTACCAGCAAAATGAGGGGCACAGCGAGTTAGCAGGGGCAACATAGCAGATCCAATATAACGGTTCATGGCCAGTGCTGTTTCTGTGGTCCTTAGTGCTTCCTACAGAGGAATAAAAACAAAAATGTTTCCCTGCCAGAACTAATAAATTTTTCTATATACATGTAGAAATGAACTAAGACGGTTTGAAGGCTTCCTTGCAAAATGTAAGCAATAGCCAATTTGTTTAGTCCTACTTCCCAAAACAGTGTGGTTCTATATTAGAGGGTATAAGATCATTCATTCATTCATCTGCCAAATTTGGGTGATGGCGGGGTATGCCCTGAACAGCACACCAGTCCATGCAGGACCAACACACTAAATATTCACACTCATATCTAGGGCCAGTCTGGGAGGAAACCGGCGTACCCAGAGGTAACCCAAGCAAGCACGGGGAGAACATGCAAACTCCATACAGAAATGCCCCTGTTGAGCCCGGGACTCAAACCCAGGATCTTCTCAGTGTGAGGGAGACATGCTACCACTACACCACCGTACCGCCCACTTCAAAGATCAGACAGTAGATAATTTCATAAAATGTTAGAATAAGAGATGAGAAAAAATTTATTTTTAAAAATATTTTTATTTTCTGGCCCTGTGATGAGCTGGCAAGCTGTTCAGGGTATACTCGGCCTTCGGAGTATAAGGCAGATTGGTTCTCTCTTTAACTTTCTATATGCATAAGAAACTTCTACAAGGCAAAATCCACAGGCATATTAATACAGAATTAATAATACAGAATATTAAACATTCTTTTACAGTTCAGTTTGACTGAAAGAAGTTACTGTATGTGCTATTTTTTTGTTTCTGGATTAGAAGGTAAACGAGCTGCAAAGATTAACCACAGAAGTTACACACTCAAACTGTTTTATAAAATTTTCAAATAATAATTAGGTGGACCGACGACTGTAATCTGCTACAAGTGTGTCAATAAAAATAGGTCATTCCAAATATTTAGGTCATCATTATGAAACCGTTTATGTTCAGTAAGACTGATGTATTAATGTAAGCATTGAATTTTCTAATTTTGCTACTTATAATCTGTATGGAGTTTGCACATTCTCCCTGTGATTGTGTGGGTTTCCTCTGGGTACTCAGGTTTCCTCCCACAGTCCAAAAACATGCACAGTAGGCTAATTGGCTGTTCCAAATCGCCCCTAGCTGTGAGAGTGAGTGTGAATGGTTATGTGTGTGTTGGCCCTGCAATGGCTGTGCAAGCCGTCCAGGGCGTACCCCACCCTCGTTTAGAGTCGGCTGAGATGGGCGCCAACCTCCCTGCAACCCTAATTAGGATTAAGCGTCTTAGACAATGAATGAATAAATAATCAGACAGATTAAGATTGTTATAAAGGTGCATCTGCTCACTGTGTCCAGAGACGCAGCTGCTCTTAGGTCAGGCAGGAAGCCAACTTCCAGAAGATGCAGAAGGAAGCTTTGGTCTTCTATGCCATAAACTCGATCCAGAAACAGAACCATGGGGGCCTTGTGATCCGGGCAGAAATAGGCTGACATGTTGGGCTCTGTCACACTACCATCTGAGTCAAGGACACAACATTAGAGAGCCCCCTTCTCTGGTGGTGTAATTTTTATCACCTCTTTTTTTAATCACATCTATCTATCTGTTCTGTCATTTTACTGAGGAGTCATGGAGACCAATTCACACTTCACAAGTTCAATCATCTCACTCCTACCTTTATTAACAACAGACATCCTGAGTGGGATGCTGATGATGCCAACAAGGTCTTCAGTGGGCACCAAGGAGCGCAAGATGGCACGGATTCGAAGAGCTTCTCCTTTGCCCTTATTGATTAACTGTGTGAATGAATGTCAATGAACATATAAACTGAACTCCAGAAATACTAGCACCCTTAAAGAAAATAAGAAAATACTAATACATAAAATGGACGTAATTTTGAGGTTAAAGACATGTAGTTGTAGTGTACTTGTAGCTTGCACAATGCACCACACTATCCTGCATAAAACATTCATAACATATACTGCCCATGTGCTTTTGAGTGGAAATATAAGTAACACACATGCATTTCAGGTGCACAGCGTCCCAGCAGATCGATGAGGGCTGAGTAGAAGGACATGATGGCATTTCCCATGTGAACCACCTCTTCCTCCTCCTCATCTTCTGTAGACCTAAGAGAAATGAAATAAAAGACGACTTTTATGGTGTGCAACAGTTTGCATACTTACCTTTGCATAGGTATTATAGTAAAATATCATGAAAAGATAAAAACGGAAACTCCCCCAGTGCAGCTAACTGGGTTATCAAAGGCCGGCCATGTCTCTCACTGTCTGTGGTGAGAGGGATGTAAAAGAACCATTGCTGATTTTCGTCAGTAGGCTGCATAGCCATCAGCGTGTTTCTGCCCTGCAATGGCCTGGCGAGCTGTCCAGGGTGTACTCTGCCCTTGCCAAGAGTCGGCTGAGATGGGCGCCAGCCTCCCGCAACCCTAATTAGGATTAAGCGCTTCAGAAAATGAATGAATGAATGAATGAGTGTGCACTGTGTTTCAGTAAAATTGGAAGGCATAAATGCGAAAGAGAGCTGTATTCATGACCGAATGCATAGCTGTGTGTGTCTGTCTGTGTGTGTGTGCGTGTGTTGTCTGTGAGGTCTTAAGTATCAGTTGTAGCATTTTGTCATCTGAACAATATTATAAGAGTGCAATCCTTTCTCTCTTCAGCCAACACAGAGACACTAATGCATGCTTATGTTCCCAGCAGATTAGACTACTGTAATGCTTTTCTTTCTGGTCTTCCCAAGAAAAATATTACCCAATTACAATTAATACACAACTCATCTGCTTGCATATGGACAGGGACCAGAAGGAGAGCACTCATTACGTTGCTTTTAAAGTCTCTGCATTGGCTTTCTGTGTCCTACAGAATTGATTTTAAGATACTTTTATTGGTTTATAAAGCTCTTAATCATCTTAGCCCCAGATGTTTATCAGATTTGCTTTTGTCTTATGTTAAAACAAAAACTCACCTTTCATTAGAATGGCCCCTGTCTCTGGAAAGACCCGACAGCAACATAGGGTGTTGGAATTTTTAAAAGCAAACTTAAGATTTATCTTTTTAATGTGGCTTTTAAATAGATCTTATTCTATTTAGGGTAACATTAATAATTCTACACTGATATTTTCATGGCGAGCATTTATCCTTGATAACAGCATGTAATCTCCATTGCATTGTTGCTCTAGTTGGTCCGGTTGAGGCTCAGCAACATTAATGCAACATTAATTAACAGCTGATGACCTGAATGTACTGAATGAGCAGTAGGGTGGCCCATATATATTTTTTTCGATTCCTCTATTGCACACACTCTTATTTTAGGAGGCTTGATGAAAAAATAACCCAGTAAAAATTTCAGGCCTGTAAAGTAAGTCTTCAATTTTGCACATTTTGACCGGAATTTCGTGTTATTTTAATTTTCTGTAACTTTATTTTCTGGAACAATAATCCGTTTAACGTCTAATCAGACCATGTAAATTATTAATACAATATGTTTTAATATATAAAGTGTAGTTTTATCCATGATGGCATGTTTTATTAAAAATTATCAGTATGCACTTGTAATTATCATTCATAAATAACATCCAAAATGCGAACTTGCACCACATTTTAATTATTTCATGCAAAAGCAACATGTTTTGAAAAGTCTTGTTTTAGTCTCTATGCAATAAATATATTGCTGTAAAAAGCCTAATTTGTATTGGATATATATCTCAACACATAGAAATATTGAAGCTGGTCACATTTTGAGACTATGGACTCGTTTGGAGCAACTAATAATTGGTAGCTTGTTCCACAGGCAAGGTATGCTGTGAGCAAAGCTCCAATCCCTCATACACAAGTTACAGTTACTAATATAGTAGTTCAGATACACCGTCTGCCAGTAACAGACACAGTCTGATGCGTGAAAGGATTCACCCAATCCTCACAGAATCGTCTGCAACTAAAGGACGATTTCTGGCTGCATCATGCAGGTTAGGTTCATTTTGTATGGATGTTTATAACACACAATCATACACTACTCTGTACGACAGTCATTTATGAGTAGTACATGCAGTTAAGGCAGTTACATGTAAATGAGTTAATATTATTTAATATTATTTAGTTATTAACTACTTATGTACAATTTACCATATTGGTATATAAAGTTTTGGGAAAGTTTTGAGAACAGCTGCCAGTATGTGACAGTTCACAAGCAAGATCTGCGAGACACTTATATGTGTACGAGATACATTGTGACTATTAAACTAATCATTTGTCTTCATCTCGTGTTATGGTGTTGTTTTGTTATTTTTGCCTTGTTATTTGTTTGTAAATTGTCACTTACTTCCTTTTGGTGTTGTAGGGCAGCATTGTGCTACATCACTGTTGTCAGTTGATTCATCTACAACTAGAGACATCACTTTCCCTGTTTGTCCAAAAGAGTCTCGAAAACGTCCGATGAAAGAGCCTCTACTCTCCTTATAGTTGAAGTGACTAATAATTGAATTTTCTTGATCGAATCAGTCAAGCTGTTTCAGGTTTTTTTAAATCTGAAACTATCTTCTTGATTGATGCAAGCATACACTCCTTAACAGTCTCTGAATTCGTAAACAGGCTTTTCTTTTTACCTAATATCTAGCCCAGTCATAGTGATGCCGAAGTAGCTCTCTTTTGCCCTGTACATGACCTGGACAGGATGCGACGTCTTTGCTCATAAAATGATGTAAGCCCCAAAATCTTCTGATGGCGAGCGTCAAAGCCCAGTGGAAAGTTGTGTCAAAGTTAGCATGGGGTGGCTTAAAATGACCGATATGCACCGACTTTGAGCAGAGAGATATGAAAACATACTTCTTGTTTTATTTTAAAGTAGAAAGAATCATTTTGTCCAAGTTACTTGGATAGCAATAAGAAGATTATCGGCGGGAACAGCACATGGTGAGCGGAGACCTCAAAAGATGAAACCTTTTACATGAAAAGAGTAGCCAACTCAAAGTGCCAGTACAAAGTGCCCTTGGGCTGCCAACTGAATAGCCCGGGTCTAGCAGGCATATACCATCATACTGCCCAGCCCTACTGTGAGTAGTGGTTAGTTCTTAAAGGGGCACAATATAACTTCTGCCTGAAGGCTGGGTTCATTCCTCTGCTGCATCGCTCAATCCTACTAGGATCGTGGAAAGACTGGAGCACATCTCAGCTGACTCTGGGCGAAGGTACACTCTGAACAGCTCACCAGTCCACTGTACAGTCAACACACACACAACTATTCACACTTAATTTGGAACAGCCAATTAGCCTAATGTGCATGTCTATGGACTGTGGGAGGAAACTGGTGTAGCTGAAGGAAGCCCATGCAAGCACAGGGAGAACATGCCAACTTCACACAGAAACGCCCTTAACTGAACCCGGGACTTAAACCCAGGATCTTCTTGCTATGAGTCGGATGTTCTAGCTACTACGCTAACATGCTGGCCCAGCTCGATGGCATTAAAGACAATTCTTTTGATAAAATGTGGTCTGGGTGCCTGATAATTGTCTTTGCCACCTTTTCTATCAAAAAAAGCCCAAGTCCCTCTGCTGAACTCCAGTAATCTTAGAGTACACCCGTACCATACTGTTAAGGCTATTCTTGTCCTTCACAGACAATCTACTGAACCAGCAGATGAAAGACTTTAAATAAATGATTAATAAAATTTGCACTACAGGAAACTGTTACTTGGATTTACAACTGGACTTCCAAAGGTAAGAAATTATAATTTTAAATATTTTTCACTGTGCACATGTTTTGTCAGTTCTATAAACTTAAAGAAAAAAATCTTAAAAGGCTTCTAGAGTGATGTTAGAAGCCTATTTTTGTCCTTGAAATCAGACTGTTACCTCCAGTACTTGTTTCATTAAAATTGTAAAGTAAATCTTAAACAACTGTTCTATACGTTCTATCTATCCATTTTAAAACTTATGGTCTCAGAATGAATAAAAAGTAATAATTTTATTGTTAAGAAAACAAAAAAAATCTCCTTTTGTCCTGCCGTGAAAAGTCTGCCTGCACATGTGTGGTAAAACCACTATTTCCTGGAACCTGTTGTTGACATCGGAAGCGATCAGGCGGCAGAGAACGAAACATCTGAGTGTCCTTTAACATATTTCAAGTTTGGCTTTTGACTAGATTTACTGGTAAGGTGTCGAAAAGGTGTCGTAAAATTTCCTTCGTGTCACCTGCCTTTGAAATCCTGCCTTTGCATAATGGCGGCGGCTCAGCAGGAGATAGCAGAAAATGCACTGAGAACTACCACGGTAAATGTGCGAAGGCAGAGATGCGTAACGGAACTTGAGCGTTGTTTTCTGCAGGCCAGTCAGGTCAAATAGTGTTGCAGGGCTTTCAAATTAAGCTCGCTGGGATTTCTGTCTATTCGAGTCTTTTGTGCCGTCTACTTACATGTTTTTAAAAGAACAAAAATCTGCATATTTTCTACATGCAACGTGTATTATTATATTATATATGTATTATAATATAAAAATAGATTTGATCACTTGGTCATTATGGTGTCAGTGTACTTACTGCTGAAGCTGCTTTTAACAACAAACAGAGCAAATGTGCATTTCAGATCTGTTCACTGGCTTTAGAGAGAGAAACATTTTGCACTTGGATTTCAGCACTAGAGGGGAGAAAAAGGGCGAGTATGGGAAATACAGTATATATATATATAGGCTATGCAATTATCTGTTCAGTTTACTCAGTGAACTGCTGTGTTTTTTGCATTTTCTTTTCCCAGAATCACTAATTCAACTTGGATTCCCTCATATCTCTCAGCTGATATAATACAGATTTTTTTCCAGTATCTCAAACACATGTCCACATTTCAGCCTTTATCCTACACATCCCCAGTGAGCCAGAAGAGATGTGATTTACTATCAAGATGTGACCCACTCAACTTGAGACAATCAAATGGAGATTACAAATAAAATATACAGAGAAAAAAAAGCATAAAAAAGTTATCAAAAAGGAAAGCACTTGGATTTGTTTTATTTACGTTTTAAGGGCAGGTTCAATACAATACATGAGCTGAATAAGTATAATTCACATACACAGCCAGTGCAGTGTCACATGTGTTTGTCAATTTCTCATGATGGATCCTCAATTCAGCATCGCATTCTGTGTAATTTTTTAAAGTTGGTCAACAGTAATGATGACATCATGAGGACAGAGATTCCTGCTACTTTTAGTGGTTCTCCTGCTACTCAAAAACAATTTGAAAGCCCTGGTGATGTATGCTTAGATTCTCTCAACGAGTTAAGCCTATAGACTAAAAGTTACCTAGATATAGAGGCTAGATTAGATCTAGTTTACCATCCAGCGTAATTTATGGTGCATTATTCTTAGTGTCATGAATTGAGGGGTAGTGGTGTCCCGGTGGTAGAGTGCTGGCTTACTGATCCGAAGGTCGGGGTTCAAGCCCCCTATCACCGGGTTGTCACTGCTGTCCCCCCAATGCAGCTAACTGGGTTATCAAAGGCCAGCCATGTCTCTCACTGTCTGTGGTGAGAGGCATGTAAAAGAACTACTGCTGACGTTCGTAAAGAGTAGGCCATTGGGTTGCTGTCAGCGTGTTGATGGCCTGGAGAGCTGTCCAGGGTGTACCCTGCCCTCGCCCGGAGTCGCTTGAGATGGGCGCCATCCACCCCGCGAGTAAAGGATTAATCGGTGCAGAAAATGAATGAATGAATGAATAATTAGGAAGTGGGTTTCCCGATTTCCTGCTCTTTCCTTTTACCATTTAAATGTACTAAGATCAATTATTATTTTTTAGATGTACATACTCACTCTTTTCTACTTTCATATTAATTAACTTATTTATTTGACATATATTCATTCATTCAGCCAGGCCACTGCAGGGCAAACACACACGACCATTCACACTCACACTCACACCTAGGGGCAATTTGGACCCACCATTCAGCCTACTGTGCATGTTTTTGGACTGTAGGAGGAAACCCCATGCAAGCACAGGGAGAACATGCAAACTCCACACAGAAACACCACAAGCCCCATGAACTGAACCCAGAATCTTCCTGCTGTGAGGCGAACGTGCTAACCACTGCACCACCATGAACCAAGTTCATGAAGCAGCGCATTTTAATAGAAACAGACATAAACTAAGCGCGTAAGCTTTTATTA
>JBCNYH010000023.1:27400137-27412011 GCA_039654325.1 Tandanus tandanus
AGTTTGAATGATAATTATTATTATCATTATCATTATCATCATCATAATTATTATTATTATTATTATTATTATTATTATTATTATTATTATTATTTTGATGACAAAATACATGGAATATGGCAGATGCCAGCAAGTCTCAAACTTGTCTAAAACTGGAAGTCTCCAAATTGTTGCTTTTCCTAGTGACTTGGCAACCTTCTCGCAACGTGTGGACTGTTTGAGAAGCGTTTGAGACTACTTCGCGTCAGCCTTGCTCTGGGACATTCACAGAAATTTCAAACATGTTTGAAATTTTTTGCGATCAGTTCACGAACCAGGCGACCAAAATGCGATGCTGTGAATGTCACAAGACAAATTTGAGAACAGTTTGAGAATGAAATGCAACAGCTGCAAATTGCCATTTGTCTAAACCGCTTTTCTATCACACCTCTATTCAGACCTTTTTGATCTGATGTGAGTTTTTCTCAGGCCTCTAACTCGTCTGACTTGTTTTGGATGGACTGCATGTTGGAGGGAAGGACTGTCGTTAAAGGAGGAAGCCTGCAGTGGTTGTTGAGTCTCACATTCTGAGCTTTCGCATATACCACTCCTTCCTCTTTTATGACAGTTGTTTGGGTTGTCGTAGCAATAGCAAAAGCTTCAAGGGAAATTCTCCTTAGGTTGATGACATGATGCTTTTGGGTGCATCCGTTATCCTGGCAGGTGTTCGCTCCCAGGAAAATTACACATAAGAGTGCAATAAAAAGTGCAACAAACCCGGTAACAGCTTGCCATCTGTGTAATACATCCTGGACATAAAACTTCTTAATCATTTAAGATTTCCACACAGTTTAAACACAACAATGAGAGGTAGGCTACTCGAGTTATACTCTTTGGAGCACCCTGAAGGTACGCATGCTTAGCTGCTTGCATGGCAATTCTGGGCTACACTAATTTTCATTTCAATCAGAAACCCCCTACGATGACACTAATACAACAGTGTGAGCTGTGTGTGTGTTTATCTTACGCGTCAGATATTAGGCCCTGGGTGGTGCTGGACAGGTCGAGTGCTGGTGTTTCTGATATTTTAATGGCTTCCTTCATGGCAGCCAGGAGTCCATTACCGCCTTCGCCGCGCAGCGCAGGGCCAAAGCACTCAGGCCGACGAATCAGCAACTTCACAACAACACTGGAGTTCTCTTCTACACTTTCACCTACAGAACAGCAAAGAGAATTACAATCACTGTTTCACTGACCTGTGGATATATTTCTATGAGGATTTAATTTGAGATATTCCCAAAACATCAATAAAATGATCAATAATCATCATTTAACATGATCAGTCTCAAATTATAACTTCAACCAAATGTACATTTGTTGTGTACCATAATATCTCTTGTTAGTTTGTGTTTGTTTTACCATTGACAAAAACAGCAAAGCGGAGAAATGAGAGGTAGCGCTCTCCCTCAATTGGGTTCCAGCTTATATCAGGATAGCCTTTGGCAAGGAGCATTGGGCAACTCTGCAGTCCACAGCCTGCCAAATACGTTACCACCTAGACACACATACACATACACACACGCGCACACACACGCACACACACACAGAAAATGTGATTCCTTTCAGGGTCCCTGGAAGACTGACAAATGGCTTCCTAGATATCCATTTTGGAATCCTTTTTAAATATCTCTCTCTCTCTAGCTCTCTTTTACACACACACACACACACACACACACACACACACACACACACACACACACACACCTTATCAAGGTCAGGCTCCTCAAGAGCAAGTGCGAGGCTGTTGTTGTCCATTACAGAGGAAGCAGCAACATCAAGAGGAGTGGAACCTCTCATTGATGGAGAAGCTATGGGGACAAAAACATACTCATGTTGCATCAAAAGTATTTTCTGTATCAACGAATAACATCCAGCAGACAGTAAAGAAAACTATAAAACACTGAAGCTTTAACTAAGTTAAAAGCAAAAGAATGTTATTTCCATCAAGACTGAGCCTTGTTTTTTTGAGTATTTCCTGATACCTGGTATCCCCCAACAAGGGATCAACCTCAATAAACTCACACTTAATTTATGCACTCACTTACTGTCTGTACTTACCCCATGGTACATTCATTTACTACTCACTCACTCACTCATCCACCGAATTAATTCTCAGTTAATTCTATTAGGGTCGCAGGGAGGCTGGAGCCTATCTCAGCCGACAGTGGGTGAAGGCAGGGAGCACCCTCAACAGCTCACAAGGCCATTGCAGGGCCAACACATCCACAACCATTCACATACACATTCACACCTAGTGGCAATTTAAAACAGTCAAGCAGCCTAATGTGCATGTGTTTGGACTGAGGGAGAAAAAAAATACATGGACGTGTACCAGAAAAAACATAAACATGAATGTCATTGCAATATTAGTCTTTCACTGATTTGGTTTTCTCTTTCTCTATAGGAGAATGATTATACATAGTGGTGTTTGAAACTTTTGTGAACTATTTATTCATATATTTAATACTTAATAATTATTTGATTTTCAGACAAGACCGAAAAATAACTAAAAAGAAAAGTAAGTATAAGAAAGTATAAGTGCTAAGTAAGAGGTCAGACGGTTCTTGCAGTTGGTCACCAGGTTTGCACACATCTCAGAAGGGATTTTGGTCTATTCCTCTTTACAGATGCTCTCCAAATCCTTAAGGTTTTAAGGCTGCCTCTCAGCAAATTAAAGCTTCAGCTTGCTTCACAGATTTTCTATAGGTTTCAGCTCTGGATACTTACAAGGCCACTCGATGACTTTAATGTTCTTCCTGAGCCACTCCTTTGTTGCCTTGGCTTTATGTTTTTGGTCATGGTCATCAGGTAGAAGACCCATTCGTGGCCCATTTTCAGGGTTCTGCCTGAGGCAAGACGGTTCTCCGCCAAGCTTTTGTGGTACAAGTTTCCATCTCTTGTCACGGTGAAGTCGTCCTGTACGCTTAGCAGAGAAACAGCCGCAAACCATAATGTTTCCACTTCCATGACTGACAGTGGGGATGGTGTTCTTATGGTCACAGTGAGCATTTCTTTCCCTCCAAACAAAGTGAGTCAAGTTAAAGCCAAAGAGCTCAATTTTGGACTAATCTGACCAAATCTTATTCTCCCAAGCCTTCTGTGAATCATTCAGATGTTCACTGGCAAACTTCATACAGGCCTGCACATGTGCTACCGGATTTCAATCCATTACGGTAAAGTGTGCAACTAATGGTTTTCTTGGTGACTGTGGGACCAAACTGCCTTCAGATAATTAACAAACTACTCCCATGAAGTTCTGGGCTGATCCCTCACCTATCACATGATCATCCTTACCCCATGAGGCCAGATCATACATGGAGCACCAGATCAAGGGCAATTGATGGTTATTTCATATTTCTTCCATTTTCGAATACAACAGTTGTCTCTTTCTCACCAAGTTTCTTGCTGATGGTCTTGTTGCCCATTCCAGCCTCCAAACAGTCTTGTCTCTGGTGTTCTTTGACAGCTCTTTGATTTTTTTTTTTTTTAAGAGTTTTTTTTTTGTTGAGTTTTTAAGAAAAGGGATCTGTCAAAGTCTGAGCTTCACAACATGTTTGTTGAAGTATATCGTGACATGAACAAAGGAGATTTAAGAGGACCTCAGAAAAAGAGCTGTTGATGCTCATCAGGTGAAAAACCATCCCCAAATAGTTTCAGACATCAGATATCAGAAAGATTGTATACAAATGGAAGAAATTCAAGACATCTATCTCCCTTCCCAGGAGTGGTCAACCAACAAAGATCACTCCAAGAGCAATGTGTTTAACAGTTGTTCACAAAGGAATTCAGGGTAACTTCTAAATACCTGAAGGCTTCTCCCACATTGGCTAATGTAGAGTGAACAACAGTAGTATGAAAGGCAGGTTTGCAAGGAGACAGTCACTGCATTCTAAAAGCAACATTGCTGCTGGTTTACAGTTTATTCAGATCATGTGGACAAGTTAGAAAGCTACAGGATAATGGCCTGGTTGGATGCAACCAAAATAAAACTTTTTTGGTTTAAATGATGCGTTTTATGTTTGAAAAAGGAAAAGACCGCTGGTCTGAAAGCAAAGGTTTACATACTTTTGCCACACAGGTATGTAATGTTGGATTATTCTCCTCAACAAATAAATGTCCATGTGTAATGTTTTTGTCTCCTTTGTTTAATTGGGTTCCTTTTATGTTCTATTAGGACTTGAGTGAAAGTGTAATGATGTTTTTTTTTTTTTTTTATCATGTTTATGCAGAAATATAGAAAATACTAATTCCCTCTGTGGAAGAGGAAGAGCCTGGAGGATGGACTGCCCATCACTGGGGTGGAGGTCGCTGAGGTAGTTAAAAAGCTCTTTGGTGGCCTGGCTCTGGGGTGGACGAGATCCGCCCTAAATACCTCAGTGCTCTGGATGCTGTAGGACTGTCTTGGATGACACGTCTCTCCAACATCGCATGGTGTTCAGTGGCTGTACCTCTGGACTGGCAAATCAAGGTGGTAGTTCCCCTTTTTAAAAAAGAGAATCGGAGGGTGTGTTCCAACTATCGTATGTTCCAACACTCCTCAGCCTACCCGGGAAAGTCTATTCAGGAGTACTGGAGAGGAGGATCCAACCGATGGTTGAACCCTGGATTCAGGGAAAACAATGTGGATTTCGTCCTGGCCGCAGCACTCTTGACCAGCTCTACACACTCTACAGGATCCTGGAGGGGGCATGGGAGTTTGCCCAACCAGTCCATATGTGCTTTGTGGACTTGGAGAAGGCTTTCAACTGTGTCCCTCTGACTATCTTGTGGGGTGTGCTCCGGGAACATGGTATACCGGACCTGTTGCCACAGGCCATTCGGTCTCTGTATTGCCGGAGCCAGAGCTTTGTCCCCATTGGTAACAACATGTCGGATTCATTTCCACTGGGGGTTGGACTCCGCCAAGGCTGTCCTTTGTCACTGGTTCTGTTCATAATATTTATGGACAGAATTTTGAGGTGCAGCCAAGGCATTGAGGGGTTCTGGTTTAATGGCCATAGGATCTAGTCTCTGCTTTTTGTGGATGACATTGTCCTTTTGGCCTCATCAAGCCGGGACCTTCAGCTCTCGCTGGAGCGATTCGCAGCCTCTGACTCTGGAATGAGTTCCTGCCCCAAGTGGAGGAGTTCAAGTATCTTGGGGTCTTGTTCACGAGTGAGGGAAGGATGGAACGGGAGATCCACAGGCGGATCGGTACTGCCTCTGCTGTAAAGTGGAGCTTGTCTGTCGTGATGAAGAGGGAGCTGAGCCGAAAGGCAAAGTTCTTAATTTATCAATCGATTTAAGTTCCAACCCTCACCTAGGGTCACGAGCTTTGGGCAGTGACCAAAAGAACAAGATCGCAAATACAAGCGACTTCGCAGGCTGGCAGGGCTCTCCCTTAGAGATAGGGTGAGAAGTTCTGTCATCCGGAAGGAGCTCGGAGTAGAACTGCTGCTCCTCCGCTGTCACGCCCACGCCTGAGTTGCGCTCCGACTCTCATGTCCACGGTACTAATCATCATCACCTGCACCTCATCACCAGTGCTGATTAGCGTCCCCATATAAATCCCCGCTAGACACACTTCGGTGTCTAGCCTCGTTGGAGATACACGTTGAATCTCATCTACTCCTTCTAGTGTCTTGGACTCATCTTTACTTCCGCGTTCACTACCCGTTGAAACTTCTCCTGAAGTTTACCCCGATCCTTGGTCTGTCTTCTTGTTGTTTTGTTGGTTTTTGTTCACCCCTCGTGGCAGGTTTCATTTCCGACCCCGTTTTGTGTTTTCGGTGTTTTTGTGGCTCACGGAGCCCGTGTTTATTTGGGATCAATAAAACCCACCTTATTCCACCTCACCCCCTTGTCTCTGGGAGTCTAATCATAACATCCGCATTGAGAGGAGCCAGTTGAGGTGGCTCGGGCATCTGATTAGAATGCCTCCCGAACGCCTCTCTGGAGCGGTGTTTCGGGCATGCCCAACTGGAAAGAGACCCCAGGGTCGACCCAGAACAAGCTGGATGGACTATGTCTCTCAGCTGGTTTGGGAATGCCTCGGTGTCCCCCCGGAAGAGCTGGAGGAAGTAGCTGGGGAGAGGGATGTTTGGACCCCACTGCTTAGGCTGCTGCCCCCGCGACCCAACCCCAGATTAAGCAGAAGAAGATGAAGATTTTCTGAAATAAACATGGTCACAATTATACATCAAAAATCAAACATATACATACAGCACACCTAATGTTGGGTTAAACGTTCACATATTTTCGATAGTCTTTCATGATAGATTTCGATTTTCGCCCATAATATGGTGCTTTCTGGTGAGTTTTAAGGGTTAAAATGCACAAAATTCACAGTTAGCAAGAACCCCTTTCCAACAGCTGGACGTCTATGTAGAGAACTCACAAAGAAGAAAGCAGGTGAAAGAATCTGGAACTGAAAGTCAGTATTATCATTACTCACCACCAGGGAGCAGAAATAAAAGGCACACGCTGCCGATGACGTATGTTTCATCTTGGTGTCTTGTTTCCTCATTATTGTGGGTGAAGAAGTTTCTGGGCATCTGGTGGTTAGACCACTTCTCGTATAATTTCCTTCCGTGGCATTGAGTTTTGATATCGTCTAACAGGGCAATGCCACCTCGATCACTGTACATCCTCTCTGCATTGCTCAACATGCATTTTGCTTTACCGGCATATCAATTTTGTGGTAATGCTCCCCCCCAAATTGTTCCCATTTCCTGCTTCTGGTGCATGGTTTGGACTGTCTTGATACAGCATTACCAGCTCCATGTTATCCTACACCCTTCATTGACTACTCTTGCTCAATTTTCATCTTTCCTATCATATTACCATATTTTCCTAATTGCCTGTCTTCACTTACCACAATATGACATTAATCCCCATTTGCGCCACATATGTGGTTTCCCTCCAGTCACTATGATAGTTAACAAAATGAACTCCATATGGAACAAACAGAACCGGCTACTCTGTTCATATCACCCCTAACCCCCTACACCAGTATTTTTATTTTTTTATCAAATTTATACGTTTTACACAAGGGTTAAAAATCCATACTCAAATCCTAAATTTTTGTGGATCCGCAACTAAATGACATTAGATTAAGCCATCCACTCTTGGGATTTATGCCTAACCTCCTCAATACTACACCATACATGTGGTCATTATGGCCAAATCTTTTTTTGTTAATTTAATCAGCTACAAACTTTAGTCAAAGATCAAGTTGTCAATTTTTGCAGCCGGGGCTTCATTTCCGGATGGTTGTCTCTCTGTCCATGAAGATATAAAAACTTGCTTGACTGAAGACACTGACACTGGTGTTCCAGCAGTTTCTAGTCCATGGTAAGCCAATGCCTTGATGGTTCCCAGGCTATATTAACTAAACCAAACTAACCAAAACAAGTTCCTTTCAGTTGAGGGTGACAGTTTGGTTTTTTGACCAAGACAATGAATTAGTGACAATAACTTGTACTGATGTTTAATTCTTTGATCTGATGTCCTTGGAATTTGCAGTCCTTGCAAAAATGGCTCCAGAAGACATTCCTGACTTGTGTAAATGTACGATCCTCTTTCTCTGATCTGCACTGAGCTCCTTGGACTTTACCATTGTACTGTACGTTGGTCAATAAGCTACCACATGTACCCAAAGTGAGCACATAAATGTAAACAGTGAGCACACACATTCACTCGGAGCAGTGAGCTTAGTTGGGCTTGGGGGTTAGTTGCCTTGCACAAGGGCACTTCAGCCATGAAGGTGGAGGAAAGGAAGGTGCCGCTCACTCTCCTCACCGCCAGACATTTTGTGGTTTTGGAATCGAAACAAAGACCTTTAGGTCTCAGACCTGCTTCTCTAACCATTAGGCCATAGCTACCCCCAAGTTACTGAAAGCTTCCTATTGCCATGACATTCACATTCATGATGAGGGTATGTAAACTTCTATCCTCTTTAACATGGCCCTAACTCTTTATTTAGATTTACGAAAACTGAAGTATATTTATATTACATTTATGTTCAGAATGTTCAAACACTGACTGCTAATTATAAACTAAAATAATGTAACTGTTAATGTATCACATAATATAATAACTTCGGTAGGCACAAAACAATTCAGATACAGCAGAACTGATGTGTATAGAGCCTCCTTTTCAGGAACTTACCCAAGCCCACACTACTGTTCTCTAAGAGGTAACTCAAATGGTCAAACATAGCCTTCTGGTTTTGTCGGCTGATTCGACAGAAATAGCACAGGAAGCGGCAGCAACTGGCCACCATTTTGGGAAAAGCAATTTCCTGTGGGGAAAAAAAGGTGAATATTTAATTTTAATTTGTCAAATAACCAAATAAGCAAAACATGCTCAGTATGCTGCAACAATCACATGTACAAACACTCATCATTCATTACTAAATTTAATGCAAAGAAATGAATGCATAGAATCCCCTCCACCAATCCCAGCAAAGATTAAGGGTTTCCTGGCTCTCATATTGCTTTACCTCCACAGTACTGGCTCATTCTTACAACAATAAAACATTACCACTTTGTAATGTTGCCATTCCTTCTAACAAAATTTAGGGACTCACTCGCTAATTTCTCAAATTATTTAATCCTATTAGGGTCACGGGAGGCTGGAGTCTATCTTAGCCAATAGTTGGCAAAGGTGGGGTGCACACTGGACAGTTTGCCAGACCATCCCAGAGCCAACACGCACACAACAATTCACTCCTACTTAGAGTTAAATAGTACTGCTTAGAGTTTCCTAGTACCCACAGGAAACCCACGTAAGCACAGGAAAAACAGACAAACCTCACAAAAAAACACCCTCACACAACCTAGGACTTGGAATCTAGGAACTTTGTGCTGTGAGATGAACATGCTAACCAGTACACCACCTGTCACACATTTAGGGACTGACGGCACCAATTGATGAAGCATTTGAAGTGTTATTTTTCTTCCTACAAACAGATCTTAAAGGGAAAAAAATGAAAACATTACAAACTCTTCTGGTACAATAAAAATGTGTATTTTCATTATGAAGTTGCTAAAATGCATTTAAGAGTTTGCATTATCATGTATGAAAAGGCTGCCATTTGTAGTTGGTTTGGCACTTGTAAATAGGACACAGACATGTCAGTTCCAAAAAAGAAGATAACAGCAGTCACAACAGTATACAGATAATAAACTAACAAATCAGATATAAATTAGTGAATGAATAAAATAAGGTACATAATACTACATTTGCATATATTAGACAGGCGTCTGCTCGTTTACACAAAGGAGGCATATATATTTTATAAGTTTATAAATATATATTTTATAAGTTTTTAATAAGTCTGGGTTTAATTCCCCTTTAAGGTGATCAGTGCAAAGAGTGAGTGCAATACGCATCGGCTCACCTTAAATAGCAAAAAGACCAAAGCAATGTTTTACAATGTGACACCTACAAAACCTCTCATTACACAGGACGGAAACGTTCTCGAAGTAGTAGAGGACCGTATCTAGGGCCGTAGATTAATTCCAATGAGCAGGACATCAAAGTCCTCAAGACTCTGGCCTGGCAAGCTCTCAACAGCATGACCAAAGGCCCCTGCTTCAGGCACAAGAACCTGATGGCTGGTGAGCTCATACCCTTTACGGGGACAGAAACCAAGGCAGTCCTCAAGAATCCCTTATTGACACCCTCATGTGGGACGTGGGTGCTGCCAGCAGTAGAGCTAGCTAACTGCATGGCTAACTGCCAGAACTGGAATTCCAGGCGTGCGACTCGGTTGAGGCTGCCATGAGTAATCTTTACCAGGTCTTTATCAGGTCAGACCTGCAGACAGTCCGGTCAAGCACCCCTATCCTTTTCCTCTATAGCCATGCCATTGAAATATGTGCAGAAGGTGTTGGGTCAAAATTGTAAGCACTTTTATGCATTAATGCTGCCACCACAAAAGTGGAGGCTACCTTCATCTGCACAATGCCATACCATAGAAGACCATGGCTTTTGGACATGTCTGGATTGACCAATTTGTCTTTGGTCCAAAATAGACCTGGAATACTGATCTGACAACGTTTACACTGTGTGATTGACCATCAGAGATGCTTCCATGCCCAGAGAATTTGATGGTGCTTGTGGAAACAGTTCACATAAGGCTTCCTTTTTCACACAGTAAAATTATAACTGACATTTGTAGCTGTAACCCTGGTTCAGAGCTTGACATTTGAAAAAGTAATCCTGATTCAGTGCAGTTATATACATATGAATAATGATTATGGATGAAGTTTGAGCGATCAGAGATCATGGTTCTACAGCTTAGGTTTGTGTTCTTGCCCATTTTAAATAATTTTAATGATATTTTTCACCATATAAAGATAAATATATGATTCCCTTCCTATCTGTTTTGAGGAACACCTGTTCCTCACACCTAACACCTAAATCCTGTTAACATTATTTCGCAAAAACTACTTAAACCATTTTCATCAAACTAGTATCAATGGGATATAGGCCTTCCAAAAACCCTTTACATTTTAGAGCAAGTTCAGATCATGATCTGGATCCAGGAATTTATTAAAGGCTTTTAAACAAACATTAAAGATTTTTTTTTTCTGTTAGAAAGATTATTTCTAAAAGAAGACTTGTCCTGACTGCTTTTGTACCAAATCATGATTATAGTCATCTGGTGACATTACCTATTTCAAATCACATTGTTTAATTGCTTTACCTAAATACTAGCCATAAATTGCCCTGTCCCCACTTTTTTAGAGGCTCACAGTTTTCTTTTTTTGTTTGTTTGATATAAACCTTGCTTGAATTTTTAGTTTATGCCTTGTACATTAGCAAGTCAGTACAAAAATGTTTTAGATATGCATTTACAATGTTTTAGATTTCCAGCACAAAATAAATGTTACGAAAAATATTATGTACAGAAAGCAGCATAGTGTGTATGAGACACTTTTCAGACAAAAACAGAATGAAGGCAGCCTGCGAGATGGCCACATGCTAGATTTAATACTAACTTTCAGATTAAATACTGGAAATACAGTCACACTTCCACAGTCCGAAACTATTTCGGATCATTATCTTATCTTATTTACAAATTATCTTAGTAATAATATACACACCTCACCAAATTATCGTGTTAAGCATAACTTTACATCAACTACTGTGCAGAGCTTCATTAATAATCTCCCAGAAATATCAAATATGATTGGATCCACGTCAGAACCCACAGAACTCGATAAGGCAACTGAGTGCAATTAGTCAAATTTACGCTATACTCTAGACAATGTAGCTCCTCTTAAAAAAAAAAACTTATCAGCAAGAAAAAAATCAGCACCCTGGTACAATGATGATACATGCTCACTAAAAGAGAACACCTGGAAATTAGAATGAAAATGGTGTCAAACTAAATTAATAGTATTCCATTTAACATGGAGGGCGGCAAAGTGGCGCAGTGGTTAGCACGTCCAAATCACAGCATGAAGCACTGGGTTGGATTCCCAGCTCGAGTGTTTCTGTGTGTGGTTTGCATGTTCTCTCCGTGCTTGCGTGGGTTTCCTCGGGGTATTCCGGTTTCCTCCCACAGTCCAAAAACATGCACAGTAGGCTATTTGGCTGTTCAAAATCACCCCTAGGTGTAAGTGTGCTAGATCCAGTACCTACATGTTTCTTTAAAAAGATACTACCAGAAGTGATCAACCCTTTATTAAATGAAATTAATTCTTAATTCCAAAGTTGAGAACTGTGTCAAGAACATTAGACACTGGATGCTCACTTACTTCCTCTAATTAAACTCTGATAAGACAGAAGTACTAGTACTCGGATCACAGGCAGCTAGAAATAAGGTTTCTGATTATGTAGTAA
>JBCNYH010000023.1:27449920-27464885 GCA_039654325.1 Tandanus tandanus
TGTATTTTATGGTTTCACCCAAATGAGGATGGGTTTCCCTCTTGAGCCTGGTTCCTCTCAAGGTTTCTTCCTCGTGTTAACTGAGCGAGTTTTTCCTTGCCACTGTCGCCACAAGCTTGCTCATTAGGGATGTGTAGGGGGTTGTAGAAAAAATTTTAGATTCCTCCTTAAATTACTTTTAATATGTAAAGCTGCTTTGTGACAATGTCAGTTGTAAAAAGCGCTGTAGAAATATACTGAATTGAATTGAATTTGCATTTGCAATTTCAGTAGCAGTTATTTGTGCATGGAAACCCTTTTTCCGGTGTCTTTACTGTTGTGAAAAAGTAAAAATAGAAGATAATCCAAACTCAGAAAAGACGCTTTGAAGAAGCTTTTCATGAAGCTGAATTGTTTGTTCTTGAGTCTGTTGTATTTAGTTAGTATATATACCTACTGTATAAGGTGGTCATTAAACTGGTGTATAATCTACTTCTGTGTTGAATCTATACTGTAAGTATGGTGCCAGCACTCATGTAGGGTAAAGCATTTATGTAAGGTGCATTTTTCCTCTGAGAGGTACAGGCACATTAAACACTCCAGAATTTATTGCTTTTACACATAGAAATAAAAGTTCTGTGTTTCACTGTAAAAATAATAAAAAAGGGAAAAAATGGAAAGAAAAATGTTGTTTTGGAAAAAATATTGTTTTAAATCAAATTAGCTAGAGGGAAAGACATTTTGCATGATTAATTATAAGCCAAGTGAATTATCACTGAAGGCAATTTTGCAATCTGTTTAAATCACCTCATTCTTCACCACAGGAAACTGCCCTAATTCACCATGGTGACCACCAATTCCAGCACACCAGCTCAGCCACACCAATCTCCACAATGCTGAAAGGGGTGGTGTGAGCACTGGTCATTTTATTGTGGGCTCTCTGATCACCACTTTGCTTAATTCTCCAGTCGAACCAAAACCAGCACACAAATCTGGACAGGCCCCATAGTGCCCTTTCCAAAACAGGTCCTTCACTTTCATTTTAGAGAAATTACTGACCATACCAGTCATTGTAGAAGTTTTAGGAAATCCTAATGTGCTTGTAGTCTTAGTGGACTCAAGAGCAGCAGTCAGCTTCATTAACCGCACCACTGATGAAAATCTCAGAAACATACTCAAAAATATATGTCACAACTGCTGAGCATCAACAGTGTCGACAGGGATCCAATCAGAGGTGGCACAGTCCCACAGTACATACATTATTCTACGAGTTGGCACTTTATACTGTAAGAGAACACTAAGTGACCGAGTCAGTTAATCGCCCCATAATTGTCGGCAAGCCATGGATAGTTTGGCACAACCCATTATCTTCTAACCATTAATGGACGGTTGCCATGGTTTCTCCAGCAGTGTTAAGCACCCCCACCTGCAGCTCACATTCATGTCCGTTGACAGAAGTCTCGAGACAGAAAATAAGTCAACGTCCTGCACAAGTACCATGTCCTGCTTGAGCTACTTTGTATTAGAAGGCCAGGATCACACATGAAACATCTCTGCTATGTTGCAGGAAAGGCAGATGCAAACTTTTAATGGGATGTTGCCTTAACATCAGTGCAACACAATAAACAAACCTTAATTACGATGTTGCAGGGACATGCTGTATAATGGTGACTTTTCATTTACATCCTTTTCTCTTTTAATACTATGAAAAATTACCTCTAGTGCTACGAGTACAGTACCTTCACAACACACATAGGCAACATATGCCTTTAGAATACCACAGTACTTTTATAAATTTAATGATAATCTGTGAAATATTAAATATATTAACCATTAAATATTCGGAGAATGTTCGGTGAACATCCGCTGGACAACCCTGAGAAACATTCCTCTGAGGTAAAGTTTTTTTTTTTGTTTGTTTGTTGAATATGCACGTCATCCTATAAACCGCTGTCAGCCTGAATGCTAGCTAGCAGGGTGAGGCTGTAAACATGAGGTGTACTAAAGATGATTATCAGTGCCCCCAAATAAGCAACTCATTTTACTGCAAACCACTACAAGTAAGTGGCTTAATTTTAAAAAGTCTAATTGAGTACTAACTCTCTCTCTCTCTCTCTCTCTGTCTGTCTTTCTCTCTCACTCTGTCTTTGTCTCTCTCTCTCTCTCTGTCTTTGTCTCTCTTTGTCTGTCTCTCTCTCTCTCTGTCTCTCTCTCTCTGTCTTTCTCTCTGTCTGTCTTTCTCTCTCTCTGTCTCTCTCTCTGTCTCTCTCTCTCTGTCTGTCTTTCTCTGTCTCTCTCTCTCTCTCTGTCTTTGTCTCTCTCTCTCTCTCTGTCTTTGTCTCTCTCTCTCTCTCTCTCTGTTTTTGTCTCTCTTTGTCTGTCTCTCTCTCTCTCTGTCTGTCTCTCTCTCTCTCTGTCTGTCTCTCTCTTTGTCCGTCTTTCTCTCTCTCTGTCTCTCTCTCTCTGTCTCTCTCTCTCTCTCTTTGTCTCTCTCTCTCTCTCTTTGTCTCTCTCTTTCTCTTTCCCTGTCTCTCTCTTTCTCTCTGTCTCTGTCTCTCTGTCTTTGTCTCTGTCTTTGTCTCTCTGTCTTACACTCACACACACTCTCACATACACACACATGACAAGTTACTATTTGTTGACATCACTTTAAAATAGCAATATAGGTACTATATAAAGTATGGAATATGTCATGCAGAGGATGTAAAATACCATAGTATGAATTAATGGGGTAATTGGGGTAATTTAAGTTAAAATACCCCAAAATTTTAAATTTCAGCATGCAAAACCTAGCAATATCGAATGATGAGCAACTTTATCTGACACATTCATCTGTATCTTCCTAAATAATAGGCTTATTCCCTTAAAATGGAATCGTTTAACTCCTAAGACTAATAGCTACTTCATGACATGGTACCGGTAAGTAAATAAAGGAAGATTAAAAGTTTGATTCTTTTTTAAAAGCAAATATTACATTTACTTGGTGAGATTAACCCAAAAAAAAAAATCTTTAATCAAACTTAGTCATTCAGAACATTCGTCTCTTCATTTCTTCTGGTGTGAATTGAAGATGATGTTTAATCATATACGTGTAAGTGAAATTAAAATTTAAACGTGCCTCCATATGAAAGTTTTTCTATGAGTGCGCACAGCTCAGAAAAAGTTTGTTTACATCAAAGGGGTTGAAAATGACATTTTGAGTGGATTATTGTGTAAATTTTGTATTTTTACATCAAATTAATCCCCAAGCATTACACAATGTAGACTGATGATTACGTGGTATTTCTGGATATTTCTAAGACAACTGATCATGCATTCCCTCATTAAAGACAGGTTGGTGGAATGTATGGCATGTACGGGGAAATTTATGAAAAATATTTGATGGATTGTAACGTTTAAACATTTTTCAAGCGTTTATGCTAAAATCTGAACATCACTAATTTTGACCCATAAATTATCATATCTCAAAATACCATGCTGCATTTTTTACTCGTTTGGTGGAGGAGGGTCATATAATAATCGCTGATCTTATTAAATCAAGAGCAATTCATCTTTTATTTTTACATTATTTCAACAAAACCAAAACATTTGACTTCGAATTAAGTGCAACATATAACACATTCACTGAGTATAAGCTAGTTTAAAAGTTTATAATATTCAATCATTTTTATATTTTTTCTATCAAAATTGACATGATTACAACCAGTTTAATGATCACTGTAAAGGGGCCTAAAATTGAGAGACATCCCTGTATTTTTATATAAAACTGAAGCTAACATTCTGTGCAGTGTCATGCTTTTTAACTGTGTCTCAGTTGGACCGTTCACCCTGGAGCGCGGAGAGAAATAAATAAGGGATGTCTGACAGTGCTGGGACGGCAGTGCTCTCACAGTCAATGCACAGAAAGAGAACACACTCAAACAGTGCTTTATTTTTATTCATTCACTCATTCATTCACTGAACCGCTTAATCCCACTAGGGTCGTGAGGAGGCTAGGGTCTATCTCAGCCAATTGCTTGGTGAAGGCAGGGTACACAGCTCACCACTCCTTCGCAGGGCCAATCATTTCTAAAATTATTTATCTTAGCCTATTTTTCTTACATCACAAAATCCTGCAATTTCATAGAGTAGACTTTTATGTCCATGGTATATCTCAGTATTCTGTAATATTTTTCGTTGCTTTTCTTTTTTCTTTTAGGTGTCACTAGAGCCAGTAAATTTTAGTCCAACATGACCATCACTAACTATACCCAAGTTGGTAGTCATATCTTTATTAGCAGCAGCCACATTGTTGACCTGCCTACTCACAGGACTCACACTATACTTCCCATCAGCCACTGCACCACTCATAGTCACCCGACTTCTAAGACTCTTCACATGACCACATGTACATTTGACCTGATCACCTGCACACAAAACATGGTCTCAGTTTGTCTTCGCTCCTTGCAAAGTATTGTTCTGTGTTTTAACTGGCAGTCATTATTGTCTTTCTTAAAATTTAACCATAACAGTGTAAAGTGAAACTGTTCTGTTTCATCGTTCTTGTTTCTTTGTCTAGTCTCTGCTACAGAGTTTTTTCTCTTTGCAGAGTTTTTATCTCTTCCTGTTTGCTCGACTCTGCATCTCGGATTATCCGTACTGTGTTGTATGACTGACCGATTGACCTCGTTTCTGAATTTTGACATTGCACTGTCTTTTGGATTTGTCTGAATGAACTTTTTAATATATCCTGAATATCTGAATACTACATCCCTGTCCCTCCTTCCACATACCTGTGTGACATAATACTTCACCACACATGTATGCAAGAGATCCTGCGGTATGCATGCAGGTACTTAGTAACCAAGGGCGAGTAGTCGGCAAGCGCCATCAGCACTTCGGACTCATTAAATCACAGCTCTAGAGGTTCGCCGAGATCATGCCATTTACGGCCAAAGCACAACTCACTTCAACTTGTCTCTGCCCTCAGGCTTAAGGCCAGACATGTACAGAGTCAACATCGTGTCATGCAGATGTTTCTTACAGCAACGTATACTGTACTTCAGATCACGAAAAGGCAGTACTGATCACTGACAAGATTATACAGCTCATCACACTGCTGACTGCTAAAGGTCCCCGTTGGGCTAATACTATCCAGAAACAGGAGAATGGTGTTTTGTGCACCTATGAGGGCTTTGTTACACACTGCTGGCATGTTTTTGACCACGCACCTGACGGGCAAAGAAACCGGTGAAAGACTGCTTTCTTCATGCCAGGGCTCTTGTGCGGCTGCCTAGAATTCTGCCTTCTCGCCACAGGTACTGGCTCGCTGAAAGCAACTTTCTGAGCTGGGCTCAACATGGGAAATGATCACCAAACCACAATAAAGAGACGAGCAGTCCTCCCTCGATGCACTTATCAAATTGGCGATCAAACTGGATCATCTTGTTGCATGGCAACAATTCATTTCCTAGCTCCTGCCTGCCAAAGCTGCCCCTGAAAATCCCAGGATGATGCAGCTGGAACACACCTATCTCAACCACCCGGAAAAACAGAGATGTCCACAAAAACACCTGTGCTACTACTGTGAGCATTCTGACTATGCCATCGCCCAGTGCCCCAGCCATAGCAAACACACTGCCTGCCAGTAGCATTCTCATGCATTGTACCATGTACCTATGGATACACATCAGCAGTCTTCTTCAGAAGCATAGCATGACGTGGATGATTCACCATAATCCAGTTATCTCCTGGGCTGAGTGAACTACCATCAAGTAGTCACCACAGTGCCAACAGAGCTGCCTTCAGTTAGCAACCACCATCAAAAGCCCAGAGACAGAGGCACCTCCAAACACTCCCTCAGAATACCTCAGTGAGATATTCAGTGAAACGGCCTGCTACCTCAGAGATCTTATGATTACGCCATGACGCATCATTCTTCTGGGAAAAGAAAAGAGGCAGTCTCCGGCCCTGTATTTCCCATAGAAGGGTAAATCAGGTTACTATTATATATCCTTACCTACTTCCGGTGATTCCTTCTGCAATAGAGCTGCCCTGTTACATGAAGCCAAGTTCTACACCAAGTTGGAACTACGTAGTGCAATTAACCTTGTGTTTATTTGCCCAGGTAATGAGTGGAAGACAGTGTTTAGCCCCACCAGATGGCACTATGAAGATACAGTGATGCCACACAGACTTTCTGGCAACCTCTTCAGTGTTCCACTATTTAAGTAACAGTGTGCTAAAAGGCATGCTGGGAAAGTAGGTTATCGCATACATCAATAACATCCTGATTTATTACCCTAATAATGCCCCACATTGCTTCTGTGAGAAAGGTGCTAAAGTGGTTATTGGATCACTAACTTTATGTTAAAGTCAAGAAATGTGAAACTTAACTGGGTCAAAACAGTGGATTAACTTCATCAAGCTTCATCTTACATGGGGCCCCAGACAAGGATGCCCACTCTTTCCTGTCCTCTTTGCTATTTACACTGAACCCTTTGCCACTGCAGTCCACCAGATTCAACACATTCAAGGGGTCCAGTCTACCACAATGGAACATAAAAAACCCTTACATACAGATGCCATTGTAAATGCCACTGAAACCATGAACTTATTCAACAGATTTTCAAAAACGTTAACCTTAACTGAAAAAGCAGGAAAAAAATAAGTAGATCAGTATGGAATGACCTCCTAACAGAACACATAACTGTGGAAAGATTAAGCACTTATATGAGTAATAAGATGCATAAGTTCCAAAGTGTGTGGGAGCCAATTCTTAAAGCGCTTCTAGTTATGCACACTCTAGATTTTTGTACTCTTTCTTTCTTCTTTTTGCATCTTCAAGGTTGTTGGCATGTTGTGTAAATCAAAGCCCCGAAGTATATATTTTATTTCCAGGGAAAACCAACAGCTACCTTGTAGGATCTCAGTAAAGTAAAACATAACAGATGCTCACAGATGTTTACAGATGTTAAAATTAAATATGTAGTAAATATTAGCAGACAGTTATTATGCCGTATCTCTTTTGCATTGTTAGTTGAAATTACTTTGATGTAGTTTTAGTGAATTCCTTAATTTTTTTATCCTTTATTTACCTTGCTGTGTGCTAATTGCGGTAGCTGGAAGATAGGAAATAATGTGTAAAAAGTGAAATTGAAATAAAAATAGTAAATGGTAATGGTAAACCTTGATTTGTGTTTTAAATGCTTAACATTAGCAAATAGAAATATAAAACATTTGGAATATCAGTAAAGGTTCAGTGCAATTTAATCCCATTCATTGGTTTTAAGTACAGTACTACTACCAAAATAACTGTCACCACATATTCAAAATTAGTTCCCCTTAAACTTTTAAAAACTCTAGTTTCAGTATTGAAGTGTGAGTATAGTACTTATCAAGAGTTTTCCTTTATGCCTGAGGAAATCAGATTTTAGACAAATAAAAAATGCATTGATTATATTAACACTAACCTGTGTTCAACAAAAGTCAGTCACCCCGTTGCCAAAACCAAAGGCTGTTTATAGCAAGAAATGAATCAAACACTTACCTTATAGCCATCAAAGACAAATGCCTGATCATCTGTCCCCAGTTCTACATCAGGCCGCACACCAGGACGAGCCCAACCAATCCTCATTTCTCCTCCAGTCACCACCTCAAATTCAAAGTACCACTTCCCTGTTTTCACTGCATACGTACGCTCCAAACGAAAAAAACGAATCTTATCAATGCTTGGTCTCTCCACCACATGGGCTGCAAGCAGGAATAGACAGCAAGATAAATTAGGAATAAAATAAGATGGCATTAGCTGTAATAGTATTAAAGTATGAATAAGCTTCAGTTGTCATGTTGCAGCACAGTGCTGCAGTGGTTTGCACTGTCGCCTCACAAAAACCAGATTTCTTTTCTAACCTGCTGGTTGAAGTTTGTTTGCATGTTCTACCAATACCTGCATGGGTTTCGCTGGGTGCACCGGTTTCCTCACACAGTCAAAAGACATGCAGATTAGATTAAATGGCTACTAACGATTGCCCATAGCTGCGAATGTGATTGTAACCAGCTATTTGTCACTCTCTTTTTGTGTTAACCCTGTGATAGCTTGGCGACCTGTTTAGAGTGCATCCTGCCTCTCACCCAATGCAGCACACCAGCAAACCACAATGGTAAGTGGTATAGAAAATAAATTCAGACATGTATAGGTTTTTTCTACTTATTTCCCATGCCATGATTACCTAAACATCTTAGTTGGATAGTTGAATTATTCAATTCCCTTACGTGCATCTTTACAAATTTGAGTTAAAATATTATATTAGGTATTCAATTCTTTGTTTGTGTTTGGGGGTTGGAAGAGGTTAGGAGCTAGTTAAAAAGGATTAAGTACAATTTTCTCTTCAATAAGAAAATTCATGTTGACGTTGACAGAATATGCCTACTGTCTCTCCAATTAAGTCTAAATAATAAATGCTAAGATTTTTGTATTTTTAAGCAACTGGAGCCTAGCCTAGAAAAATTGGGTATGATATGAGAATACGAAAAACACATTGCAGGGCATTAGGTACATACACATGCATCTAACGGAAATTTACCACAAGCAAGCCACCTACTAAAACCGAGGATTGAACTGGTGACCCTGGAGCTGAGCTGTGAACCACCTTGCTGCCTACAAGACATTATAAGACCAGAACTATTTCTGGCCAAGGAAAATATGTATCTGATTTTGCAATGCACTGTATAATTTACTAGAAAAAAAACCACTATGCAACATCAACTACATTTTATCCCATTACCACTCAAGCTGCAACTTCTTAGGTAATAAAATACATGTCACTCTTCAATTCTTGAATTTTACCCTAAAAAACTTAATTAAAGTCATACTCTATACAGGTGTGAATCTGTGCATGAGTCATAGTCTTTAGTCGGCGGGCAATACGGTGCTTTAAAATACATAACTGACAGGAATCAATTACTATTAAGTATTTACAAGTAGAAAAATACTACTAAACATAAAATACCAATAAGCTATTTTAATTAACACAGTGCTAATTAAACTTTTTTAAAGGTACTCACCCCCCTCCTGGTCGGGAGGCTCAATATTATAGCCATATCCAATTAATGTGCGGATGGCTTCGCGCAGGCTGTCTCGGTTTGACTTCTTGGTGCGTTCATCAAGCAATACATATGGCACAAGACGAGGATTGCGCTTGCTTTTCACATCCTAAACAGGGGTAGAAAGGAAGGGTTATGTAGTGTTATTTAGCAACCCAGTTCTAGGGGATAGCACTCTGGCATCCCTGGTTTCTGGTCATTGAAAAATGAATTATCAAATTGTCCCTGACAGAATTTATTTGGTAACATTCTGCTTTATACTGCTCTGTAGAGATGTGAAAAAAGTATTGCAGTTCACTTGAGGAGTTCACTTGCAAAACCTGCTAAGTCCAAGTTGTTCAGTTCATAAGAAGAGTTTCGTTTCTAACACCAGTTAGCAGGTTTTGAAAGTGGAGCTATCAGTGGGACGTGTAGGTGCCTGAAAAAGAGGCGAAGGGACATAAGTCATTTAAACTTGACTTAGCAGGTTTTGCAAGTGAACTCCTCACTTGAAGTAGAGATAAAATTGTGCAAAAAAAAGGTGAGAAAAAGTGATAAAATTGTCTGTAAAATACATATATCATATGCTTGTTTTTGTTGGTGGTGTTCACACAATTTCCTCAGGGATCAATAAAGTATTCTGATGAGCATGTACAACTATCAGCCATAACATTAAAACACCTGCCTAACATTGTGTAGGTCCCACATGTGGTTTCAAGGCAGCTCTGAAACACCAATGTATGGACTCCAAAAGACTTTTGAAGGTGTGCTCTCATATTTTGGCAGCAAACTGTTAGTAGCAGATCCTTTAAATCCTGTTAGCTGCAAGCTGAGGCCTCCATGGATTGAACTCCCTTGTCCAGCATATCCCACCAATGTTAGAACATCCATCCATCCATTTTCTGAACCGCTTAATCCTAAATAGGGCCGCGGGGAGGCTGGCGCCCATCTCAGCCGACTCTGGGTGAGGGCAGAGGGCACCCTGGACAGCTCGCCAGGCCATCGCAGGGCAGAAACACGCTGACATGCAGCCTACTCTTGAAAAAATCAGCAATGGTTAATGTTTGATCATATTACTCAAAAAATTCTGAACTGAATTTAGGGTGCATTTTCATGATGACATTGTCATTTAGAGATTTTGCCATTGAGACAAATACTTGGACTGCAGGGTGTAAAGTCCGACTGTCACCTCTACGTGGTGCTTCCTGGGTAACGCCAATGACAGCAGTGAAGCTGTGTTAGGCCTAGCAAGCCAAGTGGATTTTTCAATAGCAGTGTATTTTTCAAATGCAATAATACAGGATATTCAAACATTCAAACAATAAATGCTGGAACCATTAAAGGAAAAAAAAATAAAAAATCACCTTGTGGAGGAACACAAAGTACAAGTTCTGACAGGTGCAGAAATTAGATGAAAAAATCAGGAAAGATAGCCACTTCATAATAAGTATAAACTGAGCTATTCTTGTGGTGACAGGGACACCAAACATGGCATAGGGATAAACTTTGACCTTGACTTTGCAGAATATATTGAGAAAGTTCACTAAGTTCAATAAGTATAAGGTGTATTTATTTCAAGATTATGCGCCACCGCAAGGATAGCCACAGGAAGAGAAAAAACAGTTTCATGAACAACTGCAAAACACATTAGACGTTACGCCAAATGTGAGCGAGATTATCATAATAAGGGGTCTGAATGGCCATATTGGCACTGGCATTGTGGATTGCATCAGTTGCAACTCTGGTTTAGGAGAGAGAGATATGAGGAAGGGGAGATGCTAATTGACTTCTGTTTCAGAAATAAAAACAGAAGAGCCACCAATATACGTGGTACAGATACCATACAATAACTCATGCACTGGACAATATGACCAAAAGGCTAAGATCGAGATTGTTTTGTCTACTAAGAAATCAATCATTAAAGATCCCTTGGCTCTAGGCATAGACTTGTGAAAAGCAAACTGAAAATACACCTGACAAAGATAGACAAAAGAAGACCGTGAGAAAGAGAGTAAAGACAGGAGTAAAAATAGTGATATTCATGGAGACAACATTAAAGGATATTGGGGGAAGCTGAAGCAGTGGTTGTAAAAAAATCTAAGAGATTATCGTTGGAAAAGCAGTTGTTGGTAATTCAAAGAAGAAAAGAAATAGTTGGTGGACAGAGGATGTGAAAACAGAAGTGGAGGAAAAAAAGGAATTTTTCAGGCTTTGCCTGAAAAAGAGAGCAGTTGGAAGCAGAACTGCCTATGAGGATCAGAGGGCTTATGTCAATAGTGTGAAGACACTGGCATGGAGTGCAATGTGGGTACAAATAGGTAAAGATTAAAGAGATGGTGTAAAAGAACCAAGAAACAGCTATAGTGTACATTTAAGGTGTACAAATATAAATACAGTACAATGAAAAAGGACGAATCAGGTGCAATAGACAGAGCAATATTATAAATAGTTGTTCAGTGTGTTTTCAGAAGTTTCTAAATGATGATGAGAATACTCAACAAAAGCGGGACCACCAAAAAGAGATCTCGCATACCAGATGTCTCAAGTCAGGATGATCAGGAGGACTTGATTTACACAAAAGAATTATCTGCAATATTTCTGACCAAAAACAACAAAGGAGAAGGACCTATTATGATTCCAATAGAAAACGTTTAGGCAGACAGTGAGCCACTAAAGGACATGTTGCTGGAGCTTTCGACCATGCATGGATCACTGGAACAGTACCAAAAGGATGGAACAAGTCAGTAATCTGCCTAATCTTTAAGATCATTGGAGATACTTTGGAGTGCAAGGACTGCAGGGATGTAAAACTAATGAATCATGTAGGTAAGCTGTACAAAAGGATAATAGAAAGGAGATAAAGTTGATATCAGAGAATTAGTGTGGATTTCAACCTGGCAGGGGAACAATCGACTAGATTGCAGCATTAAGACTATTTCTAGAAAAAAGAAGGGGACATAATATCCGAAAGCCTTTAATAGAGTCCTACTTGATATGATGTGGAAAATGTTACAAGAGACTGGAATAAATGACAGACTACTCATGGCTAGCAAGAGCACTTGCAAAGACCAGAAGAGTGCAGTCCGCGGAGGCATTTTCAGTCGTGGAAAGGGGTCAGCATGTGCACTTTGACCAGGGCGCAGCAAGCAATTTTTATTTTTTGATATATCGAATTAAGCCTCTTCATTTAGCCCATCCAAAGTAAGCACACACGCATAAACAGTGAGTACACACACACACACACACACACTCGGAGTAGTGGGCTGCCACACATTGGGGCGCCCGGAGAGCAGTTGAGGGTTAGGTGCCTTGCTCATTCAGCCATGAATGTGGAGGAAGGGAAGGTGCAGCTCACTCCCCCACCACCACATATTTTTCCCACTGGTTCGGGAATCGAACCAGCAACCTTTCGGTCCCAAAACTGCTTCTCTAACCATTAGGCTACGGCTGCCCTCGAAGCTGCCTACAGCATCCTGGTATCAGTAGGGCAGGATGAACATGGCATCAACCCTCTATGATGCACGATGTGTCCTGACACATCTCTATCACATTCAGCATTAACTTTTTCAGAAATTTTGCTGCAGTAGCTTCTTTGTGGGATCAGAACAGAAAGGCTAGTATCCCCATATGCATCACTGGGCACTCATGACCCTGGCATTGGATAACTGGTTGTCCTTACCTGGACCATTTTGGTAAGTACCAAAGCTTGCTTTTTTTTTTAACCAGATACGTTTGCCATTTTAAATGTTTTATAAATGGAATAATAATAAAAAAAGATGTCTTTCTTCCTTGTTAAATGTAACCCCAGAGCCAAATTGATTAAAAAATATAAATATATCTTAAAAACGCAATAGGAACAAATGGATTAACAAAAAAGAGCAATGTACAATGTTTTGTCCATGAATACCAGCAACAGAAAACCATCAACCAGAACTGTGGGTTTCATTACCTGCTGTATGCCATAGGTCCAGCCTTGTTTGACCCGATCTTTAGCCCAAACATTGTGGGCATTTTCAGCCAACTTGTCAACAAGGAGCTCTTGCGCAGGGCTCAGCTTCACTTCTGACAGCTCCAGTGGCATAGGCTTGTAACCATTAGACATCATGTAGCTTTGTAGCAGCACAAGGGTAGTTTAAGAATCAGCATGATTATAAGTTTTAAATATGTGACATACTATATTTTTCACAATTCAGATTTATCACTATTCTGGTCTGATTTTTATTTTTTTTTTGTAAATACATACATGCTTTAAAACAAACCAAACGTACAAATTCCTGGACTCAAATTCTTCTTGTGTAATTAGTTCTAATAATATGACGAGAAGCTCCTTTAGCCTTGATTGCAGTGCATTATGGCCATGACATTGTAACTTAAGCAACATTACAACATTAATTTCCATCCAAAGTTGGGTTCATTTTTTACCGATACCTTAAACTGGACCACTTCATAAAGTCTTCTCCAGCACATCCCAAAAGACTTTCAATAGGGTTAAGTTCAGGACAGGTGACGTTACTGCCTGTCTTCACCGGGACACTCTTGCAAAAGAGATTTATAATCTCAACGAGACTTTTCCTGGTTAAATAAAAGTAAATAACAAAAAGTTCACGTGTGGAAACTATTCCTCATGCTCCCTGAACCACTCTCTCACTATCTGAATCACAAATTTATATCCGTGCCATCAGGGAAGAAAAGGTCCTTTGATGTGATATTTATTGCCACATAATGTTGCTGAGCCTTGAAAATACCAACTGAAGCAACAATGTTATGGAGATTATACGCTATAATCAGGGCTAAAAGCACTCCAACAAAATATTAAAGTGTGCAACTTTTATTTGTCGAGGCAGTCTAAATGAAAATAGCATATTGCCATTGCAATTTATTATCCACCACCAATTTAACACACTGCCCACTAATCTCTGCAAAATACTTACTTCTTAGGAAGTTTCACTTTTTTCAGCTCCTCCTCAGCGTTGACTTTGACTTGAACCACATGGCAACCCAGAGCCAAAAGAGTCCTAAAAACACATCAAGAGCTGCTCAAACATTATGCTTACTTTGACATTTGCAAGGGGCTCCCAACAAAAATTTCTTTTACAAGAGAAAAATTCTAAATTTTTATTTTACAAGAGAAACTAATAATCCTCTGGTTAATTCATTTATTTTACCAATTGCTATGAGAAATAAAGAATATGGATAATGTGTGCAAATATTTAGAAAGTCACTTTCACACAAGCCATATTTAAACAAATTATCTACGCGTTATTTTCATACTTGGCCAAAGGGGCATTGCCGTTGCCTTCAGCGTCTATCTGTTTGTCTGTCTGTCTGAATGTCCATCTGTGCATGCATCATGGTAGCACTACAAACTCTAATTATTGACCAATCATTCAGAAATTTGGTTGCAGCCTCCAGGCACCTATTTAAAATGAACTATATGTGTTAATTATTACAGTAATTATAACACTTTAAAATAATTACTATTAAAAGTTATGTTTGCATTGTGTGACTCCAATAACAAGATTGTGTAGTGCATTAGCAATGTGCACTCACTTTGTGCTCCTGTCATGTTTGCATTGTTTCATCCAGATGTGCTCCTTTAAAAGTGTGCACTCACTATGTGCACCTCTTGTATATATGTATTTGTATTACTTTTAGTAACAAGATTAAGCTCACAAGATTAAGATACACCACGTGTTTTACGTGGCCACACAGGTATTTTTCAGTTACAATTAATGTCTGAATTTTAAAAATCAAATTTGTCACCTACAAATTTACCAAAAGGTCTGTTTAATATACAAGCATTTTTATTTTTCATTCATTCATTCATCTTCTTCCGCTTCTTCCGAGGTCGGGTCGCGGGGGCAGCAGCCTAAGCAGTGAGGTCCAGACGTCCCTCTCCCCAGCCACTTACTCCAGCTCTTCC
>JBCNYH010000023.1:27488619-27507438 GCA_039654325.1 Tandanus tandanus
CCCATTTCTGGCTCAGCATTTGGGCCCTAAATAAATAAGGCAAGTGGCGACGACGCTTCCGTCGTCGACACGTTACAATAACAAGATGGGCGTGGATTCAAGTTGGAGGTTGCATGTTTTTCTCGAGCTTGTATGGGTATCTTCTGGGAACTACGGTTCTCTCCATCAGTCCAAAGACATGAACATTAGGCTAATTGGCTGTTCCAAATTGCCACTGGGTGTGGCTGTGAGTGTGAATGGTTGTGTGTTGGCCCTGGGATGTACCCCTCCTTCACCCAGAGATAGGCTCCAGCCTCCCTGAGACCCTAGTGGGACTAAGCAGTTCAGCAAATGAATGAATGATCAGCTCAGGATGAGTTTAGGAAGCTGGGATTTTTCAGCAGAGTCGTCAACATATTTTTTCCTACCAATTTTTTGTTGATGTGTAATTTTTCTTAAAATAATTTATTTACAATGTTGCTTTAGTACTGGTAATTCTGAAAGCATTTCTATACAAGCACTTAGGTTACTTTTGGACAGCTGGAAGCTATTCAGACCAAGATGGGTTTTTCAGCAGGGAAGTTTGGAGTAAAGGATCTTGAGTGTTCTGCACAGAGCCCTGACCTCAAACCCACTGAAAACCTAGGGGATGACCTGAAACGCTAAATGAACCCCAGGTCTCCTCTCCTGACACCAGTGTCTGATGTCACCAAAGCTCTTGTTGCGGAATAGGTAATTCCCGCAATCACATTCCAAAATCTTGTGGAAAGCCTTCTCTGAAGAGTGGGGTCTATTATAAGAGCAAAGGGAGGACCAAATCTGGAATGGGTTTCCGAAAATGCACGTGTGTGATGGTCAATGTCCATAGCTTGGCTATATAGTGTATTACCCATCTCATTGTGTACTATTACATACTTGACACCAGCGGAGAAGCTGACAACAGGGAAGAAGAGACCATCTGTGTTGAAGCTCTCAAACATGCCTTGAACAGGCTGCCCATTGATTCTAAAAGAAATGCTTGGAGTGCCAAGATCCAAACAGCAGCTGACCACATCATCTGAGGTAAGTATGTGTTGGTTTACTGAAGCTACTCTCCGTGGGATTCGACCTGCAGCACAATCAAGACACAAAAAACATAAAAAACTGTCTGAGAACACGGAGGAACCGTAAGTCAGTGCCTTCTAACTGTGACTTCTGTGCTTTATTTCAAATTCAGGATTTTATGTTTTTCATATTATTTCTCTTTAGTTTAGCAATCCACTTTACATTACTTGCATGAGTACTGCACTTGCAAAAGGGTTATTTAACAAGAAATAGAGTTTCTCATTAAAAAGTGGCCTATAAAGATAAATAAAATGCATTTTGCTTGGATAGCCATAATAAAATAATACATTCTTTAAGTAAATAAAAAATAAAACAAAAATCGATCTTGATCCATTGTAAAGCATACCTGACCACAACTGAAGTCCATCAAAGCCATAAGAATAGAGGTCATCCCCAACTCCATTTGCCCCCCAGCCCTCTCCGCCACCTGGGTAGGGGGCATAGCCTTTGGAGGAAGCCCACCCAACCCGCAGGTGAGAAGCTTCGCTGGTTACAAAGTGCTCCACCTGGTCTATCATCAGCTCAAAGTACCACTTTTTGTACTGAGCGGAACCTTCTCTCACTCCCAGAAAGATATTAGGTCTCATGCTGTCAGTATAGGAAAAGAAACCGTACAGTAAGTTTGAGTCAATAATCCTAATAAATGAAGTCCATCCTGATATGTATGACTTGCTGTTTATAGATCCAGTGGAAACACTCACAAACCAGATGTGTTAGAATAAACACTTATTTTATCACATCTTTTTTTTTTTATCAACATCCTAGTTGTTATTTTTAACACAACCAGCATGTTGTAATATTTAAGGCAGTCACTGTGGTCATTTGTTTAATGCAACACTCATTGCTTGTAAAAAGGAAAATTAAAAACATAGCGTTGTCAAATTCTCTGATCTTACCGCTTAGAAGGTGTTGATTAATATTCTATGACAGCAGCTGACAGTAATACTGGCTTTACTTCAAATTACAGGTTAATATAAATTAACTTATTCTAATATGTTGTTATTTCTGTAGAAACAGCTCATTAACAAAAGCTTATAAAACACAGCATGGTTTCAACAGATAAAACTCTACATTAATTAATGGTTTAACAAATATGGTCTTATTATTATTAAAATAACACATTAATAAAATGGTGATGTTTTGTGTCAGGAGACATAATGTAATATTTATGGAAAGTGTCAGTGCTTTCCGGATGTGTTTGTGTTGCTCTAATTCCACTGACAAACACTGAATCAAAATGATAAAAAAAACACAATGTGATATAAAAGAAATAACATAAATTAAAACTTGGCAGAGGTTTATTGAAAAACAAAACTGCATGCCCCATCATGTTTTCTTCCCTATGGAACGGCAAATTGTATATTTATTACATAAAATACCACATTATAGCAATTATAGTGTAGGCTATAATAATAATTATGCACTGAAGGTTAAGGGGATGTTGCTGAATATTAATTTTAGGGACATATTCATTGAAGTGACATCCTGAGATGTGAGCCGAATGTGAATCATTGTTTTTAATATACACTGCACAGGCAGCTAAGCAAAAAAAAAAAAAAAAACACAGTAAAATAAGATGTTTATGGTCAATTTTTTTATGAGGATGGATGCAGGCAAGCTCCCAGGTGTAGAGCCTTAAGGGGCATCCAAACAGGAAGTGATTTTACCTGACACTGAATCGGAATTACAGACGAAAGGAAACATAAAAGTGTTTTAGTATATATGACAGGCAACACAAGAAAAATCTAAAATGAGTTTGTTTTTTTATGCTTTTTTTATTTTAAATAACGAAGTGATTACACCACATGCTCCAAGTGACTGTGAAGAACTGCTTTGATTTAAGCATTATCCACTAGGAGTAATGGTTTATAATCCTGAGATAGTAAATCAATAAAATCAGCATAATTACAGAAAAATGTATATTTGACATACAATTAGCTGTATCATGACCACCACAGACACCTTTTTTTTGTGTGTGTGTTTTACCTTTGGACATCGTTGACCAGCCGTGTCTGGAGTAACAGGTCTCGTTTAGGGAGCAGGTGATCACAGATAAGTTTCTGATTGGCTCTTACAGCTACTCCATTGCAAACACAGAGTGAGCACAGGACATCCAGAATCTTATATCAAACAACACAGGACAAAATAAGTTAATCACAGTAGGCACAAAGACCACATGCTCACAAATCTGCAAATCCTACACGCTGTCGGGACATCTACATTAAGTGGTATTATATTCAAAATGTAATGTATTATCAGCTTGATCACTGGATTTTTAAAATCTGATCGTCACATATATGATAAGAAGAGAGTACCTTTAATATGCAGCAAGCAATCCTATTAAACTACAGCATTATATTATTTTTTTTCTTAATTATTTACAAGTTTTAAATTATTTACTTAGTTACAAGTTTCCCCTGAAATTGCCCTAAACAAGGCATAACTGATAATTAAGGAATAAAAATTAATATATTTTATACAAATATTTTAATAAATATTAACATATATTTTATGTCTGCGGTTTTTCCCAAAGCTCCCAAACAAAGAAATGCACAGAAACTGACAAAAAAGGCACAAATGTTTAAAGGGTTTTTGTTTCTCTTACCCAAAGAAAATGCAGTCGTTGCTTATAACTCATATTTCTTTAATGAACACAGATTTAACTTTATTTTCATCAAATCCACCAGCTAGTTGGTCAGTTATGCACAGAAACCCTGAGTGAACATGCATTTTTTTCCCCTTATGATAACCAGTTAATTTCATTTGATTTCCTCTGAGAATGAGTTATTTGTAGCAAGGCATAACGTTATTTCAGCCTGTGTTATGACTTGATTGAAGAGAAATGTGACGCAGTGAACTGTACACCTGCTCCTCTGACATGATGTTGCCTATTTCTCTAAACTATACTATACTTTATTCAAAAACTCTGAAAATTCTCATCATGGGAAGACAACCTTTGTTATTCCAAGAAAGTACATAAGTAATTGGAGATCACAGAAAAACGACATAATTAACCCATTAGCCAAGAAAACATCTGCTTAGGGCTTTCATAGATATGCAGTAGGAAACAGCAGAAGCTGACCTTGTGGTTGCGGCCATGTTTGTAGAGCAGCGAGATGATAGATTTAATATGTCCTCTCTGAATGATGTTAAGTGCCTCTGGGCTTTCAATTAAGATGCAGTGAAGGACCTCCAGGATCCCTGAAGCACAGATTTAATCATTAAAGCTCGGGTGCAGGGAAATCAATAAGACAAAATAGTACATAGAACAAATTTTATGTGAGTACAGGTGGATGGTGTAACAAACTGTTAATGCAGTAAATTCAGATCTGTCACAATGACACCAAATAACACAGTTTGCATAATAATATTTGCATAATATTCCTAACACCATGATTATTAAGAAAACCTGTTCAACTCTATTTGCCAGTGACAATAATAGGAGAGTGACTGTTCTACCTGAGGATGACTCTAGTCTCTCCAGCTTGCTGACCAGCCAGTCCAGGTTTTGAGAGAACTGTGTGCAGTTATTTCTGTTTCCTCGGATCAAAGCAGCTAGAAAGTGAATAGAAAAAATAAATGTGAGAGAACACATTGTTGGAAAACATTTGCATACTCTAAAGAAACTGTCTAAGCCTTTGTCTCATTAATGAAAACACGCATTCTTAGTTCATTACCTTGCTGGAAGTATATATCACAGTATCAGCAGATGCAAACCATTCTGCACACTATACCACCCAGTATACTTGCTAGCACTCAGTCTGTAGACTTTTGACTTTCTTGTTACAAGACCTCAACAGGGAAATCAGCACTCATGCTGATGACACACCAGCCTATATAAAGAATCAAGTTCAAGTTGGAAAGTATTGTAACTGTGTTCTTACCAGTGTATACCAACCCGAGTGTTTCAGTGTATGATGTTTGTTTGCACTCATGTTTATGACTCTGTGCCTAGCCCTATTATAATTTAAGCTGCCAAATCTGTGCCACAAAGCAGCAGGACAGAATTCTTAGCCCACAACATGGATGCAGTGGGTTCATCAGCAGGACCCCATCTCCTAAAACCACCACCAGTCATGTGCTCATGTCTCATGTGCTTTCATTGCTCTTTAACCACAGAGCCTCTGCTAAAATTATCCACAAGGATGTCAGTCACAGAGAAGCTACAAATCCCATTAATTAATCATTACTAGCCTCTTTAAGCTATGGATAAGGAGGAGTGACCTATTGGTAAGTGAATAGTAATATAAGTCACAGAGAAGCTCGCCATGCAATGCCCCCTCACCACCACTACAGTGGAAAGCCCAAAAATCCCCTGTAAAACCAATATTTCCAGCAAGTACCAGCAGTACTGAGGCATTTAGTAAGAAAAAGGCCATTGGGTTCTCTCCTCACCATTCAAAATGTTCACTAAGCTACACTTTCGCAGTGTGTACAATCTCAGAGAAAAATGGCCTTCAGTACCACCAGTGGCCAGTATGAATATTTGGTAATGCCATCGAGGCTTGCAGACACCCCTTGTGTTCCAGTGCCTTTGTCATCATCACTCTTCGTCCTCGGCCGAGATGTCAGGCACCACTGACTGTCACACATCTCGGTCAGCCATCACTATAAAGGTAGGTCCTGCCAAGGTATTCCAGAGTGTGCACAGCTACCACCTCAGTACAATCATGGGCATCTGTGGCCGCTTCTTCGCACACATATTTAGAACCCTCGGTCTGCAGGAGAACATGAGCGACCGGAGATTTCAGCTCACATCCAAGTTTAGAAAGCTTTCATGGAAAAGCTGAGAGTCAGTGTGAGTCTTACATCGGGCTACCACCAGAGGCAGATGGGCAGGTGGAACAAGTCAATCAGGAGATCAGATGATTCCTCAGAACTTAATGTTCTCATGCATAAAACGATTTATGCACCCCTCCTTCTTTGGATGAATTCTGTCCAGAAGAAATGCCTGTCAATGGTAAAGTCAACAGTTTTTTTTAAGTCAAAAAAAAAATAATTGCCATTCTATACAACGTCCTAACCCTTCAGCCAGGACGCCTCAAGCGCACGGAGGACAAAAGCCATCCCCATACAAAAAGTTTCGGACAATCAACATGTCATTAGCCACCCTACACACAGGTTTAGGTCATAGCGAGTGCCGATGCAAAAGTTCAGAAAGCTATTATGCATATGAGCCGTGCAATGGCCTGGAAAACTTTATATGTTCAAGGTCACTGTGCCAAGATCAAAGGTCATATATGCAAATTAGCTACCCCACACACAGGTTTAGGTCATAGGGAGTGCCTAGGCAAAAGTACAGAAAGCTATCATGCATATGAGCCGTGAAATGGCCCGGACAAACTTTATATGTTCAAGGTCAGTGTGCCAAGGTCACATATGCAAATTAGCTATCATGCATATGAGCCGTGAAATGGCCCGGACAAACTTTGTATGTTCAAGGTCACTGTGCCAAGGTCACATATGCAAATTAGCTCTCCCACACAGAGGTTTAGGTCATAGGGAGTGCCTAGGCAGAAGTTCAGAAAGCTATCATGCATATGAGCTGAGCAATGGCCTGGACAAACTTTATATATTCAAGGTCACATATGCAAGTTAGCTACCCCACACAGAGGTTTAGGTCATAGGGAATGCCACCTCGCAAGTTCAGTAATATGGCCTGTGCATGAGCCAAGCAATGGCCCGGACAAATTGACTGTCACGCCGCAACCAAGTTCCAAGTTCATGTGCCAAGGTCAAAGGTCACATATGCAAATTCGGTACTACACACACAGGTTTAGGTCATTGGGAGTGGCTACGCAAAATTTCAGAAAGCTATCATGCATATGAGCCGAGCAATGGCCCAGACAAACTTTATATGTTCACTTATATATGCACACTTATATATACTTTATATAGGTCACTGTGCAAAGGTCAAAGGTCACATATGCAAATTAGCTACCCCACGCACAGGTTTAGGTCACAGGTTTAGGTCACCTATGCAAAATTTCAGAAAGCTGGTCTGTGCATGAGCCGAGCAATGGCTGGGACATAGTTACCTCCCGACCGCCGCTCGGCCACCAAGCCAACTACAATACCCCTGCAGGAATAACTGGCTGAGGGGTAAAAACTGAAAAGTGTGGCATGAATTGGAAATCAGCCTCATTTATTCGGATACCCCTAAAAATCCAATTGCCTTTAGAAGTTTTCATGTAAGTAAATAAAGTCCACCTGAGTGCAATCTAATCTCAGTATGAATACAGTTATTCCTTGAAGGCGTCAGAGATTTGTTAAAGAACAGTGTTAAACAAACAGCATCATGAAGCCCATGGAACACACCAGATAGGTTTTATATAAAGTTATGGAGAAGATTAAAGGATCCTGGAGAGGGCATGGGAGTTTGCCCAACCTGTCCACATGTGCTTTGACTGTCTCCCCCAGGCTATCATGTGGGGTGTGCTCCGGAAATATGGTATACCAGACCCGTTGTTACGGGCCGTTCAGTCTCTTTATTGCCAGAGCTAGAGCTTGGTTTGCATTGGTAACAACATGTCAAATTCATTTCCAGTTGGGGTTGGACTCCGCCATGGTTGTCCTTAGTCACCGGTTCTGTTCATAATATTTATGGATAAAATTTCTAGGTGCAGCCAAGGCGTTGAGGGGTTCTGGTGTGGTTGTCCTTTTGGCTTCATCAAGCCGGGACCTCCAGCTCTCGCTGGAGCAATGCGCAGCTGAGTGTGAAGCGGCTGGGATGAGAATCAGCTCCACCAAGTCCGAGGCCATGGTTCTCAGCGTGAAAAGGGTGGAATGCACCCTCCAGGTCTGGAATGAGGTCCTGCCCAAAGTGTAGGAGTTCAAGGGGTCTTGTACACGAGCGAGGGAAGGATGGAACGAGAGATTGACAGGCGGATCAGTGCAGCCTCTGTTGTAAAGCCGAGCTTGTACCGATCCTTAGTGGTGAAGAGAGAGCTGAGCCAGAAGGCTGAGTTCTCAATTTACCAGTCGATTTATGTTTCTACCCTCTCCTATGGTCACGAACTTTGGGTAGTGACCACAAGAACAAGATCGCGAATACAAGTGGCTGAAATGAACTTCCTTCGCAGGGTGGCAGGGCTCTCCCTCAGAGATAGGGTGAGAAATTCTGTTAAATTTATTTGCATTTATTTGTAAAAAATTGGAAAACCAGGTATAAATTTCCTTTCACTTCACAATTACACAGCACTTTGTGTTGATATATCTGATAAAATCCCAGTAAAGTACACTTACGTTTCTGGTTGTAACATGACAAAATGTGGAAAAGTTCAAGGGGTATTTTTATTTTATTTTATATAATTTTATATAATAATTATTTTAGGTTATGCAACAGCAAAGGTTTATTTTGTTTGCTTGTATGTTTGTTTTTTGCATGATTATATTAACTGTTTTATTACAGTTATAAGGGGATCCTTTCTGTAAGGAAGATGTTTATATGTGAATGAGTTTATTATATGGTAACATCACTGAGTAAAAAATTACCTGATCACCATTATATGACAACATGCACATCCTTAGCACATATCCAACATGTCTGCCAAGTTTGAAGAAATTCATTATATGATAACCTGTGTATCCTTAGCACAAGTCCAACCTGTCCGCCATGTTTAAATTTTTTTTTTTTAAAAAGCTGTAGGAAGAGATTTCAGAAGGAAGGCACCTTGTGGTATAGTGAAGCATGGACATGGTTGAATGGTCTCAAGCATTATACTCTCTTACCCAGGAGCTCATAGAGCAGGTTGAGAATGTCTTTCCAAGCCATGCCAGCTTCCTCTCCCACACATTCCCCAAAGTGTGCTGCACTGTTGTAAACACTCAATCGATCAATGCAGTTAGACACCAATGTCAGCATCCCCTAGTAGAAAAGAAGACAGAGAGACAGAGAAATAGTAAGTAAGGTCATGAAAGAGACCTCTGCTGTCACAGCGGCCATATGTGTCCTTATTTACCATGATCAGATAGCTCTATGCTCTAGCCTTCTGGGAAATGATCACAGCCATAACACAAGGTCAAAGAGAACACTAGAATGAATAGTAATACCAACACTTGTGTTTGTTTATCTATATTTGTGGTTGTTTTACTGGGAGTGTAACTGAAACCCCAAAGTTGCTCCAAGATCCAAAAAGCTAATTGGTATTTCATAAAATGTTTGCACTCAGCACCTGATAAACACTGTTCGTAACCATGGCATTGAAGTAAGTATATCTAATAACCTCTCTTTCTGTGTGTGTGTGTGTGTGTGTGTGTGTGTGTGTGTGTGTGTGTGTGTTCCTATCAAGGTAAACATGCTACTTCTGAGAAATTAGAGATCCTGATTATTCTGCTCTCCGCACCAATGTGATCCATCCTTATGTCCTACTTGGAGTTTCTCATCTAAGAAACCCCTCGTTCCTTCTGATGATGGCCCCATATCAATCTAAATATACACACAAACTGTGAAGATGGCTTTGAACTGCTACTGATACAACCAATTTTCATAAAATAATTTACTATTGGGCTGACATGGTTGGCCTTTGATAACCCAGTTAGCTACACTGGGGGGACAGTAGTGACCACTTGGTGATTGTGGGGCTTGATCCCCCGACCTTCAGATCAGTAAGCCAGCACCTTAACCTCCGGGTTGCCATTGCCACAAACAATAGTGAATAGTGAAAGCATAGTGAATTTCCTGCTATAGAGTTTGTACTTTTATCTGGTGCCACCCAAATAAGGATGGGAATTTGTTTTTAAAAGGCTTACTTGTGTTTCAGTTCATACCAAAGATGTTCAGTGGGCTCTCTGTAGGCCACTAAAGTTCTTATACTCAAACATTGATAAAACCTGACTTCCTGGATGTCACGATGTGCACAATGGCATTATCATGCTGAAATATGTTCGGGCCACAAAGTTTTAGGGAAGGAAAATTCTGATTTTACAGCATACGACGATGTTCTACATCTACTGAGCTACTTTGTACTACTTTCTACTGAAGTAATACAAAGTAGCTCAGTGTTCATGTTTTTAGTGGAGCTCTATACTTATGCAAATGTTGTAAAGCCATGAACTTGATTTTGTTTGTTTCTTCTTGAGGAGAAATAATTTTCAATGCTTCAATTTTTTTTTCAATGCTTTGCTTTTAGGCAGTGCCTAAATATGTATATTCTGCATGAAAAAACAAAAGCGGGTCCTGGTTATTAATGTGGATTACATCATTCACAGTGTTTCTCAATTGGCACAGGGGTCAGTTTTAATGCTAATTACTGTACTTTTTTGTGAGCACCTGCAATATAATTCCTTATATAACCTTCTCTAAAGGTTGCTTCACAAAGCTAGTTTTTACAGGTTGACCCAGTTAAACCCCTACATTTCAAAGGTAAATGAAAAAATAATAACAATCAAGTAATTATTTGCACACATGGAACTTTACTCAATACAGTTTTTATTATATAATAAAGACGAACATCCTCCAAATTATGGCTGTCACTGTCTATACATGCTTGGAGGTGATTTTTGAAGGCTGCCATAGCTATTGCATAGCTATTTATATATAAATATTTTATTATCTTTAAACTTTTTTAGTTAAAACGTGTTCCAGTTTTAAAATGTGGGATGTTTTTGGGTTGAGCAGACAGCTCTGGAATGATATGCTGCAAATAAGTTGAAAATAAGAATTGATGGGAGCAATTTTACATAATACTAACAGGAAAAATTTGATCTTAAAAATATAGGACCATGGAAATTCCCATCAGATGGCTTTGTCGTCATTAGAAATGACCAGTCAGTAAACAATAAAACTGTCATTAAAAAGTACGCACAAAATGACAGAGTTGGCTAGCCAAAGCCTGTCTGAACCCGGTGGGTATACTGACCTCCTGTTTGAAGAGGTTCTGGCGGTTTTTTAGTGAGCGTAGCTTTATCTGCTTCTCCTCATGCTCCAGTTCAGCATCAGGGAGTTGAAAATATGTAATAAGGTCATTAAGAGTCTGGAGAACCTCATCGATGGGAAGAATAACAGCTGTGCGATTCTTCCCAGCCAGACTGTCCAGATCTCTGAATTGAAAGTGTATAATGAGATATGGTTTAATGATTCCAATGTGATGGGAAATGTAATGAGCATGTTATAATTATATTATGTTACACATGACTAAACAAATGAAAGACTTCTAGGGTCATTTAAAAAAGTTTACACATATGGTCACAAAAAGTATGATAATATCAGCAAGTCTGGGGATTACATGAACTTTAAACAGTGTCCTTAAAAGACTTTGCAAGAATAGCCAAACTAAATATGCACAGCAGTATTAGCGAATGCACTGTGTTGTATGTTGCTTGCACACTAGGTTTTTCATGACTGGAGAGCAGTAGCACAAGAATGTAAAGAAAATATTATGGTTAAGGGCTCTTCTGTATTGCAAACTCTGATTTCACAGGTTTAACATTTTTTGAGTAATAAACTTGAGATGTTGGGGAAGGAGAAAAAACATTTTCCATTGCTCTGCATGCTCAAGCTCAACCTTTCTTCTGGAAACAGGCTACAGCTGTACATGGTTAACATACAGAGAAAAGGTAGCTACCACAGAAAATTAAACCACCATTTTTCTTGATAATCCTAAACCTTGTTCAGTTTCAGTGTGCAAAGTCAGTTGCCAAATGTAATTGTTCTCAGTATAGAACTTCTCAAAGTAACCTGTTAACAGAAGAAAGAAAGTCAATTATTCAAAAACATTTTATTGACTGATAGATATTTAAAATGAGAGAAATGGTATTTGGAATGCACTGTTACTTTGTGCTCTTTGTGATCGTTTTCAGCTTAAGTCCATCTTAACATTAACCAGGTCAATAAACACTTGACATAATAAACCATCCGAAACCTTTGGAAGTGTAACTGCATCCATCAATAATATAATTTTGTACCCTGTAGGTGAGTTTCAATATCTCAGTGCTTATTGCTCCCAGAACAGACATGCTCTTACTCATGACCCTGCTGCTGTATAACCCATGCAACAGCTAAACTTATTTTTATTTATTTATTTTTTAATGAAAACAATTCATATTACCTTGAACTCAATTTTAATGGACATGCTCACTGATGCTGTGCACAAGCAGGTCAGCCATCTGTGCTTTCTGTTACAATTACTATTTAAAATCATAATAATAAGTCAGTCCCCCATTCTGTGTTTTATTCTTTAAATATTTCGAATAACACCAAACGAGCTGAGAAGCAGAACATGTCACCAATGCATTGCTAACAACTTAGATTGATGCTCTCACAACATACCAGCTGCTGATATTAACTGAACCTGGTAAATGTTTATTTGTACACGTGCTATTTGACTACTTGTATTGGTGTAGGTTTTCAATCTACTAACTATTTTGTTGAGATTGCGCCAACAGTTTTCAGGCTTTAATTAATGGGAAGTCTGTAGTAACCATCTGACAGAACACTCATGAAAGTTGTCTTTTGTTTCATCTAGAGCACTTACTGCAATAATGTATAAGATTGTGATGCAGCTCTAATGTATTCTCTTAATGGTACCAGTATAAGGTCAGTGGTCCACAATTTTACATTTAATTTATAAATGTATTAAGATGTAAAGAATATTAAATATATCATATTAGCATTGATGTCTTAAGTATAAATTACACTGAGATACACTGACATAGATGGATTTTTCTCCTTTCACAGCTTACAATGTTGAAACACTATTTGGAATGTTAGGTTCTTTATTTGGATGTATGTGAATGTTTTTTTAAAACCAAAGAACTGTACTAGATGAACAATCAGAATCCTTTTACAAACCACACCTGATAAAATGGCTGAAGAGTCGGGTGGTGTTGCGAATGATGCGTGCAGCACGTGATTCCTCATGCTGACATCGTTGAAGTGTGAAGCCATCATCCATGTGACCTTCTACATGGAGACACGCCTGACAGAAATCAAGGCAAAAGTGAGGAGAGAGGGGAACTTACAAGATTCACTCATATCTAGAATATTTTATTAGTTTTATGTAATCATAAGAAGGTGGCTAAAAATAAATTTGTATTGGCCACATCATCATGTCTAACACATAAGCATATAAAAAGGTTTTTTTCTTTTCTTATTAATTATTAATTATCTTGGCCAAATCACTAAGAAATGTAGAGAATACACAAGTGACTCACCCGTCTTTTGAGAGGCCCCAATCGTGTTGATTTTACATCTGGTGCCTGGTATGAGAGCCACAGACCAATGGCCATATGCATGATGAAACAGAGAGAGTCACCATACTTAATCTCAGCCACCCCCATGCCCTCAACATCTTTCTTTGGGCTCAACTCCAGCTTCTCCTGCAGAGTACATCATCATATACATTCACTTACACTGAAAACAGATCCCTGAATGGTTAACAATTCGAGGACTCAATCTAAGGAGCCTGATTTAATTTCACAGTTCAATTGTCACAGTAATGTCTGGTACAGGACACAGTGTATACACTTCACAAAAGTGAAAGAAAAAATGAGGGTTTAAATAGAGAAACTAATCAAAGGGACAAACAGAAACTGGTGACAGCAATTATGACACCATCAGACCTAAATCAGTAAGAGGACATGGGAGGATACAAGACAGCAAATAAAATAAAACCCATGTGGCAATGTAAACAAAAAAAGAAACACAGAAGTGTGCACCGTAGCACTAACAGCTGCTGGGCACTGCGGGAAGGATGAACATTAGAGTTAAGGACTTGCTTTTTTTTAATGGGCATGTGTGTTTATTGTTATAAGATCACCATAACACAGACATTTAAAATAATGAGTGAGATTTTTGGTATGATGTAAAAAAAAAACAAGGAAAAAAAAGCCAATGAAAAATGATGAGATGAAATTTAAGAGGCAAGATTTCTCATTTTATTAGGTAAATTCTTAATTTGTGGAAAACACTAATTTTTATTATTTGTTGGACTTGGTATAATTACTGGTTAATTAACAATTACGCACCTCAACAATTATGCAAAAAAAATTACATTGTGAGACATACACCAAGCCAGCATTATTCATTTTAATCCTAATTAGGGTCGCGGGGAGGCTGGCGCCCATCTTAGCCGACTCTGGGCGAGGACAGAGTACACCCTGGACAGCTCGCCAGGCCATGGCAGGGCAGAAACACGCTGACGGCTATGCAGCCTACTCTTTACGAATGACAGCAATGGTTCTTTAACATGCCTCTCACCACAGACAGTGAGAGACATGGCTGGCCTTTGATAACCCAGTTAGCTGCACTGGGGGGGACAGCAGTGACAACTTGGTGATAGAGGGGCTTGAACCCCCGACCTTCGGATCAGCAAGCCAGGAATATTGTAAATACTGTATATCTTGACCCTGTACCTATTCAAATTATGAGTCATACAGAATCAAAAAATATATATATATATTTTTTAAACTGCTATTGCTAAACACACAGACAATATTATTAATATTGTTAATTGTAATATTGTAATATTATTATTAATAATATTAATAATACGGGTAATTATTTATTTAGAAAAGTTGTTTTTTAGAGCAGTGCATTTATAGGGTCAACTCATCAGTGTTAATGGTAACCACAGGCTGACTCAAATCACTGAAATTCAGTTCATGTCAATCACTACATTCTTTTAATACTATTCATTCTAGCTATTTAACTCAACATATATACATTTATTTATATTCTCTCTGATGAGCAGGTCAAGCAACTGTCACAAGAAACTGTAAGAATCCATTTAATCATGGTAAGCAGCAGGTGCTGAGCATGTGGGGTATGAGGAAGCAATTTGCAAAAAAATGGACAGATTAAGCCAGTCAAGGAGAAGGGCTGACCTCCCTTTCTGAGCTGACTCATAATTAAAAGAGCCTGAACGCAGCAGAAAAAGATTGAGACAGACAGATACACAGAGAGAGAGAGACATGGTGATGCATTTGAGAAAAGTACAAAAGCACTCGTATGATTACAGAGATGCTTCAATAATTATTTTCCCATGGAATAATTTAAAAGTATACAAAAATGCAACACATGATGGTTAAAAAAGCTACAATTTGAAAAAACCCCACTGATTTGTTCGGATAGGACTGTTGAATTATTCTCCATAAATCAGCAGCACTATCCTCCATAGATCCGTTTTTAAAAACCAATCCAAGATTCTAATCAAAGGTCATTCATAGGCCTGGGAGTGGGGCTGGAAGGCGAGCGCCTGGTGGTCGGGCTCCTGCCCGTGGCTATAGGGGTCGGGTGCTGCGTGAGCCGGGAGGCAGCCGAAGGCGTGGGTTCTGCCGGACCAATCCTCGGCTACTGACTCTGGCTTTTGGGATATGGAGTGTCACCTCTCTGGTGGGGAAGGAGCCTGAGCTGGTGCGCGAGGTTGAGAGATACCGACTAGATATATTCGAACTCACCTCGACACATAGCTTGGGCTCTGGAACCACCCATCTCGAGAGGGGCTGGACCTTGTTTCATTCTGGAGTTGCTCATGGGGAGAGGTAGCGAGTCGGTGTGGGCATCTCTGTAATCCCCGTCTCGGTGCCCACATGTTGGGGCTCTCTTGTTTGTGCTTATGCACCAAATGACAGTTCAAAGTACCCACCCTTTTTGAAGTCCCTAGGGGGTGTCTTAGAGGTCGCTCCCCCTGGGGACTCCCTCATTGTCCTGGGAGACTTCAATGCCCATTTGGGCAATGACAGTGTGACCTGGAAGGGTGTGATTGGTAGGTATGGCCTCTCCTATCTGAAGCCGAATGGTGTTTTGTTGTTGGACTTCTGTGCTTGTCACGGTTTGTCCATCACGAGCCATATGTTCAAACATAAGGGTGTCCATGAGTACACTTGGCACCAGGATACCATAGGCCGCAGTTCGATGATTGACTTTGTAGTCATGTCATCAGACTTGCAGCCGCATGTTCTGCACAATCGGATGAAGAACGGAGCTGAGCTGTCAACCGATCACCACCTGATGGTGAGCTGGCTCCGATGGCAGGGGAGGCTGCTCTCCAGACCTGGGAGACCCATGCGTGTAGTTAGGGTCTCCTGGAAACATTTGGCAGAGTCTCCTGTCAGAGGGGCCTTCAACTCCCTCCTCCGGCAGAGCTACAACCAATGGAGGCTGGGGACATAAGAGTCCGAATGGGCCATGTTCCATGTCTTTATTATTGAGATGGCAGCCCAGAGCTGTGGCCAGAAGTTCATCAATGCATGTCGTGGGGGCAACCCCTTACCAGGTTCTGGACACCTGCGGTGAGGGGGGCCATCAAGCTGAAGGAGGCCTATTGGACCCTTTTGGCCTGTGGGACTCCTGAGGCAGCGGACGGGTACTGACAGGCCAAACATGCTGCAAAATCTCGGGTGTGCGAGGAGTTCGGTGAGGGCCACTATCCGACGCCTCAGAAGGGGGAAGCAGTACTCCACAAACAGCGGAAGAGCCTGGGGGTTCAGGAGGGGTTCTGCCCATCCCTGGGGCAGAGGTCGCCGAGGTAGTTAAAAAGCTCCTCGGCAGCCGGTCTCCGGGGGTGGAGGAGATCTGCCCTGAATACCTCAAGTCTCTGGATGTTGTAAGACTGTCTTGGTTGACACGTCTCTGCAACATCATGTGGTCATTGGGGGCTGTACCTCTAGATTGGCAATCCAGGATGGTAGTTCTTCTTTTAAAAAAAGGGGACCAGAGAGTTTATTCCAACTATCGTGGAATCACACTCCTCATCCTACCCGGGAAAGTCTCTTCAGGAGTACTTTAGAGGAGGATCCGACAGACGGTTGAACCTTCAATTCAGGAGGAACAATGTGGTTTTCTTCCTGGCTACTACACTCTTGACCAGCTCTACACACTCTGCAGGATCATGGAGGGGGCATGGGAGTTTGCCCAACCTGTCCACATGTGCTTTGTGGACTTGGAGAAGGCTTTCGACCATGTCCCTCAGGCTATCTTGTGGGGTGTGCTCCGGGAATATGGTATACCGGACCCGTTGCTATGGGCTGTTCAGTCTCTGTACTGTCAGAGCCAGAGCTTGGTAACACATCAAATTCATTTCCAGTGGGGAATGGACTCCGCCAAGGTTGTCCTTTGTCACCGGTTCTGTTCATAATATTTATGGATAGAATTTTAATGTGCAGCCAAGGCATTGAGGGGTTCTGTTTTGGTGGCCATATGATCTTGTCTCTGCATTTTGCGGATGACGTTGTCCTTTTGGCTTCATCAAGCTGGGACCTCCTGCTCTCGCTGGACTGATTAAAAGCTGAATGTGAAGTGGCTGGGATGAAAATCAGTTCCACCAAGTCCGAAGCCATGGTTTTCAACAGGAAAAGGGTGGAATGAGGTCCTGCCCCAAGTGCAGCTTAAGTTTCTTAGGGTCTTGTTCATGAGTGAGGGAATGATGGCGCGAGAGATAGACAGACGGATTGGTGCAGCCTCTGCTGTAAAGCGGAGCTGTTGTCATGGTGAAGAGGGAGCTGAGCCAGAAGGCAAAGCTCTTAATTTACCAGTCGATTTACATTCCTACTCTCACCTATGGTCATGAGCTTTGGGTAGTGACCGAAAGAACAAGATCGCAAATACAGTTCGGTCATCTGGGAAGAGCTCGAATTAAAACCACTGCTCTTCCACATTGAGAGAAGCCAATTGAGGAGGTTCGGGCATGTCCAATGGGGAAGAGACCACGGGGTCGACCCAGAACACGCTGGAGGGACTATGTCTCTATGTCGTCTGGTCTGGGAACGCCTCGGTGTCCCCCTGGAAGAGCTGGAGGAAGTGGCTGGGGAGAAGGACATCTGGACCTTAATAGTTATGCTGCTGCTGGATCAATCGGAAGAAGATAAAGATGAAGACGAATTTCTAGGCATAGCCAAGGCGTTGCGAGGTTCTGGTTTGGTGGCCGTAGGATCTTGTCTCTGCATTTTGCAGATGACATTGTCCTTTTGGCTTTATCGAGCCGGGACCTCCAGCTCTTGCTGAAACAATTCACATCTGAATGTGAAGTGGCTGGGATTAGAATCAGCACGTCCAAGTCCGAGGCCATGGCTCTCAGCCAGAAAAGAGTGGAATGCACCCTCCGGGTCTGGAATGAGGTCCTGCCCCATGTGGAGGAATTCCAGTATCTCGGGATCTTGTTCATGCATGAGGGAAGGATGGAATGGGAGATTGACAGGTGGATCAGTGCAGTCTCCGCTGTGAAGCAAAGCTTGTACGGGTCCATCATGGTGAAGAGGGAGCTGAGCCAAAAGACAAAGCTCTCAATTTACCAAAATGCAAGTGGCTAAAATGAGCCTCCTTCGCAGGGTAGCGAGGCTCACCCAAAGAGAGAGGGTGAGAAGTTTGTTCATCTGGGAGGAGCTCGGAGTAGAACCGCTGCTCCTCCATGTTGAGAGGAGCCAGTTGAGGTGGCTCGGGCATCTGAATAGAATGCCTCCCGAACGCCTACCTGGTGTGGTGTTTCGGGCATGTCCAACTGGCAAGAGACCCCGGGGTCAACCCAGAACAAGCTGGAGGGACTATGTCTCTCGGATGGTCTGGGAACATCTCGGTGTCCCCCCGGAAGTGGCTGGGGAGAGGGACGTCTGGACCTCACTGCTTAGGCTGCTGCCCCCACGACCTGACCCCAAACCAAGCGGAAGAAGATGATGATGATCTTTAATCAACTTACAAACACAAATAAAATGTTCATTGTAATAAACTTTTAATAATATATATATATATATTGCTTTTATTTATGACAGGTGGTCTGATAAATTTATTAAGCACTATATATA
>JBCNYH010000023.1:27531050-27543302 GCA_039654325.1 Tandanus tandanus
ACCCAGTTGGGTGCACTGGGTGTGTGTATATATATATATATATATATATATATATAGATATATATATATATACATATATATGTGTGTGTGTGTGTATTACCAAATTTCTACTTTTTAAATAATTATTTTTATATACCACCTTATGACATATCAATTAATCAGTTATGTTCATTGGAAAGCATGGCTTATTTAATAATTGATAATGTTATTTACAGGGTGACCGTATAACTATTCTTTGAAGACTACCATGTTTACTCTTGAAAGAATAAAAAAACATTTTGTGCACTTAGGATAGAAGGTATCTTCGAAGCCCACATGGATTTATTTGCGGAGACCAACATATAAGATGGTTTTGGCTACCAAAAGCCTTTCTCATGAAGCTGTGCAACACCTTGAGCCTGCACCATAAGCCCATACCCAACACTCCAACCAGGTAGCATACTGTCTACTTTTTCCCTCCTTCCCAGCATCCCCTGCCTGTGCTAGTCGTAAGACGTTGCAACTCAGTGGATTTTCAGGGGAAATTATTTCTTGGCTTTTATTTATTTTTTTATTGCATATACTGTCATACCACCCAACTCTAGTTGGAGACAATACCTGCAGCAAGGTTGCTCTCCAGGAACAGGGTTTATAGACCCCTGCTTTAGAGGCCACATTATAAGGACCCCACATCATCAAATTCTGCCTAAGGAGAGTCCTAACATCTTGGATCCTTTGAATTACACAAAGGACCATGTCCTTCAGTAAGACAATTGTTCAGGGATCTATACCTGGAGCCCTGGTGTTCTTAAATTACCCAGAATTGTTTTTCTACATACAAGGTGTGGTCTCAAATAAATGATGATATGATCCAGGTTTTTAATTCCCAAATGAATACAGAGTAATAATAATAAAAACTCTTTTTTTGCACTTTTGTTAGCCTAGAGCCATTTGCTGCACAAATTTCAGGGCATTCAATGCTCTATTTTCCATGGACAGGGAAAACAGAATGTGTGTCATCAGCTGCTCTGCTAATGGCCTTTTAACTTCTACAGTTGATACTGAGCTCTGGTATGGCTGTCTTTTCCTTTACAGCAATGCAAAAATCCTTACTGTAGGAACACTACAAAAGCCCGAGTTTCTGTCCAGCACAGCAGAATGTCAGCACCTTCTATTAATACCCATTAAACCAGTGGAGGGACTCATTTGAAATAAAAAGGGAGCAATAAACCAAGTCCACTCTAAGCAGTAGTAAACTGTATAGACAAAGGTATCATTCTGATTGACAGGTAATAACAATGACTCGGTCTGCTAGCTGCCTTGAGCTGCCTTATAAAAGTCAATATATAATATAATGCCATCTCCCCAGGTGACAGAAATTCTCTTCTATGTGACAGAAATATGGTTAACATTTGGAATTTTTATGAACTTATGTATTACGTGGTGGACCACACTAGAAAAAATGACAACACTCCAGACATTTCTCATGTTTAGAGACAAAGTTTTCACAGACAATAGATATATAATATCCGATCACTATTATGTTTTCTCTGAAATAGCAAGCTTTAGAGGGTTACTACTGATCAAAAACCATGCAACCCTTGCAACCGATCAGAATTTCTTAATTTTTTTAAGCTCATTCTACAGCAATGATTTTACCATCGTTTTTCAGTGGTAACATGGTGATATGGAAGCACTTACAGTTCAAGGTACATGTGTAACAGCATACACACACACACACACATCTGTCTAACTGTACTTATTAGGACCTTTAAATGACCTATTCATTAATGTAATATGCATACTTCTAAACTAGGGGTGGGACTTTAACACGTTAAAGTCAAACAGAGGCTGCACCTCTCGTCTGTCGATCTCCCGCTTCATCCTTCCCTCACTCATGAACAAGACCCCGAGATACTTGAACTCCTCCACTTGGGGCAGGACCTCATTCCAAACCTGGAGTGTGCAATCCACCCTTTTCCGGCTGAGAACCATGGCCTCGGACTTGGAGGTACTGATTCTCATCCCGGCCGATTCACACTCAGCTGCGAATCGCTCCAGCAAGAGCTGGAGGTCCTGGCTTGATGAAACCAAAAGGACAACATCATATGCAAAAAGCCGAGTCGAGATCCTATGGCCACCAAAACCAGAACCTCTCAACACCCCGGCTGCACCAGGAAATTCTATCCATAAAAATCATGAACAGAACTGGTGACAAATGGCAGCCTTGGTAGAGTCCAACCCCCACTGGAAACGAATTCATCATGCTGTTACCAATGCGGACCAAGCTCTGGCTCCGGCAATACAGAGAATGGCCCATAGCAACGGGTCCGGTATACCATATTCACGGAGCACACTCCACAAGATAGCCTGAAAGCGTTCTCCAAGTCCACAAAGCACATGTGGACAGGTTGGGCAAACTCCCATGGGCCCTCTAGGATCCTATACAGTGTGTAGAGCTGGTCAAGAGTGCTGCGGCCGGGACCAAAACCACATTGTTCCTCCTGAATCCGAGGTTCGACCATAGGTCAAATCCTCCTCTCCAGTACTCCTGAGTAGACTTTCCTGGGTAGGCTGAGGAGTGTGATTCCACGATAGTGGGAACACACTCTTCAGTCCCCTTTTTAAAAAGGGGAATTACCACCCCGGTTTGCCAATCCAGAGGCACAGCCCCCGATAACCATGCGATGTTGCAGAGGAATTGTTTCCTCCTTGAATCGCCACCTTATTGTGCTGGAAGGGTTTGCATGTCCTAATGATCCTGGGAGCTATGTTGTCAGGGGCATTATACCCCTGTTAGGTTCACAAAAGGTAAACAGGTCCTAGGTAAAGGTCCAGAATTAGCGCAGTTCAGAAGTCCTCTATGAGCAATATTATTTCAAGGACACAGTTTCCTTTGCCCGGATGTGGGTTACCGGGGTCCCCCCTGGAGCCAGGCCTGGGGAGGGGCTTGAAGGCGAGTGCCTGGTGGTCGGGCTTCTGCCCAGGGAGCTCGGCCGAGCACAGCCCGAAGAGGAGACATGGGTTAGTCCTCCCATGGACCCACCATCACCCACACCCGGCTATAGGGGTCGGGTGCAGTGTGAGCTGGGTGGCAGCCAAAGTCGTGGATTCTGCCGGACAAATCCTTGGCTACTGACTCTGGATTTTGGGATATGGAATGTGGTGGGGAAGGAGCCTAAGCTGATGCGCGAGGTTGAGAGATACCGACTAGATATAGTCAGGCTCACCTTGACACATAGCTTGGGCTCTGGAACCACCTATCTCGAGAGAAGCTGGACCTTGTTTCATTCTGGAGTCTCATGGGGAGAGGCGACGAGCGGGTGTGGGTATCCTTGTCCCGGTGCCCACATGTTGGGGTTCACCCTGGTTGATGAAAGGATAGTTTCCCTCCGCCTCCAGATTGGGGGACAGGTCCTGACTGTTGTTGTGCTTATGCACCAAATGACAGTTCAGAATACCCACCCTTTTTGGAGTCTCTAGGGGGTGTGCTAGAGGGCGCTTCCCCTGGCAACTCCCTTGTCATCCCGGGAGACTTCAATGCCCATGTGGGCAATGACAGTGTTACCTGGAAGGGTGTGATTGATACTGTATTGTGTCGACGGCGGAAGCGTCGTCGCCACTTGCCTTATTTGTTTTGGGCCCAAATGCTGAGCCAGAAATGCGGACAAGAACACAGACAGGGGGAAAAAATGTAACCAAGGATGCCGGGAGAGAGAACTGGCCTTGTCAAAAATAGCAGGTAACAGCGGGAGTACCCGCTCTCTCAAAAGACCCCAACCTCTGCCTCTTGTTCAGGGAACAGGGGCAGGGCATGCCCAAACTGACACTCAAACGGGGTCATCCCCAACGAGGCATGCCAGATTGTGTTATGGGCATACTCCACCCAGAAGAGGTGATCCGACCAAGAGGAAGGATTGGAGGTGGCCAGGCACCTGAGAGTTCTCCTAAGGTCTTGGTTGACGCGTTCCGTCTGACCGTTTGACTGGGGGTGGTAGCCAGAAGAGAGGCTTGCCGAGGGCCCCAGCAAATGGCAGAAGGCTCTCCAGAAGCGACTGGCGAATTGTGGACCCCGGTCCGAGACCATGTCAACCGGTATACCAGGGACTCGGGCCACTTGGCGGAGAAGAATGTCAGCTGTCTCCTTGGCTGAAGGCAGTTTGGGCAATACAATGAATTTGCAGGCTTTGGAGAATCGGTCAACCACCACTAAGATCACGGTGTTGCCCCTGGATGGGGGTAGACCTGTGATGAAGTCCAGCACCAGGTGGGACCATGGATGTGATGGCACGGGTAGAGGGTGGAGCAGACCTGCAGGTTTAGCCCTGGGTTCTTTATTACAGGCACACACCCTACAGGCAGCCACGAAATCACGTACGTTCTGGCCCATGTGGGGCCACCAAAATCTTAACTATGTCCCAGCGAAGCGGGGCTAGGATCCAAAAGGGGGGAAAGATAGGCTCCGGCTCCCGGTTTACGGGAGGCAGTGCACACTGACAGGGGAGGGCATCCCGGTCAATAAGACAGCACGAAGTCCAACTGGGACTCTAGGACTAGCTTCATGGCTAGGAGCTCCCGGTCCCCAACATCGTAGTTACGCTATGTAGCAGTGAGGCGGTGTGAGTAGAACGCACATGGGTGGAGCTTGTTGTCCTGTCCAGAGTGTTGAGACAGCACCGCCCCTACCCCCACATCCGAGCCATCTACCTCCACTATGAACGGAAGTTGAGGATCGGAAAGCTGGAGCACTGGGGCAGTAACTAAGCGGTCCTTTAGCTCATCGAAGGCCCTCTGGGCTTGAGATGTCCATTGGAACTGTCCTGAGATCTTCTTTGACAGGGTGGTAAGTGGCACTGCGATGGTGCTAAAATTCCGCACAAATCAGCGGAAGAAACAGGCGAAGCCCAGAAAGCTCTGAACGAGCCGAAGCGATGTGGGGCGTGGCCAGGCTGATCCTTCCTGGGTCCATGCTGAGCTGTCCTTTGGACACTACAAATCCAAGGAAGATGACTGACTGAACATGGAAGACAGATTTCTCCAGCTTAACAAACAGGTGGTTCTCCAGGAGCAGCTGGAGAACCCGTCTAACGTGGGCTATGTGTTCGTCTATGGTCTTACTATCGATAAGGATGTCATCATGGTAGACGAACATGTAGTGGCCCAGAGTTTCCCTCAGGACCACATTGATGAACCACTGAAACACAGCGGGGGCAGTCATCAGGCCAAATGGCATAACCAAGTACTCATAATGCCTTGATGGGGTGATGAACGCAGTCTTTCATTCCATGCTGTTTTCCATGCTGCGTAATACCTCCCGGGGCCAGGGAACGGCCATCTATGGCCAAAATTGGAAGAGGGTGGTCAGGGGAGTCACTGGCAGCTTTAATTTACTGGCCACGGTGGCATCAATAAAGTTGCCTGCCACTCCCGAGTTCACAAAAGCCTGGAGACGTTCCTCCCGGTCGGATCCAGATATATGAGCAACGCAGTGAGGAGCATTCCAAGGGGTTTGGGGGGGTGTGGGAAGGGCCCAGCTCACCACCAAGTGGTGATCGGTTGACAACTCAGCTCCTCTCTTTACTCTCCCAAATGGGTGTGGCCCAGGTTAATGCCAAGTCACGAGGAGCTAGCTCATCTTTAAGCCCAGGAGAGCAGCCAGATTCCATCCACTCTCGGCTGTTAGAGTGCGGAATTTGACTGCATAATCTGCCACTGGGCGTCGACCCTGACGGATGCGCAGCAGTCTGGTGTTGGAATTATTGGTGCAGATTGGGTGGTCAAAGGTCCCATGGAGCGCCTGGGTAAACCCTGCCAAAGAGTGGCAAACCTCAGCCTGGTTCTAAGTAAGCTATCTTGGATCTCTCCATAGGAAATCTTTCTGTAATGTGTCGACGGCGGAAGCGTCGTCGACACTTGCCTTATTTGTTTTGGGCCCAAATGCTGAGCAAGAAATGGGGACAAGAATGCAGAGAGGGGGAAAAAAACAGAAACAAGGATGCCGGGAGAGAAAACCAGCCTTGCCAAAAATAGCAGGTAACAGCGGGAGTACCTGCTCTCGCAACAGAAATCTTTTATTCTTTTTATGTTTTATATTCTTTTCTTTATCTTTCATTTTCTTCTTTCTTTTCACATTAACCAAACATAAACCCACTTAAAACCCCAGGGAAAGAAATACAGTGTTACCGGCTGTGAGATGTGTCTCCGCACAGGTACGGCGTCTCCGATCTGAACCCAAATGGTGTTTTATTGTTGCACTTCTGTGCTCGTCACGGTCTGTCCATCACGAACACCATGTTCGAACATAAGGATGACGTAAGTCCAATTGGAACCTGGACACCCTAGGCCGCAGTTCGATGATTGACTTTGTAGTCGTGTCATCTGTTGTGCATGTTCTGGAGACTTGGGTAAAGAGAGGAGCTGAGTTGTCAACCGATCACCACCTGGTGGTGAGCTGGCTCCGATGGCGGGGGAGGCCGCCCTACAGACCTGGGGGACCCAAGCGTGTAGTTAGGGTCCCCTGGGAACGTTTGGAGGAATCTTCTGTCAGAAGGCCCTTCAACTCTCACTTCCGGCAGAGCTACAACCACGTCCCAAAGGAGGCAGGGGACATAGAGTCCGAATGAGCCATGTTCCATGTCTCCATTATTGAGGAGAATTTAAATAAATTAACGCGTTAAAAAAATTAACACATTTAATCCCAGTTTGCCTTCCAATCAAAGCGGAACATTTGTCAGTGCTCGATTTCCTGGTACACCGATTACACTGATGTACATGTCAGATCTTGGCTAATGGCTACCAAAATGGAGGAATCGGATGAAACGCGTTGCTAGGACTGATGGAAGGCAAATTTCACTTAAAAAACTACCTGATGGAAGCCTTGATAAAAGAGTGGTTTTGTGCAAATTGTGCAAAAACGAGTTTGCATACCACTGAAGCACTTTAACCCTACAGTACCATCTAAATGCAAAGCATGTTGCAGCGAGCACAGAAACCGCCGGAGCTGTTAGCACTAGCAGTCCCGGTCCGAGTATGAAAAAGAGGTGTTGGCAGCTCAAACTCGATCAAATGACTGTCTTCAAGACCAAAATTAGTAAGTCAACATCTGCCAAACTCACAAATTCACTCGCAAAATGGATTGCTCTGGACTGTAGACCACTATTAGTGGTAGTAGATAAGGAGTTAGAAAATGTGATATCTGTGAATGTGAATGTGAAAATACAGATAGCATGTGATTTAACTTTCCAACAGCTTTATGACACTGAGAACAAGCAAATAAGTGCATTTCTTTAGACATTAAAAGAGCTTGAGTTTACAATATTCATGTCTGTGTCTATTATTTGATTCAGTCATTCACAAAAATCCATTTAAACTAAAAAATGTTGCTTTTTGGGGTAAATATTGTTATGCGAATAAAATGTAATTACAAAGCCTTTAATTAATTAGATAAATTTTTTTAATCGAGTCCCACCGAGTCCCACAACCAACTTTAATTTCAGAAAACACTTTTTGCTTTTTTAATAAAAACAGGTGGTGGGATTTTGTGTCATTAAATAAATAATTAAAAATAAAAAGATTTCCCAACAATTTTCCTTGTGATGATAGTTGGTGAATATATACATTCACACACACACACACACACACACACACACACACACACCCCCACACACACAAAGTACATATGTGTAGGGTGCAACCCACAGAGCTCCGCAGTTCCATCTTCCTTCCAGCTGCTGCTGTTCTAGCTTGAACAACACATTGCTTTATCCCACACATCACTGACTCTGCAGCATCAAGCTTATCTATTATGAGAAAAGCAATGGGATGGGAATAATTAGCATATAGCACAAGACAATGTTAACATAGAATGTTATCAGAGATATAGGAAAGATTCTGACTGCATCATCAGTGGTTCATAAGCATAAGCAGCATATTGGTGATATCTCAAGAATGAGATTGAAATTAAAGATCCTATAATGTTCACTTGTCTCTTCTTGGGGTATTTTTTTATACATGTACTGGGAAAAGATAATGCATGGCAGGCCAAACAGCGTCAGAAGACTGCAGTGACAATTCTGCGCTGTTTTGAAATGTCAGGAGCAGGAATGACTAGCTGATAGAGGATAATGGAGAAATAATGATGTGTTACATACACTGGATATAAAAAGCTTACACACTCTTAAAATTCCAGATTTCTGTAATATTAATGAGACCACGAAAAATCATTGCAGAATTTTTTTCAACTCTAATGTTACATGTCCTCTGTACAATTCAAACCATTTAGCAACTGAAACCATTTAGGAAAACAAAAATAAATTCAAAACTGAAATAATGTGGTTGCGTAAGTGTGCACACTCTCTTATAGTTGGGTTATGTGGGTGCAAGGCTTTGTGGGTGCAGGCAGCATGGCGACATAATTGTTAGCACTTCTACCTCACAGCAAGAAGGTCCTGAGTTCGATCCCGTTTTTCTCTGTGGATTCCCTGTGCTTGCGTGTCATGCACATGACATTAAAGTGGCTATCCCAAATAGCGCTGATCAGCGTAAGCCAGATGTTATTATATTCAGAACAGGCTTCTGCGCATGCGCGTGTCGGTGGGGCCAAGTAGTACAACTTCTCCATGATACACAGCGAAGATACCATGAGAAAATAGTTTTATGTGATGTAATTGACCCTTACAGCCTTCAGAAGATGAAGTTATCAGTTATCTATGGCTGAGTGTACAGTTTGCAGATATTGTGAACTACATGCGAACACTGTTTCACCAGAGCATATGAAAGCCTAACGGTCTCTGGAGTCCTATAATTATTCCATCCGTGGATAGGTGCAGGAAATAACGGTGAAATCTTGCCGAAATTAAAGTGTTTTCATGGGTCAAGTAAGTTTTCTGTTTAATTTTAACACTAACATGCAGATAGTGATGCTGCTGTGTAAGCCTATCTGTGCATAGCTCAGCGCGAGTCCAGTTGAGTGACGCTCAAATTTTCAGTGTTCGAACATGTTTAAATATTAAAAATAGACCGCAAGGATCCAAAGCTCCCGTCGCCCAAGAATGTGTATTTTAAAGTTGATCTATATCTTCCATGTCCAGCTGGTCCAGCTTGCTCATTAATTATGAATGGATTTTGGCATGTACCAATCCCCGGCAAGGTACCTGTAAGACAAACCTGCATACCAAATTTCGTCAAAATCCGAGCAAGCATTCTCAAGTTATCATCCGGAAACGAAACTGTAGTGTAAAATAAATGAAGTCCAGCTGGCACATTAATTATGTGCAGATTTTGGCGTGCACCAATCCCAGGCAAGGTACCTGTAATATTAACCTGCATACCAAATTTTATCAAAATCCGAGCAAGCATTCCTAAGTTATTGTCCGGAAACCAAAGTGTGACAGACAGACAGACGGACAGACAGACAGATGGACGCCACCCATTCCAATAGCTCCCGCCCCTATGTTTGGCGGGAGTTAACAAGCTAACAGCACATATGATTTGCTTGTGATATAACTATTTATATTGAGTGTCTTATTTAAAAGTAAGCAGCTTATTATTTGGTAAATAAAATGGCTACACGTTATGTGCCAGGGTAAAATAAGCAAATGTTAACAGCTACCAGCTGACTCAGTATATCCTACGCTCACTGCAGCTAAATCAGTCGAAAAAGCTCTCAGCACACACTTTTCCTCAGTATGTGATTTGCTTGCGATATAATTATTTATGAGTGTCTTTCTTACGAATATGTCAACTGTTGCATGAACAATGAAAATCAGTTTAGCAGCTCTTTGTTTAGCAGCAATTATAAAAAGTGCACAAAAGACAACTAAGGAAACTACATATAAGTTATATATGTGTGTATACCTACATACATATATATATACACATAACTATACGTACACATATACATACATATATCCTGTATATGCAAACACATATACATCTATGATGTATGCAGCTCTGGTGTGTGCATCCATGACCCCCAACCCTCGACCATGAGGATAAGAGAAGACACACCTGCCACTAAATAAAGTGACTATGATTTACTCCAAATAAAGTTCCGCAAAGAGCTTGCAAAGCAGCAAAGGGATCTCATAGTTGAAACATATCATTCAGGAGAAGACTACAAAAGAATTTCCAAGACATTTGACATATCACAGAAAACTGTGAAGACAGTTATCAAAAGTGGAGAAAATATGGCATGAATACTTGACAAAAACAGAAACGTTGCAGAAACGTACATCAAGTCTCCCAATAGCATGTGGGTAAAGCTGTTATGGTCTGATGAAATAAAATTATTGGCCATAAAAGCAAAAGGTATGCTTGCACAAAAACAACATGTGGGGATGAGGCGGCAAGTGCAGAAAGTAACACATGACTTTAATAAATAAGTAAAGACAAAGCAAACAGACAACAACAACCAAAGAGTTAACTAAGCTAAAGCTAAACTAAACTGAAACTATGCTGAAATTAAAAAAATCCATAAAACTAACTAGCAAAAGCAAGAAACAAGAACTTGAGCCAAGAGCACGGATAGACCGTGACATGGAAACAATCCCTAACAAAGAGCTGACAAACACACTCCTTATATACAGCAAGCAAGCAGCAGATTGGAAGCCAAGTGTGCTGAGCATGTGACAGTCATGAGTTCCAGGTCATGTGACTGTGAGTGGTGAAAGGGTTACTGGGAAATGTAGTGAGTCTGGAGAGCTGTAGAATAGAGGGTGACAAGGGAGTTGATTTTCACTCCTGTCCCATACCACTCCCACAGAAAAGATTTTTTGCCCCATCCCAATCCCAGGCCAGAGTAAAAAAAATTCCTGTCCCATCCCACTCCTGGTAAAATGACTCCCACTCCCATCCCGCTCCCATTAAGAATGGTTGCCGTTGAATTAGTTAGTTGAATAAACCCAAACATAACATACAAAGTTGCATTTTGCTAATTTATTGAGCACTTGTTTCCTTTAAACAGTGACATTACTTTTATGTTTTATGTCTTTTATGTTATGTCACACTCGACTCTCATGAAGTTCAGTAATATTAGCAACTTCCCTGCCAGTTCTGTGAGCTTAATAGAAAAGCTGTTACTTCTGACTTTGCTTTGCAAATCAATTTTTCCCACATCGGTGTTTGCTCCCTCCACTGCTATTCTTCTTTTAATTCTATTAAGGCAGAAAAACTGTCATAAAAAGGGGCTATAACTTTTGATACTGTGACATTTATACATTTCTACAAATATCTAATAAATAGAGTATGATCATATGCAACAACACCCCCAGTCATTTTAGAATATTTAACATAAGATAATGCTTAGCACAACAAAAATACAGGCATCCCCCACAATTTGGGGCTTTGATAATGGGTAAAAATGATTCTGAAAGGTTTAAAACCACGGGGGAATGATAACTATTCACACACACAACACAGACAGTTTATCATAGGCATTTTAAATTTGCTGATATTTCAACAAGGTTGTGGCTGAATATTTACAACTGTTATTGGTCCTAAACCAGTGTGGCAAAATCATGGAAATTGCAGTACAATTATGATTTAGCCCTGAATCACTACTGGTCCGTACAAATTGCAACTGGTCCGTAAATGTACATTCAGGGGGCCCAAATGCATAAGAAATATCACAAATTGTCTGATAATGTAATTTATTACAAGACATGTAGAATTTGGCACCACTGTTAGCCACTATAAACAACAGTGTTTGTTTCAACTCGCTTAATCCATTTATCACACACTTTTGCCAGGTGGGTCAGTCAGGTTAGGGGAAACACCTAATAAATTGACCACACGTTTCTGTGTGTACACTGTTCGTAATCATTCGGGTTTACAAGTTTCAATCACTGATCAAAAAAATAATAAAAATAGATTGCACATTAGTTTTTCAATTTTGAAGCCGGGTGGCAGCCATCTTGGTGAGACTACGTTACAGTTGAAAGTTATACTCAAATAGCATGAAAAGATGGGAAAATGGAAATAATTACACCCAAGATATACTTTCATTTTAAACCTTTTTTTAAATTTTATTCATTTATTTATTCCTGCCAAATTGTAGAGCTTTTTTTTTACTTTTAATTGTTTTCACTTAGTGAAAATATCAATGAAATTATAGGTTTTAATTTTAAAATTATAAGTTTTTAGGGTTTTCTTTTCTTTTCTTTTTTTAATTAATTAATAATTTTTTTTAAATTTTAGGGTTTTCAAGCTGTGTTAGCCTTCACTAACTCCATTTTGGGATCTAAAAGCAAGGTGGTCTCACCAAGATGGCTGCCA
>JBCNYH010000023.1:27554827-27565230 GCA_039654325.1 Tandanus tandanus
CATATCCTGAAAAAACCAAAAAGCTAGAATTAAATTTATGAATTTCAGACAAAAATATATGGGTTCTGGGTTTTTTTTGGGTCACCCTGTATTTTTAATCCAATAAACGAGTATAGTATACTATGCTGAAGCATTTTCTCCACATTCACACTTACACAATAACTATAATTAAAACAAGATGCAGCACGGTGGCTCAGTGTTTAGCACGTCTGCCTCACAGCAAGAAGGTCTGGGTTCGATTCCTGGGCTAGGGCGTTTCTGTGTGGAGTTTGCATGTTTTCTCTGTGCCTGCGTGGGTTTCCTCCAGGTACTCTAGTTTCCTCCCACAGTCCAAAAACATGCATGGTAGGCTAATTTGCTTTTCCAAGACACCCCTAGGTGTGAGTGTGAATGGTTGTGGGTGGGTGTGTTGGCCCTGTGATGGCCTGGTGAGCTGGTGGTGGTGTACCCCGCCCTCGCCCAGAGTCAGCTAAAATGGGCACCAGCCTCCCCGCAACCCTAATTAGGAAAAAGCAGCTTAGAAAATGAATGAATGAACATGGCTAAATGTTGTCACCTGACTAGATATTGAGACCATTAGCAAAAGTTAATAGTAATAGTAATATAGTTATTTTTCAAAAATCAGGGATGTTTAAGATAATGCTGTAATAATACTACAATTGCTATAATGTACTAGGCCACACACACACACACACACACACACACACACACACACACACACACACACACACACACACACACACCCTCTCTCTTTCGCCTGTGTGGACACACACACACAACTTACATTGTTCTCTATTTATTGCACTCAACCCTGTCATTATTTCATTACGCTGCTATGTTTATATTTATATCTATGCCTATATTCTATTTGCACTACCTCAACTGCTGCTACTCTGTACATCATTTAATTTTTTTATTCCATCTCATCTTTTTCTTTCTTTTGGTGATAAGTGTCTTATTCTTGTGTTGTCTTTTTCTTTTTGTATTGTCTTTGCACTGTTTGCCCCTAGTTGCACACTTTGCACTTTATGTGGCTAGGACAAAAACCTTGGTCGTAGTTCTGTGTTGTTGTTTTTTTTCCGAATTTGATCTTTATGTTTATGTAGCACCTGGTACTGGAGAAACGTTGTTTCATTTCACTATGTACTGCGTCAGCTATATGTGGTTGAAATGACAATAAAGCAAATTGAACTTGAACTTGAATTCATGAAGATAGAACTGCCTATTAAATGATCACTTTGATTGTCACTATGCTGCATGATATTAATATTAAGCAATTATTGAATGGTTAAGTCTGATATGGAGAATTAAATAATTGTGGCACTGTCATTCACTGAGGCCGAAGGTGAGTGCTCTATCTCTATCTCTATGCTTACACCAGCACAAATATTGAGAAAATAAAATGAAGTTTACAGCTAAAGGCTGCAGTGCTTAGGTAATCTGCAGCAGGGCATAACATCTATGAGGAGGAACATTGTGCCAGTCGTGCAATTATCATGCCAGTTAACTATCAAGAATTATTTGATGGCCTTCAACCAACCGGAAACGAGAAAATCTCTTGAATGAAAAATAATAAAAATAGTTCTGTCCGCAGTGCCAAATAAGAGTTATGCACAGATTAACTACCTGCACATTTTAGATATTTGAGTGGCACATGTACACTTTCATATAACATATGACTTTTTATATAAACCTAAAAAATACTATCTGTAAAATACAGTGATGGTCCCAGGTTTCCTAATTTCCTCAACCCTATTTTAAATTTGTCAGATTGGGTTTTGTGTGGAATTGGTTTTCCCCTTTAATTTTTGGATGCTGCTCTATAAAAGGGGACATCCTCCTCCTCCTCCTTCTCCTCCTCCTCTTCCCTTTCTTGCTCTCTTCTGCACCTGAAAATCCGCATCAGCGTGAGCCATCACAGCTCGCGGTGGCGCTCGTGTAGCTGTTGATGCGCGCTCTGATTGGACCACGCAGCAGTCGGTCAGAAGGCGAGAACCCGGTCCTCGGGAAGGCACCCGGTGAATGCAGGCTGGGTTTAGCGCAAAGGAGAACGTCGAGGGAAATAACCATCATGGCAGAGAAACCGGTAAGAGCCGCAAACTTTACACGCGCGATTACCGCGTTGGTGTTACATAACACAGTGCAAAACGTGAGGGGCAACTTAATGCCGCATTTTCTCCCAGCTGGGACCTGGATTCTGTAACTAATACCCGAGTTACTGTATCTACAGAAAGCAATAGTTTTATTATTATTATTATTATTAATATTATAATCATCATCATTATTATTATTATTATTATTATTATTATTATCATTATCATTATTATTTAAACGGGGTACATAACAACATGACATAAACCCCAAACAATATTCTGACATAGAAGATAACTCTTGTTACAGCTCTGTGTAGAATTGAAAAAGCAAGCCTGAGCCAATTCATATAGCTAGTGTAAATATGATCATGAGAATATTTGCACGGTATCATGTGTTCATATATTCATATTTCCCCTAAGTCATTTATAATTAACTATAAAAGCCATCCCAGTGAATCCTTGAATATAGACATGAAAAAAATAGCCCCTAAGCATTCTTTTGTTGTCTTTCTATTTGTCTAATATAGTTAAGAAGCAAAAGATTTCACATTTGGAGAGGTGTTCAATTTTTACACAAAAATTGAACAACAATTTTCTGGTTTGTGGGCATCCAAAATCTACTTGCAGACCCAAAGCATCAGAGCCTGGTGTGGTACATGTATGAATGAACATATAGAAGCAGGCATGTTCATTTGAGCCATGCATAATCAGTGCATTACACATTGCTTCATTATAACTATTGAAGAACCAACAAGAGTGTAACAAATGTAAATAATGTAGAATATTCACCAGATCAGTGTTATTTATATTCTGTAATTTACTGTAATTTAATTGTTTTTGAAGTAATGAAGTATTCTGAGCCTGGTATTCAAAATAAGACAAATTATGGATTAATGGAACAGGGATCATCAATAAATCTTATGTTCATTATAGGATCCCAGCTCTGGTACTAAACTATCCACTTTCCTGCTCTTTTTACTCTTTTATCTGCTCCAACATATCTGATTAAACTAATTATTAGGTAATTAATTAGCCTTATTGAATTAAAGTATGTCTCACTAAGAAGGCTCATTCATAAGTAGTTGAATACAGGTTTAATATTGCATTGAGTTTTATGTATTTAAATGATTTTTAAACTGTATTTAAACAGTCAGTATTGGGTTTTTTCCATTACAGATGTTCAGTTGCCGAGTGGATTTTTCTTCCCTAGCAATCCATTACCGAAGCCAAGAGCCTTGGAATGGCCGTAAATTTAAAGTAAGTGTGTGATTAATTAGATGGCTCCCATAATGGAAGGCACACACACAGTGCTCTATCTGCACAAACAAATTAAGGAATGTATTTATATCAGCCCTTACTTCCCCACTAGGGGGGTGCGAGGTTTTACACGCAGTGGCCTCAGCACTTCTTACGGCCAGCCTACGTACACCAATCAGCTTGACCAGAAGGTTGAAGTTCCTGCAGTGCCGAAACAAAGAAGCCAGTCTTACGAGCCATCAAGTGAAGTGCAGTCCTGTGATGCGACCAAAGTTTTAGCTGGTCTTCACTGGCTGTCTGCAGAACAGTGTCGGTTGCTGGTGGATCTCCTGTCTCTGTGTGGTGACTGTGCATCAAGATTCAGAATGGGTAATGAGGAAGGCAAGCTACAGACCCAGTTTGAAGGACAAGAAAAACATCTTGTTCAAGGTGTTAGCAGCAGCAACTTTAAACATACCATTTCTTTGTCCCCTGAGCATAAGAGAACAGCTTCTCGCATAAGGAAGATCAAGAAACTGGGTAGCAAGAAGATGGATGTTGCTGAGGAGTTGTTGCAGACTAAGTTGAAAAAGAAAGTACAGAACATCACAGCTTCAGAATTTTTGAAAAATCATCAGGATGCAGACTTGACTCGGGCAATCGAAAACCAAAAATTACCTGGAACCCCTGCTTTGATGTATGCGTCACACACACCTGTCTCAGACGCTAATGCCAGTGTCAGGGCCAAGCCACTCTTGCCAATGGAAGAACCCTTTCAGACATGTCACGAAGCCTGGGACTTCATGGAGGACTCACAGTTATTTGACTCAGAGATAGACCTCTGCACTGAGTTCACAGAGTTTGAGGACCAGTTCTGTCTGAGTTATGGAGCATTTTCCTCTAGTCTCATGGAAGGTAGGCAGCAAGATACTCATCAGGAGAAAACAACCAGTTACAATAACATTGCTTCAAGTGGGAAAATGAGTTCTGCTTGTAAATACATTTTGCAAAAAAATCCTGGAGGTAAGACTGTGGCTCCAATCTATGATAACATGAACAGGAGAGACGTAATTGTTGAAGTGGTGGCCAAAAGAATGGACTTAGCTAATTCCAACCTTGGGAGCAACAATAATTCTGCTGATGTCATTGAAGTAGAGCCTCATACTGCTTTTAATAGCTCAGCAATGGGGCAAAACACCTACCAACATTTGAGACAAGAAAAGTTAAACGTCCAGAACATTACTCAGAAGAACAATATGGAACTTAATGTAAGAGATATATCCTCTGAGGAAATCACATTTCCCCTCAAAGACTCTCAAAATGGAACCTTCAATCTTAGGCCTAAGACCAAAAGCCCTGTATCTCCTTCAATTTCTAAGGTTTTTAATGTATCCTACCCTCCATCCAACAGCCTCCAGAGTATGTCCCCCGTCTTGTCACCACTGTCATCCAAGTTGCCCAGTCCCCAACTGAACCACCGCATTGTATTGCTGCCTGAAGAGGATGGGGGTAAGCATAAAGATCATGACAGGTGGTTCAGTGGAACAGCTGGGTCATGGTTAAAAGCTGGGGACCAAACCAAAGAGGCCATAGACTCCAAAGAGGCCATAGACAAAAATGGAAACCATAGAAACAACACTAGGTTGGACGTGGAATTCATCCAACAGGGATCTAGAAACTCTTCGTGGATCAGTGATGATATAACCATTTCCAAAATCACAGGTGAGGGCAAAGTTGGACTTATTTATTTAACCAGTGGCATATATTGTCTTTGCAGTGGGGCCTAACAGGATACGCAGTGTAATATAATGTTGTATTTAAGGATGGGTTTTACAAGCATATTTTCTATTAACTAAATTATATCAGACAGATTTTCATAGTCTTAATTTCTAGCACATCAGTGGGAATGCTACCGGTGCATCATGGCAGTTTGCTGCTTAAAGTGAAACATGCAGGCAGTGTACTTGGTTTGATCACAGATCATTATGGGAGGCAGTGTCAGTTCAAGCTATTCTGCCTTTTCATTGTAAGTTTCATTGAAATTAATCTGTAGGTTTATTAATGTTCATAAGTTTTATTGTTGTGCTACAGATGGTTTCCTCCCTCCTTTATGGGCAGAATTCAGTGCATACTTTTGCTTATGCAGAAGCCAAGTAATTTCATTAATTGTTGTGAGCAAGCACTACAAAAAACAGAGCAACAGTTTCCTACTAAAGCCTAATATACTGTAGCTGCTACATACCATGATTTTGTGTTTTTGTTGAATCTTATAAGGTCAGATACAGATGTGGATATAAAAGACACTTTGTCTGATGCACAGATTTTGGGACTGAGTAGGGACAAAAGGAGAGCAGTACACTCACGATGCAGTAAAAACCCTGTGTGACATGCTCTTCAGACAAGGACATTTTGGTGGATATTCTAGATTACTAACACTGCTGTAGCATCCTAAGTAAAGAGTGTAGAACCCTCTTTTAATAATTAATTACAATTACAGTTAATTAGTTAGCAGCCTAAGCAAGGGCAAAAATAGAACTGCTAAAACAGTGTTGGTTGGAAAGCCCCTTACCGTTTTCCCTGTCAGAATAACATCAAATGTTAGACTTACAAAAATTAACAAAACAACAGCTAGCATGAATTGAGCATCTTAGTAATGCATCTATCTAAGGTTGCGGTAAGGCTGGAACCTATCTTAGCCAACTTTTTGCAAGAGCGGGGTACACACTGAACAGCTCGTCAGTTCATTGCAGGGCCATTACACACATAACCATTCACACTCACACCTAGGGGCACTTTGGAACAGCCAGTTAGCCTAATGTGCATGTCTTTGTACTGTGGGAAAACCCAGAAAACCCAAAGGAAACTTACACAAGCACGGAGAGAACATGCAAACTTCATAGTTTCAGTTAGAGCAGTGTTTCTTGGCCTCGATTCAAGGGCCCGGCGTTTCTGTGTGGAGTTTACACATTCTACCCGTGCTTGCCTGGGCTTCCTCTGGGTACTCCTGTTTCCTCCCACAGTCCAAACACACGCACAGTAGGCTAACTGGCTGTCCCAAATCGCCCCTAGGTGGGACTGTGAATGGTTATGTGTGTGATGACTCTGCAATGCACTGGTGAGCTGTTCAGGGAGAACCTTATCTATAATAGTTAGTGTCTAGTCTATGTCTGCTGAATAGTATGTTTCAGGTTAAACAGGTGACTGATCACTGCATTTTGGTGTGACCTAGACACCGTAAGAGATTCAGTGATAGATGTTGATTCATGACAGACAGTTGCAAAAAGCCACATCAGGTGAAGTGTAGCAGTCAAGAGCTATGAGGTTACATTTGTCAGATCACTTTCTGATACAGAAGTGCATCTGTGTGTGAAGTATCCAGTCTCATAGCTTCTCTAAAACTCTAGTACTACAATAATGTCTCTGTCCTCTCTTGCACAAAGTTAGTATCTGAATAGTATTAAGTAATCAGTCTGTGGGTCATATGAGACTGATCAGTGCATAGAGAGGCAGTTGATATGGCTTGTGGGTTTTTCCCCCAGGTCTAGCAGTCAACAGGAAATGCAGGGAACACAAGTCCCTATATTTTATTTAGTTGGTATGAACAACCCTAGTCAGAACCTATTTCTTTTCTATAATAACTTTCCTGATGCTGAGTGTGATCCGTGAGATTGCAGAGAAGGCTTTACATTTGGCTGGGTATGATTAATCAAAAAAGTAATTCATCCATCCATCCAGTATCTATACTGCTAATCCGTCAGGGTCGTGGGGGAAGCTGGATTTCCTTGAAGGGCTAGCAAAGACACACAAAATCGTTTATACGTATGGGCAATTTAGAATATTCAGTTGACTTAACGTGCATGTCTTTGGAGCATAGTGGAAACCAGGGTACCTAGATTAAACCCAGGGAGAAGCACAGATAGTACATGCAAACTCCACACAGTAAGGCCCTTACCTAAAATTTTAATCCCCAATCTACTCACTGTGTGGTGGCAATGCTAAATGCTGACCTATTGTGAACTCTTACTTACTCACTCATTTGCTGAACTGCTTAATCCTCTCAGGGTTGCAGAGAGGCTAGTATCTCAGCCAACACTGCACGAAGGCAGGGTACACCCTGAACAGCTCATCAGACCATTGCAGGGTCAACACACACAACTATTTACACTCACATCCACAACCAGGGGCAATTTGGAACAGCCAGTTAGCCTAATGTGCATGTCTTTGGACTGTGGGAGGAACCCAGAGCACCTAGAAGGAACCCACGAAAAAGCACAGGGAGAACATGCAAACTCCACACAGAGCCTGGAATCTTCTTGCTGTGAGGTGGGTGTACTAACCACTCCGCCACAGCGCCACCTTATTGTGAACCCTTAATTTTGAAAAATCAGTGGTTGAGAAAGGTAATCTACTTCTTTTGTGTTTATAATTAAATAATTTCATTTCCTTTGTGCTTTCTTAGTCACTGCTGATGGTATGCGATGTATGCTAAAAAACATGCTTATGAATTTTCAGCATAAGCATTTTCTTCAAAATGATTTGTGAATCTATACACCCTGGACAGCTCACCAGTCCATCGCAGAGCCAACACACATTCAACCATTCACACTCACACCAAGGGGCAATTTGGAACAGCCAATTAACCTACTGTGCATGTCTTTAGACTGAGGGAGGAAACCGGAGTACCCATAGGAAACCCGTGCAAGCACGTGGAGAACATGCAAACTCCACACAGTAACATCTGAGCTGAACTCGAAATCATAACCTTCTTGCTCTGAGGTGGATGTGCTAACCACTACACCACCGTGCTGGCAGCAAATAAACAAATAATTAAATAATTCACTTTTTACAAAGTTAAGCAGTGAATGAATGACTGTACAGATGCTGAAACTCATACTTTTTTTTTTAATTGAGAAAGAGTTAGTCTTGCTAGCCTCTTTAAATCAGTTGCCACTAGTTGCATGTATGTAAAAACCAGCCCCAAATAATTAATATAAATGATTACAAAAAGTGCTCAAGCTTATGTACACTATAATTAAACATGTAAATAGACATGCAACAAAATACTGTAGTACCAGGAACCAAACAAGTGGGAGAGAATAGTTAAAAATACTCAGCAAAATTAAAAACACACAGAAATGTTTTATTGTCTACTTTTAGTTTCAGTAGTTACTCTATAAATAAATAATACAAACACATGCAGCTTTTTTTTTTTTTGTTATTGTTATTTTATCTTTGTAACTTGTATATATTGTAAATACATTTCTAGCCTTCGCTGCTCAGGTGCATCTGTGAGTCTTGGTCATCCATGACACTCTCTCCAGTTCACTGGTTCTTCGTGGACCACCTTTGGTAGATACTTATTACTACATAACAAGAACACCCCACACACCCACCTGAAGATGATTTATCCATCACAATGTGGCCCTTATACTCATTTTTCCTGCTTCCAACACATCAACTTTGAGAGCTGACTGTTCAGTTTCTGCCTAATACAACCCTTTCCTTGGCAGATACCACTGTATTTCACCTGTCAGTGGTTAGCATGTTTTTACTGACATGGCTGTAGAGCCATATTGTTTACGTTTCTGTCTGATTGATTATTTGGATTCATTTCTGACGTTCAAGTAGCTAGCTGTCAAAACATTCTTCAGCTGTCAGTTTCTCTGCTTTTTGACATGAAATGGCAGACACTACTTTTCTTTTGTTCAAGACATATGAGGGTAGTGTAACACCAGTGTACACAAATGATTACATCCTAGATACCACATGAATATTAGGACAGTAGAAAAAGATAATGCTCAGCTACATTACACTTGACATATTTAGATGTGCTTGAAAGAAATACAGAGGTTGAACAACTGCTGCAGCTGTTTGTTCTGAATTTGGGGGTAATGAGAAATAGTCTAATTCGACCCTGTGTTCAATACCTCTTGGTATGCTGTATGATCAATACTCCATATCAGCTGGTCTATAAAGAGTGCTACTAACAACACTGTGCTTTTCATTGTGAATTGTATACACATTGCAGGAGTGTTTTATTTACACAATTAGTACATGAAGGAGTGTGAACGACCGTATTCACATGCTTCAGTCTCCAGGTCAGCTGAGGTGTTACTTCAGCTCTGTTACACATGTCTGACCTATTTAGATCATTGGGTTTCGTTCCCATCCTCATCTTTTTTAAATGGTGAAATTCAGCATGAATATAATGAATTAATCTGAACCACTACTACACCCTCTTTCTCCGAAAACATCTTATACTAGAATACAAACAATGTTCCAGCAACACCACACACTGAATTATCTTATATCACGTCACATGTGTATCCATCAACAGCATGCTGTTGTTACATAGTGTGTGTGTGTGTGTGTGTGTGTGTGTGTGTGTGGTCACATTCTCAGGGCCATGTCTTCCTTATGGCACAAAACACAAGTCCCTGTAAAGTAAATTATGCATTTTTAAAGTAAAAACATGCTTTACGGTTAGGTTAAAGTTAGGGTAGGATTTAGGTCATGGCAGGGATTATGGTTAGGCAAGTAATGGTTATGGTTAGTGTAGGACTCCAGGAAATGAATGCAAGTCTATGTATTGTCCCCTGAAATTATGGAAACGTGTGTGTGAGTGTGTGTGCACATTGTTATATAATGAATAGGTAAGGTAAGTCTGTTGGGCTTTTACACCTGATCCTAGTGGCTCTTCAGGCCGGTACTTATCCCCGGTTTCCGTAGCGTGAAGCGACTAGGAGTTCAACTCCTCCTGGATGGGATGCTAGTCCATCGAAGGTTACCTTCCCAGTGTTTTATTTACTGGTACCCATTTATACTGTTGGGTGGCACCCAGAGGCACACTTGTGGTTAAGACCTTGCCCAGGGGTCTTAGCACAGTCGGGGTCTAACGGGGAATGAAACCCACGACCTCCTGATCATGAGCCCAGCACCCTAACCACTACGCCACCGGCCCCCTACGTAACGAATACACCTTCAATTTTACTAATACCAATTTTTCTGAAAAATTGGTATTTTCAGTGTTTTTGTTTATTAGCCATACTTTTACCTCAGTATACTTGTCGGAAT
>JBCNYH010000023.1:27572291-27587952 GCA_039654325.1 Tandanus tandanus
CTTGTGTTGTCTTTGACTAATATTTAAATTTGTTTGATGATCTGAAACATTTAAGTGTGACAAACATGCAAAAAAAAGAAACCAGGAAGAGGACAAACATTTTTCACATCACTGTGGATTGGGAACTGTTGATCTAGGTGTATGCTACCTTCTAGCCTTAACTGTAGATTGTGCACCTTTATGCAATATATGTTCTGTATTCAAAACTAAGTGTTGCATTTTTTAGGAGAGCAGAAACGGTAATTAAAACTTGTTTTCTGTGGTTCTTACATAAGAGCAGTTAAACCCATATCATTTCAGTATGATCCTGGTACTTAACTATATGTTGCAGTGCTAAATCCTGTCAGCTGATTAGGCCTTAAAGTACTGTACGTTAATGGTATTAAACATATAGCACGTGTTTTCTTTTTTCCTTTTGTATCTACTGCATAACTTTATTCTCTTTTGTGTAATTAGATACTTAGTATAAGATTTGTTTTTGTTTTTTGTCTCAGAGTGTGTAAAGATCTTTACATATTATGCATTTAAGGTGGATTTTAATACTACCAGCTTTAATATAAATTGACATGATGGAATAGGGTGCAATTATACAAACAACTATGTTCAGAAATACTAACAGTATAAAGACGTGAGAGAGCCATTACAATGTGGCAGGACTTTCAGGATATAGTCATTAAGATGTGTAGCTGAGATAAATTATTACAATATAATAGTTTGTGTAAGTAATCTTGCAGTGCATTTAACTGGATCCATGTTTGCTATTCAAAAAATGTTCTAGTGGTGAATCAACAATTTAATAATAAGTAACAGCTTATAAATAAATGAAACCAGACCCATGTACTTCTTCCCCTAAAGGCTAAATTCCACACACCACAAGTTTGAAAATGTGCAGGGTTGCCAGGGTGTTTTTTTTCCTGGTTGTTTTGGAGTAGTAGAAACATGGTGACTTAACCTTATAGCCAATGGCGTAATGCTGTGTGTGGAGCTAAGCAGCACCACCCTCTTCCACCTGATCCTCTAGATTAGTGAGACAGCGAGGGAGGGAGGGAGAGAGAGAGAGAGAGAGAGAGAGAGAGAGAGAGAAGGGAGAGGAGGGAGGGAGGTAGGTAGGTAGGTAGGTAGGTTGGTTGTACATGCTGGTATTATGAGGAAGTACGTAATAGGACACCTGGCTGCATGCTTTCTTTACTGGGAGTGGGAAGGGTAAAGGAGGGAGGAACAGAAGCATAGGTAAACCGGTATGACGCGCTCGACACAGAACCTTGCTGCTTCACGAAGACAGCGTTGAACTTTCTTTGGTAGTCATACAAAAGTATTACATATTTTTCCACAAGCAAGAAGAAATCACAGTGCCAGGAGGCTACCATGTACTGCAAATTCAGGCTGAGGATATTTGTGGACAATACTTACATTCAAAGCTGGAGAGAAGTATAGCTTTTCAATTGAAATCACCCATGTTTTGGAAACATGAAACATTTTATGTGGCCAGGAATATGAGCCAAATCTAATCCTAATCTACTGCACTGGAATGCCATTTTTCCGGGAAGAAGAAACAGCTTGGTGTTGGAAAGGTTGACATTTTTGTTTTGATGAGCGCACAGCTTGAATTCCGCTTTACCTGCTAAAAGGACACAAGATAAGAGGGCTTTTTATTGTGGCTATAATTGAAGCACTCCTGGAGTGGGCAAGAGCAACCAAGGGATTTACTCTCACAAAAGGATTCTGTTTTCTCGACCTAATGAAATCAGCTCTTTGTGACACTGACTGGATACACAGGTGTGATTCATATTTCGACTGGTTTAGGGAAAGCTGTTAAATTCTTTTCATGGAGGGGGACAATTCATCAGGGTCGTTAATCCATAAGCTATTAGCCTCTCCTAGATATGTGAAGAGAGAATCTCAGCACCAAGCAAAGGAGAATGCAGTACTTAAGGCATTCCGGACATTGCCTAAGGAAGAGTCATCTCCACACCCTATTAACCGTGGTGACAGTAATGACAGCTATGCTGGGGTTGCTGCTTCAAATACAGAAATTAAAAATTCTGTTAAATCAGAGCAAACTGAGGGACAGTTGAAAACAGAGTACAATAAGGGGGGTGTTCTGCACAGCTCTCCCTTCCCCAGTTGGAGGAGGCCTTTTTTTTCTTCCTTTACTGCTTTAGCAGACTCGGATGTCGTTCAGGTCACCAGAGTCGAGACGTACAGTGACAACGAAAATGAAGAGGAAGATGGAGGATCTATCTTGCCTGGTGACCAGAAAATCGCTGCGAAATCCCAATCTCTTGACCAGGATGAAGAGTCATCAAAACAGAACTTGGATCTGCATCATCATGAAAGGGAGGGTGAAGTGTTGAAGACAGACTCTACATCACCGGTCCTTACAGATAAAAGTGTTTTGGAGTTGACAAGTGGAGATGGCATATCTGTTGTGGACAGAACATCGTATGAGAGTTCTGACAGGCATGAGGGCACCTCTCCATATCCAGTAGATCAATTTAAACAGGGGATTACATCTAAAAACCTTCTAAGCTATTCTGATCTGAAGACTAGTAAAGATGCCACTGTAGAAACGGGTTTAGATGTCAGAGTTAAAAAGGATCCCATGTTAGGGCAAGACATCCATCCGACTAGCCCTGGAGATCACAGTGGTGATGGACAAAAAGTGTTCCTAAATGATTTTGTGGCAAGTGCCACATCTCCTTCACAAGACATCAAAGAGAACATGCCTGCCACCAAGAGGACCACCTCAAACCCATCCGCAACTTCCTCTACCAAATCGCTCTCATCAACATCAAGGGAACCATTCCAGTTGCCCGCTCTGTTCAGTGGTTTACGTGTATTAAAAAAAGGTGCTGTGGGAGATGATAGAGAGACAGTGTCAGAGATCAAGCAAAAAGATGCAGACCGGGCACTGCTGAGTCTGAAACAGCACGTCAACAAAGCCACGTTGAAACAGCATCAAACCAGCACCACCACACAAAAAAAGGGAGCTGATCCCAAAGCAGGGGCTGACTCAAAGAATCAGTGGCGGCGAATGATAAATTTTGAAGACGTCCGCAATGAGGGGAGCCTAGAAAAAAGCCCAAATAACACTGAACATCTCAATACAGGAGAGAAAGTTTTAGCGAAAGATACGACGGGCGAGTCTTTCAAGTTTTTGTCCAGTTTTAAGCCCCTTTTAAGGGACACTGGGGATGTTTCAGTGGACCTAGAGGCTGTCAAAAAGAAAAGAAAAAATGATAGAGAGTTACTGAAGTCCATCTTCAGTGGAGATACACCTCCAAGCAAATCAGCAAGCATTGACAAGAGTCCAGAAGATGTCAACGTATGTATCACTCAAAATGTATTTATTTGTACAAAAGAGAAGGATAAAGATGTCCTTGAATTGCATCCTTGAATAATTACTATAAGCTACAGGCACTGCCCAGGCTAGTAAAAGTCTTTGGTCTTAAGAAATGGTATGCCATAATTATTACATATCTGACAAACCTTTTGGTTTCCACATGAGTGTAAGTTTGCTTTGAAAACTGCAGAGTGCTAGAAAGTTCATCTGGCAAGAAAAAGTGATCTGTGTGATCAAACATCAGGCACTAAAATTGGTGTTGAAAGTGTTTCTAAAGCATTTCATGTTTCTCTCAACTGCAGCTCATAGAAGAGAAATGCTTAAATTAAATATTTTTTATTAAATTCAGCTATTTAAACAATTCCATTAATCATGAATTGATGGTGGTGTAGTGATTAGCACATCCGCCTCTCAGCAAGAAGGTCCGACTCCCGGACTTGGCGAGGGGGTTTCTGTGTGGAGTTTGCATGTCCTCCCTGTGATTGCATGGGTTTCTTCTGGGTATTCTGGTTTCCTCCCACAGTCCAAATACATGCACATTAGGCTAATTGGCAGTTCAAAATTTCCCCTAGGGGTGAGTGTGAATGGTTCTATGTGTGTGTTGCCCTGTGATGGACTGGTGAACTGTTCAGGGTGTACACTGCTTTCGTCCAGAGTTGTCTGAGATAGGCTCCAGCCTCCCCACAACCCTTGTAGGATTAAGCAGTTCAGCAAATGAATGAGAGAATGAATGAATTGATGGATGGATGCAGTGTAACACATTTCACTTCACCAACTTAGACTATTTTGTGCAGATCAATCACATAAAATTCAGATTAAAAAAAACATTTAAATGACAGGTTGTAATGTAACAGAAAAGGTAAAAAGCCAAGGGGTGAATACTTTTGAAAGGGACTGTATATGCACATCAGATCATTATTAAATTCATATATTCATACCAATAATATGACTATATGACCATGTATCATGTAGAAAATAATCAGTTTGCAGGAAAAGACTGTTGCTTTTCATTCTCAAAATGTTCTCAAATTTGTCTCACGCCATTTGTGGCATTGCATTTTGGTCACCTCATTCGTGAACTCATCGCAAAATATTTCAAACGTTTAAAATTACTGCAAATGTCGCAAGACAAGGCTCTGACACGGAGTAGTCATAAACTTCTCAAACAGTCGGCACATGTTGTGAGAAGGTTGCAAAATCTTCGTTTTGCTCACAAATTATTCGTTTTTCATTCAGAAGGAAAAGCGACAAGTTGGAGACTTCCACACGGAAAGTTTGAGAAAAGTTTGAGACTTGCTGGCATTTGCCATATTTCATATAGTTTGTCATCATTCATATTTTATTCGAATTTTGTTTGGACAAATATAAAATAAAAAGTGAATGGCTTAAGAACAAAAAGCAAACAAAACACGACGGCAGGAGATTCAGTTTTTTCATCAAACATCCGCAACCCAGTCACAAATTATTTCGGGACTTTCTTGCGATGTATGTATTTAAGCCGCAGAATATTCACTTACGTGTGGAGTCGCAAAACATCCTGTTGCTTTGCAGCCTGAAATGAAGGCAGTTTTTTCCACAACTGTTTTATTTAATACAACTTATAACAGCCAAGTGAAAGATATAATCGAGAGAGAGAGAGAGAGAGAGAGAAACAGAATCAGTGTGCTAGTTAAAGGATCCCCACTGTCATTTCTTTGTGGAACCACCTTTCGCTTTGATTACAGCCATGAGTCTGTTGGGATTCTTCTCTACCAACATTGCATGTCTGTGCAATATTCACCCAGTCTTCTTTACAGAACTGTTCAGGTTCAGCCAAAATGTATGGTGACTGATGGTGATCTGCAATCTTCAAATCATTACACAGATTTTCTAACTAGTCTACACAAGGATATTACCTTTTTTTTCCTTCTCCCATGTTGGAAAGTGAACCATTTTCCCATTAACAACTTTCCGGCAATTATCAGCAAGTTTTCCTTAATAATTTGATGGTATTTTGCCCCATTAATTTTTCTTTGACAAGTGCCCCATTCCTTGCTGCAGAGAAACATCCCCAGAACAAGGTCCTACCACGTCCATGCTTTGCTGTCCATGCTTTATTGTTGTCACATTCTCACAATGAGCTTAAGATTCCTATAACTGCTTGTAAGTTGCTATAGGCCTCTTTGTAGCCTCTAGGACCAGTTTCCTCCTCGCTCTCTCATCCAGTTTGGAGGGAAGGCCTGATCCAGAAGGATTCTAGTAGTACCAAACATTTTTTACTTCTTGATAATGGATTTTACTGTGCTCCTAGGGATTGATAAAGCTTTTGAATTTTTTTGTATTTATCTCCTGACTTGTGCCTGTCCACAACTTTATCCCTGGGAACTTTTGGTAATGCCCATAGTCGATTGCTTTCACTTACACTACCAAGCACTGGAATGCTCTAGGAATATCTATTTTTATGCTGAACTAATCAGAATTTATTACAGTTAATCACAAGTGGAAGACAGTTAGCTTGGTTTGCTACAGAGAAGGTGATTATTAAGACCCTATTAAGTTTACCAGTATATTTAAGGAGGGGTGATCCTTTGACCATGTAAGTGATTCTGTTTTCTCAATTTTGTATTTTTTTTCTAAACTGTTGCTGTTATATCTTTCACCTGGCTTATTTCTTGTGAAAGTTACAGTGAGTAAATAGGGGCAGATTCTGTTCTATGATCACTTCATTTTACCTTGTGTGTATCTTCATCTAAAAGCTGCTCAAATAGAAATAGAAATTCTTATAAAGCACACATGATGTTGTTGCATTGATGATGGCTTGGGGTATTTAATCAAGTTTTTTGATCATAGATATATTGTTTGAGAGCTTGATCTACATCGCTTACATGGTTTTAAATAATTTTATTTTCTTCTCGTCTTAAAATCCCAGACTGAGGTAATTTCTCCAGGAGATAGCGAGGACAGGACACCCGGGAGACTTCAAGCAGTATGGCCCCCTCCCAAAACTAAGGATGAAGAGGAAAAAGTGGGACTTCGCTACACTGAAGCAGGTAGGGTGGGATTTAATAAGCAAGTATCAGTCTATGTACACAAACATACACTTCTCTTTCTGTTTGCTCTTGCAACAGGCATTCCTCAGTTGAAATTCCTCTTACGTTTTAATCTACTGCTAAGCTTCTGAAAGGAGAAAAGCAACTTTGGATTTAAGTGGCAGAGTGCTGTAGGGTGTTATTTGTTTTTAGAAAAAAAAAGTATGCGTTTTAGGATTAAAAAAGTCTACTGAGTAAGTTTGGATTATTATTTTATAGACTAGGCATTGAACTGTCATATCTTGAACATTGAACATATCTGTGAAGCATTTACTCTCCATGCCTTTATTTTTGGAGCATATCAGTGCAAAACCAGTTTCACTGATATATCCAGTGCATGTCATAACACCTCAGCAGGGCATCTGCTTATGGAGTTTCAAAGAAGGGGCAAAAGGGCACTATGAAGGGCAATTAGACTTCAGAACGTATTCCACACCCTGCAATTATTGATGTAGCTATTGTGTTTCGCTGTGGCGGGCCGTGTATTTTGCTCCTGTGCCTTCAGTGGGGACATAACGGACTTAATCCAGCCCTTAATGTCACCACTATCACGTCGCAATTATAGAAACCATCAGTAATATACAAAAACACAATATAACACGGCCTGGCATTACAGAGAGAGAGGCATTTCACGTATTGAGGGTGAATACTATTATTACTAAAGCAAGAAACCCAGTTAACCCTTTATCTCCGAATGCATCAATGCCGACACACCTGAGTTATTTCTACTAGTAACTCCAAGCATTACGTAACTTCACCGATGCAAGCTGTTGGTAAATTTGGTGCTTGGCCAAATGTAACAAGCGTAAATGTAACGGTTCGGTGATAAAGGGTTCAGACAGCTCCAAACCTCTACAGTACAACATCATCTGGAGCAGTTCAGAATCAATATTCATCTAATAACATGACAAAAACAAAAAACATTTAATTAAATACATCATACTCACCAGAGCTTGTCGAACTTGCCTGGCTTGTCGAACAGTTTTGCTCTGACCAACCAATAAGAGGACAGAAAAATGCTGACGTTATTGTGGGCCAGCTGTGAAGCGAATTTGGTTATTTGGTTATTTGGATTGGTTAAAGAAACAGCCCCATCGCTATTATAGATTAAGTGACATCGGCCATGGCAGCACATAGAGGCTGAAATCTGATTGGACAAAATAACTAACATCCACATACACGTGCTAGAGACGCGATACGAAATGAGGAGAATAGACTGTAGGGAATAAATTAATACAGTTTCATGGAACAAATACTAGAATTTAAGTTGTAAATGTAGTTCAGTGCTTCTGATGTTTGTTCAGTGCATCAGTGTTTGAGCCAGCAGAGAAGGCCTGACGGCCCACCACTGGTGCGTCCACTCATATGTGAGCACGTAAATACAAATCATGGTTTTGTTGTTTGCTCCTAGTTATCATTTTTAAATACTGCTTAAGCCAAAATTCAAATGTTATAGTGAACGGTACAGAGTACAGCACTAGTTATTGGGTAAAATTCATGATGAAATATATAATATTGTTAAGAATGGTCAAAAAATCCAATTACTTTTTGGACCATTAAAGCTCTAGCTTCTAGACTTAAAAATAAAATTATTGTATGTTTGGGATGTAGTCTGTAAAAACATGGATTAAGCTGATACAACAGCACAACTTTTATGAACATTAAATCATTTTAGTCACCCGAGTCAGTTCAGTAAAATGATTCATGTTGATTTGCTCACCACTTGGTTAATTTTTATGCTTTGCCTAAATGTGTAACTTTATCATGCTGCTGTCTAATATCCCTTTCAAACATGCACGTTCTAGCCACAGTGATCACTGCATTCTCAGGAAATAAACATTGGGCCTCATTCATGAATATCTGATTATAAGTTTTTTGTAATTTTTTTTTATGAGGAAAATTCTTATGTGTTCTTAATCTTCAGATTTGTTAGTGGCTATGTTCTTAGCATGGGTGAATTCCATTGTCTTCGTAAATTGAAAGTGCACACCAGTTGCTCTAATTAGCATAGGTGAACGCCCCCTAAATCCCCATAAGAGGACATTGAGGTGTGTGTGGGCACACAAATATTCATGAAGACGAAGTGCCGGAATCCAAGAAAAAAAAAGGAATTTTATTTCCTCTGCATTGGAAATTCTGCTCCGTACGTACATTCCAGGGTTTTATAGTTAGTTGTGTGAATAGTGGAGAAATAAAAAAGTGGTTTGATCCGAAATGAAAGACCAAGAAAATATCGCCAAAAACGGGCATGCAGCTGCAACTGCTGTCCTATACGCACCTTCTCTGGTGAGTAAAGCAGTTTACTACTGGCTGTATTTTTTATATACTGAATTTAATTGATATTCTGTATCCAAACACATCCAGCACATATTCCCAGTCTCCTAATGCAGCAGGTAGTTGTAAGAACAAAAGCCTGGGAAACAGGAGACCACATTTAACAGATGGTTCACCAGTGATCTGGACATTAATTGAGTCTTATTGTTTAGGGTTATGTATGGGACTATATTTGGAGACTACTACACCTATAATGTTGGTTAGAGCAGCAACAGAAAGAAATTTCTTTATTAGAAGCTGTTTATGTTCAGGATAGAGGAATTTAATATATTGTCTGGCCAGTAGATTTACAGTCTCCAGGACTCGTGGCAGGACGTCGCTGATGCCCGTGGTATTATACCCAACCAGTCTCTGAGCTCCCTCTGAAATGTCCCTGTGCCCAGAAAAGCCCAGGGTAGACAGTAACCTGCCTGAACAGAGAAAAGCTTGGTCTCAAAATAAATCTAAGTAGGCTTTGAAGAAATTATCTTGTCTAAGTGCATGAGTTGTAATTTATTCTGCTCACAATAAATAGGCTATGCTAAAAGATCCTAAGTAAGACTTAAGACTGGTTCATGAATGAGTCCCATTGTATCTAATCACATGGTGTGGCATCGTGACCCTGGTTGAACTATGAATACGTTGTGTTTTTGCAGGTGGACATGATCTTAAGGTAGATAGACATTTATTTTAAGTCTTATTCTAAAACTGACTGAGTTCCATTACATTTTGTTGACTTTGTCACATATCTCATACATGGTACTCAAAACACAAAAAAGTAGTAAGCGTCCTGTGATGGGGGAACACATAATACAGAAGTAAATAGCTCATAAATCAGGCGTGATACAGAATAAAATGATTGCTGTTAGTGTATTAATATTGGGTGTATAGTATAGTATTGTGTGCTAACAGTGTACGGGGCACACATCCTTTTAGTCTTAAGTCAAATGTACTGAACTTATTTAACATGTACAATGAGCGTACTTCAGTGGTGACCATTTTTAACCTCCATGACCACTCGCATTCTCAGAGAACGCAGCCAAACTCACAGCCAAACATGAACGTGTGAAAGGGGCTTAAGGCAGACAATGAACAGTTTAGATGTTGTAAAATTTCTGATTGTTTATCAAAATGTATTTGTATGTTTATGTTTAAAATAATTATTTTCAGAGCTCAACTTAGACTACTAGTACTGCTAGTATAGACTACCAGACTTATAGTTTATTTGCTGAATAACCCTAAAACAAATCTTAGCCATTACCAAAAAGATTCACTGCTTCAAGTGGCATGGCTTATGTTTGGTACACAATATTTAAAATTTTGCTATAGGATCATTCCTATTCAATGAATTTTTTTTTTTTTGAATTCCACACTAAAGCATACAAGCACACAGGCAGTGCAACAAGTGTCACTATATACTCTTCTACATTCCATTGCTCCATTGTTTTTAACCTGAGGCAATTTTAAACACCAACCTATCAAAGATATATATTCGATTCAAACAGGCCAAATTTGACCATCACTTCAAGCAAAATGCATCCGTCAAAGCAGGGAGGAAATGGGCATTAAAAAAATTATAAGAAATGCTCTGGAAAATATTACAAATAATGAGCATTTGATTAGGGCGGCATGGTGACATAGTGGTTAGCACATCCACTTCACAGTGAGAAGGTCCTGGGTTCAAGTCCTGCACATTTCTGTGTAGAGTTTGCATGTTATTGGTTTCTTCCAAGTACACCAGTTTCCTCCAACAGTCCAAACACATGCACATTAGACTAATCAGCTGTTCCAAATTGCCCTAGGTGTGAGTGTTAGTCAGAATGGTTATATGTGTGCTGGACCTGCAATGGTCTGTAGAGCTATTCAGGGTGTGCCCTACCTTCATATAGTATCGGCTGAGATAGGCTCCAGGCTCCCTGCAACCCTGATAGGACTAAGCGGTTCGGTGAATGAGTGAGTGAGAATGTGTGAGCATTTAATTACCAGAAACATTTCACCCAAAATATGAAGGTACCGCTGTGGGTGTAACCACTGGTATCCACAGTGTATTACATCATTGCGTTGACTTTACTAACGTTCCAAAAATAAATGTGAAATATATTAAAATAAGATATTTAACTAATTACAAAGAGATTTAAGCAGACACTACCTCTTGGTTAAAAAACAAGTTTGAATTTTTATTTATTATTATTATTATTATTATTATGATTAAGTCAGGGTTCACAAGTTACATCCAAAACCACAGTATCGACACCATGGATCAAACCAGTCATGGATGTTTGTTATGAGGAGTTATGGAGTTATCTTCTCATCTAGGGGAATCTACTTCAGTGCTATCAAGCAAAATCTGAGAAATGCATTACTTACATTTTCAACCTGTGTGTGTGTGTGTGTGTGTGTGTGTGTGTGTGTGTGTGTGTGTGTGTGTGTGTGTGTGTGTGTGTCTCCTACTGAAAACATTTTATTGTAAATGTTTTTCTAGAGCACCAGGCTGCTCTTCTGCAGCTGAAGAGAGAAAGTAAAGAAGAAGTGGAAAAACTTAATGTAAGTGACATTTTCTCTGATATAGTTTCCATTTTGGAATTGTAATATGTTCATGAGGCACTAGATGTCAGCATACACAGTGAAGTCAAACAGCACATAAAGCAATTGGTTCAATGCTCAGTCCTGATTTATGAAAGTAAAACATAATTATTCTTTGGAATAATTAGAGGTGAAACTTTATTCATAATCAGAAATTTAGGTAGGTTCATATGCGGCTTATTTATTGTGCTGAGAGATTATTATTATCCTCAGCACTAGCATTTACTACCATTTATCCTGAGGTATTGTGATGGCCTGGCTAGCTGTCCAGGGTGTACTCTGCTCTCGCTCAGAGTTGGCTGAGATGGTTCCCAGCCTCCCGCAACCCTAATTAGGATTAAGCGCTTCAGAAAATGAATGGATCCTGAGGTAGCTGTCGTGCTGTGTGTGTGCAGCCATCCTTAACTGGTACATGTTCAGTGAACTGCCCGTTCACTTTAAACATATTGGTATATGAGGGAAGTAATTAATAAGGAAACCATGATGGACTGATTTCGTTCCAGATGGAGGCCAACCTCCAGCTAGCATCTCATATGAAGTAAGATCAGAAGTTTACAACCTGAATGAGTCCTTACATTTGATCTATAAAAATTACAGTCAAAGCCATTCCTTGTGTTTACTTGCATTATTTTTTAAGTTATTCCAAAATATTGGTTTCCATACTGATGTATCAGCTCCTGGAAAAGTTTCATTCAGTGTTTATATAATCAACCCACGGCTGCTGATAGTAAACAGGCATTTCCAATTCAGTTTCACGGGCATCTCTGGAGAGAAAATATTTCTGCTGTTCCTTCTTTATGTTTTGTAAATTATTTACTGACGTAATGTCAGAGACAGACACATTAAAGCGTAGTTTTAAGGCTTGGTTTCCAAACCCAGGCTTAGGCGTTTCTGTGTGGAGTTTGCATGTTCTTCCCGTGCTAATGTGGGTTTCTTCTGGGTACTCCGGTTTCCTCCCACAGTCCAAAGACATGCATATTAATTTAATTGGCTGTTCCAAATTGCCCCTTGGTGAGAGTATGAATGTGAATAGTAATGGTCGAGCTGTTCAGGGTGTACCCCATTTTTGCCCGTTGTTGGCTGAGATAGGCTCCAGACTCCCTGCGACCCTAATAGTAGTATTAGGCAGTTTGGCAGTTTGGCAAGTGAGTGAGTTTAGTCTTTATCAATATATTTAGACTGTCAGTGTGTGTTGTTCACTGAAACACTTTTAATAAAGCAGCCCATACAGTATAAACATTATGTTGTTGTTGTTGGAAAATTCCACATACAGACACAGGCCCAACTGTGACACATTCATTCATGAGTTTCCATTACACACCTTTCACAACCTTTTTGAACTGCCTTCATTACAACCTCATTACAACCTATTTACACTGTGTTTTTAGCCACTGCTCACTATTGTTTTTTCGCACTGCCCATCATTTTAAATTGCACAAAACTGCCTTCTAATCCACCCCATCTGAGGCTGTTTTGCCACATTGCCGTCATATTTTGGTGGTTCATCGTAATTTGGAACTGCACAGAACCGCCCCCGTGTGAAGCATGCTTTACTCTGTAATAGTTAATCACAATTTTTTTGTATGTAATACTATCAATGCATTCAGTATTATAAGATATAATTTGTTAATTGAGTAATGTGTCTCCTTAAATGGAACTTTAAATGTGCTGGTTGTAATAAGCCATCAGAGGGACATTAACCCATATCTTATATATATTAATCTTGTCTAATAAATCCCAGATTTTTTACGTCTTTAAGAATGATTAAACTTGTCTTATACAGCCACATCCACTGGGAAACATAGTGGTGAAAGGCAGGAGTTTGCTTCTTTGCATTCTTTGTGACTCAACTTATAATGAAAAAAATATATTGAAGTCATATGCAACATTTTTTTTTTTTTTTGCATTTCAGCAAGCCAAAATATTGTGTACTTGCAGTTATGGTGCAAAAAGGACCATTTAACCACAGAAATAGTAGGATCACTGAAGCTGGTTGATATAGTCTGGAAGTGTTGAAGATTCCTTTAAAGTCAGTATTACACTATACGATTATTATTCATTCAATTGCAGAACCACTTAATCCTAATAGGGTCGCAGGGAGACTGGAGCCTATCTCAGCCGACTCTGGGTAAAGGTGGGTACACCCTGAACAGCTCGCCAGTCCATTTTCTTTCATGCTTGTAGATTCTGTTCGTACCTAAGAACAAATCTCACGTAAGAAAATATTGGTGACTGCCAGAATCTTCGTGAAAAGTGTACAAGATTTAAGAATGAATATCTTCATAGCAACGGTTGGTAAATGAGGCCCAATTTTATAGCACCCAAGCTCCTCGAGTGAGTGGGAAAGTGTGTATATTGCACAGGTTCATTTGAATTGATTTACAATGAGTAGTATTTTAAATGCCTAAATAAACTGATTATTTGGTATTTGAGTAATATTTCCAGTACTGCCAATCTCTGCATTATCTATTCAGTACTAAATTGCTTTATGGCATAAATGAATAGCATCACATTATCACTGTCCATTAAAAGAAATATATGTTAATGATATATTTACTCATGCAATTCCAGGCTGACTATGAGCTCAAGGTTTTCCAGCTGCGTGGAGAGCATGCAGGAACTGTCTCCCGACTACAAGAAACTATTGCTGAAATTCAGCAGGACAGAGGCTTTACACCGAACAAGAGAAACGTGTGTGATGCCTGTGTATCCACCGAAGATGATGCATTCCTCAAAACATATCGCAGTGTTTGCATACAGACTGACCGGGAAACTTTTATTAAGACGCCAGAAAGTGAGAGTGCCAAGCCTACTCTATGCATGCCCCGAAAACTAGACCTTGATTCCATAACCCAGAATCTAGGTGTGGTACCTGGTGCACCACCTCCACCGCCTCCCCCTCTGCCTGGCCAACTGCATGACACACCAGCTTCAGGTCAACCACCACCACCACCACCACCACCGCTACCTGGATCAGTGCCACCGCCCCCTCCACCCCCTTTACCTGGAGCTGCACCACCTCCACCTCCACCCCTCCCTGGAGTTGGTCCTCCTCCACCTCCACCACTCCCCGGAGTTGGTCCTCCTCCACCTCCACCCCTCCCCGGAGCTGGTCCTCCTCCACCTCCACCCCTTCCCGGAGCTGGTCCTCCACCACCTCCACCCCTCCCCGGAGCTGGTCCTCCACCACCTCCACCCCTCCCCGGAGCTGGTCCTCCTCCACCTCCACCCCTTCCTGGAGCTGGTCCTCCACTACCTCCTCCGCCTCCCGGTATGCCTGGAGCACCACCTCCTGTTCCCACCTTTGGGTTTGCAGTGGACAAAACCCCACGCAAACCAGAAATAGAACCAACATGTCCCATGAAGCCACTCTACTGGAATAGGATTCAGATTCAGGACAAGTAAGGACACTCAATTGACTAAACTGAATACACACATACACAGGCACCATAATGTGTACATACCTCACCATTATGAGGGAAACTGCAGTACTTGTTTTAAAGTGTCTACAGTTTATACTGAAGGGTTTAGAGTGCAAGCACAGGAGCTTTATAGACTTCTGATACAGTGAATGGGATTAGGACAGGATCTGCACTACCTTATAGTCCTTCAACACTCCAGAATCATCAGGGCTAAAGTTTTTTGGGTTTTTTTCAAATAAAAAAAATTATTAAGTTTATGTGTATATTGAGCACACCTCATAATTAATAGGTAATGGTTTTAAGCCTTGACTCTTTTGCTATTAATATATGGAAAAACAATGACATCTCACAGAGTATTCAGTACTTTAAAAGAAAAATTCTAAAACATATAAACATTGGCTCACCTGTAGTGAAACAGTTTTATCCTGGAGAAAGTTCTAAGATGTATTAGAGCTTTATAAACCAGCAGGATAAATGGTAGGCAAATTAAAGTCCCATCACATCCAATTATGTTCAACAAAACTGTCGGAAACATTTGCCCAAATGCTTCAGATTAGTCTCACTTGTCTTTAACTCACTTACTTGCAGCATGGTTGATTACTGTGGTATTCTATCCGTGACCAAGTATTTGACCCTTTTATATTCTTTAAAACCTCATTTCTCACTTGTAAAATCCTTTTACTGAATCACAAACACACCATGCCAAAACTCTCCTTAATGTGAAAACAACTCATTATGTGGGACGGCACGTTGGTGTAGTGGTTAGCACATCTACCTCATAGCAAGAAGGTCTGTGGCTCCAGTCCTGGCCTTGGCAAGAACACTTCTTTGTGGAGTTTGCATGTTCTCCCCGTCCTTGTGTGGGTTTCCTCTGGGTACTCCAGTTTCCTCCCACAGTCCAAAGACATGCACATTAGGCTAACTGGCTGTTC
>JBCNYH010000023.1:27663011-27676321 GCA_039654325.1 Tandanus tandanus
TTAAAAAGATGATAGATGAAAAGAAAGGGGAAACGAAAAAAGTCAATGCCAACAGTCTGGTAAGTGCCAGAGGTAGAAACACACACACACACACACACACACACACACACACACACACACACACACACACACTACATTCATCACACTACTTATAGTTAGATTCTGATCTAGTATTCAATTTTTCTAATATTTATCCCATTACAGAAAGAGAGGCTGAAGCAGAAAGAGGCTAATGTATCCTCCAGCTGAAGATAAAAGAAGATATAAACTGAAGAAGTGTCATTTTCACCATTTAAGTTTGAACAGGAGTATGATATTCTTTTCTGTTCCACTCAGAGGCCACCATAAAATCAGATAGCTATTTTTCCACAGTGAGACTCATCAGCAAATCAACCATCTCTGTTTCTACATGAAGGACAGAGACCGCTTCAGTGTTCACTGCAGATTTGTGTCTCTTGGAAAAGTGCTTCTGTTTGCAAAAGGTCCCGTCATACCAAATATCGTAAGCACTTCCAATTTCAGAATCTCAGCTGCAGTTTTTAAAAATTGAATCCCCAAAGAAAGTAAAGATAGTTTGAAAATACACATCTGACTGTAGAACTTGCTGCTCCCCTTTACACTCCTCAAGTTACCCATAAAACCTCCCATTAGAGAAGGGATAGAACCCCATCAGAGTGGTTTTAAAGCTTTGGTTTTTTTCCTATAAGTAACGTGGGTTTAACTGATCAGCTGCCTACTCAGTGTCACAGGTGTAGTTTTCTCACAGTCACAGGAACAGCAGCCACTTTTTTTTTTTTTAACAGATTTTATATTTTACCTCCTTTGCAATATGTCCTGCACCTCAGTTGAAGTTTCTATGCAATCTCCTTTCTGAACAACAGTGATGGCTTGTGAGGGCCACAGTTTCCATGTACAATATAATATATTTATTTTCATAGAATTTTGCTGACGCTAATATTCTTTAATTCTTCAAGTGAAGCAGTTATTGAGCCTATACTGAAGACAGATATATACAGTATATTTATAACTTCCAGTGGGTTCATTATTTTTTACCAGCAGTACATTCTTCATTATTACCAAATTGCTCGTGATTTCATCTTCTTGTATAGTTCGTAAGAACACATTAAGTGTGATGGACAAGTGACCAGGTCAAACAATGATAAATGATCATTTCCTTAATAAGGTTACAGTGTGTTCCTATTAATTCACTCCAAATCTGTGGTGTGTGTGAAGCAGCACTGTTTAAATATCAGTTATTGTGGCCTTCTTCACTTTTGCTGTTTTGGTCCTGTCTGTCTGCCTGTCTGTCTGTCTGTCCTCCCATAAATTGCACTCGATTCTAGCTGTTCCTTCAGTGGCCTATTCATATATATAAAACTGTACTCAGTGATCTCGGGGGGAAATCAGGACATGGCCAAAGTTAGCTCACACATACCAAATGTTTCCCCTCACTTCACACCGTCCAACACCGAAGTCATACATTAAATCTGAAACATATTTATGGCATTCACTTTGTTTTGTTTTTGGTGTGTATTTTTTCAGAGGAACGGATTCTGAAAAAATGCTAAATATTTTCCACCACTTTATATTGTTAGATATATTTTAGGTACATTACACACAGTTTAAAGGCATTACAGTCCAGCCTGCTTACCACAGGAATGAAAGGCTCTTTTTTAAGTGTTAATTCTCTTTGCAGAATATTACAGCCCTGAAACACAAGCATATTTAAACATATTTATAATTTTTTAAAAGCCATATCACAGCATGTCTCTGAGAAAATGTGCTTCTGGTTCAAGAAAATGTCCTGTGTTATTATCCACGGGGGAAAGCAGTGGTTGTAAGACCTGAAGTATGTGGAATATTTATGTTTAAGATATACTGTACACAATTATATGGAAAAATAAAGATTCTCTGCACAGAAAGAGACTCAAATAAATTTATTTAACTTTTTATTAATACATTAACTCAACAGGTAACCTACAGTTAAGATAAAGCAGCAATCCCATGAAACAGTCGTGTAGAAAGACTTGTAAACAGTGTGGACTGCACTATGTACATTATAAACGAGTAGCCTTTTTGCAAGATTTTTTTTTAAATAAATCAAACGCTAAGTGTTTATGATGATGGCATTCTCATACAGGTCTCATGATTAATGTAAGTGGTACAAAAAAAAATGTCCACAAAACAAAATTCACAACAGACAGACAGTACAATACACCTGCTATAATACAAGCGACCTCCTTACATATTAAATTAAAGTCTTCTGCACATGTAGTAATAAATCATCACTAATTTCCACATGGTGGAAAAAAAACACCTTCAAGCATTAAAAAAAGACTCCTATATTATGGCATATTAAAACTTATTATTACTATTACATGAAAAGACTGTAAGGTCCCAAAATGTTGTATTAAATGGTGCTGTGTGGATTCATGCTCCTTGCCCTGTGCACATGTGCGCCTTTTAAAATCAAATGGAAAAGGATATTTGTACATGTTGAGTGCTTGATTGGAATGTGATTTAAGGAAAGGTGTGATGATAACTGATGGAAGAGTGCGTGAGATGTCCATGACTTGGCTGGAGTTAGGATGAGTTGGTTGGTGATCATCCTCAATTTTTTTTATGTGCTTCTAATTTCTTCTTCGCGTCCAAACGAGTCCTCAGAACTGAGCGCACTGGGACGGTTGGAAGTCCAGGGTTCAGTCCAGGTCGATGGAGATGCAGCGGCACTGCTTGACGCGCTGCACGCGCTTTTTGCGGGTGGGCGGCTGCAGGTCGGGGCAGGACAGCGTGTACGTCACGGTAGTGAAGCGCCTGGGCTTGCAGAACGAACACGACTGGAAGGCTCCTTCCTCTCGGCGAACATGGCGCGGGATGTAGAAGGAGTTGCACTGGCCGTAGCAGAAGCTGTTGAGAATGGTGATGCTCGTGCAGCCTTCTTCGTGCAGCGTCTGCTTGAGCGGCTGCGTCTTACACCAGTCGCGCTTCAGGTAGCGGCGCTCGGTCACGTGCAGCGCCTCCTGACTCGAATCCAGCACCTCTTCCGCGGATGAAGACGAGCCTCTGCCTCTGGCTGAGGATGCGGACGGTGAAGAAGAGTCGTCCTGCCGCCGCTCCGACTCGTTTGGTTTGCTTTTGGCCGGATTAGGAATCGCGCCCTGGGTCACTCTGGTTCCCGCCGCGCGCGACACAAGAACCGACAGCAAGAGCACTGCGCACGTGAGCTGCACCCGGCTGGTCATCCTGCAAGAAGACATGAAAACAATCAGGGATGGTTGAACAGATGGATGGATGGAAGAGACTTATTGAACACCCAAGATCATGCACACTCGGGGACACCTCCTAAGCCAGAAAGCTACAGACAAGCTGGGGTTTTTTTCTGGGTGAACATAACCATAAAGTCCAGGATTTCATGATGGTGCAAATCCAGATCAAGCACCACAATATTAAAATGATAGGAGGTCTTGTGTTATTAAATTCGGGTTTTAGGCGGTGTGGAAAAAGGTCACAACAAAATCTACAAAATCTCATGTGCACCTAAACTGCTATAAACTGACATGAATAAATCATCTGATAAAAATTATTTACAGATTATTAATCTGATTAAGAAAAATCACTGAAGGCAGAACGTGGAATAAGTTTAATGGAAAAGAAAATGTAAAGGCCTCTAAGTATAATATAACAGCAGAACTGTGGTGTAACAATAAACACATCTGAGCACAGCTGGACTGCAAAAAACGGAAATAATTCCTGATTAGAAAAACCCGTTTCAGCCTTTCTTTAATCAGCAGAAGGGGGGGGGGGGGATATATGTATTTATATTTATATTATATATGTATTTTAATTTGCATTGGGGCCTTCGAATTCCATAACGGAGGAGAAATCACTTAAATTACTCATAATTTTGGTTTAAGAAACATATTTGTGATGATTATATTCCACTTAACACAAATTGCCTAAAACAAACAAACAAATAAAAACAAAAGTCTATTAAGCCGGGGGTGTAAACTGATGGTGTTTGGTTGGTCAGTTGCACAGATTCAGGGAACATCTCGGAGTTCATGGAAAGTTATTCTGCTGTACAATGAAATGCATGAGTTGAACCAAATGAACCCAGAAATTAAAGAAGAATCTTCAAGAGGTTTTCAGCAAATCCGATTTTAAGAGTTTATCAGTTTGCAGTTCTAGCAAGAGCCCATAAGTTTACTGGGACTTCAGATAAACCTTCTGCCAGGGTTCTCTCTTCACCTGGGGAAGGTTTGGAGTGTTGCTCAGTTAATGAAAGGAACACAAGCTCCAAGTTTGATAAACCCGAAATACACCAGAAAGCTGCTCATTAGCAGGTCAGAGATAAATATTAAAAGTGGACTTGAGGCCACTGTCTGAGTACCAAGGACAGGTAGTTTATTACTCTGTGTGTGTGTGTGTGTGTGTGTGTGTGTGTGTGTGTGTGTGTGTTTGCAGAAGGCTCACCTGAGCTCCAGGGCTTAAGCAGTGCAGGTATGTTGGGATGTCCGAAGGAAAAGGGAGTGTGAAGCTGGTAGTTGTTCAGTCCTTCTTCCCGGAGAAAACCCAGCAGCGAAAGATCAAGTACGCCGGAGAAAGTGCACAGAGCTCAAACCCATGCTATAGATAAACTCCAGCGCGCGCGCGCACACGCACACACACGCACGCGCGCGCACACACACACACGCAGAGCTATTTATTTTTATTAATTGTTTAATAAGACTCACAACAGCGCCCGAATGTCTCCTTTTTAAATGATGGTCCAGGCTGCTCTGTGCACATTATTGGCCAGACGGGACACGATCAGAACCCAAACCTTCCGCCCCCATCTCACACGAACCCCTTTTATCATTTCCCCGAAGCCACTTGGGCGAGCACAGGCAGAGAATGGGAGGAGAGGAGAGGAGAGGAGGCTGTCTGTTTGGAGAAGTGAGGTCTGATGTCTGGTTATTGATCTCACAGAAACCCAACTCCATGCAAGAGGTTTGATCAAAGGAATCCAATGTAAATCTAGTGTAGTTGCACCATTATTTTAGTAAAGGAAGCTTAATAAAGGTTTGATGAGAAAATGTAAAAACAATGAATTAATCAAGCAAGCAGACAGATCGACCTGAATGAAAAATGTCACTCTTAGACAAAGATGGAACTATACTTTTGGTGCTGATGATATGGTACGATCAAGAGAACATGTTTTGTATCTTAAGCCTGGAAATCTGTCCTGTACAACCTGGGAACACCTCAGGAACCCCCAGGAGGAGCTAGAGAGTGTCGCCGGGGGAAAGGATGTCTGGGTTACCCTCCTAAAGCTATTGCCTCCAAAACCCCTCTCAGATAAGTGACAGAAAATGGATGGATGGGATTTATTGGCCGCAGCCTGTAAACACATTTCACAGAATTTTACGTTAAAGCCAGGGTTTTAGCTGTGAACACAAACTGTTATATTGGTTGAAATGGTCATCACACCCCAGCAGCAACCAATAACTTAATAGCAAATCAAATGTTCTTGAAGTTCCCTGCTCCTGCATGACTCGACCGTGCAGGAACCAGCAGTCAGGGCAGAGCTGGTGCTTGTGGAGGGGTTTGCGTCCTTGGAAGGACCTCTGAGGGCAGGGGAGGGTTCAGCTGGAACCCTGAAAAGATGCTACTTTGAATTTTTGTTAGTTTTCCTGATTACCAACCATAGATTTAAAATTAGAAAAAGCATCTAAAAGAAATTAAAACGGAGACCCCAGGCTGTCTTTTTTTCCACTGAAGTTCCTGTGCTCCTAATTTATCCGACGTATGGAGCAAAACCGGTGTACAAATCCCCTCTAATGGGAATGAACCCAGCCACATCGTTACAACACGTAGGCCTATGGGTCTCTAATAAGGCAGGAGCTGATGGGAGGCTTTAGTGCACTCCGTTACACTTGGGTGGATGCAGTTAAGTAACCCCAGAGATCTAAAGCTACATGATCACATGATGTTAATCAGCCCCTAGCTCCGACCCTCAGCCAGCTAGCCCCTCTGACCTGCCATGTACAAATGCATAGGTTAATAAATTCACAGACTAAACTATTTTTGTGGACTCGACCTGTGATTCTGATTTGTTTTATTCTAGTTTCTGATTGACAGGAACTGATGTCATTATATTATTATAGCACTTTTGAAGCCCCTTATTGACATTTTAATGTGCTATATACATGAAGGGGAAGGGACAACATTCCTGAGCATTTGCACACCCATTACACAGGAACTCACAGGTTGCATCACTCACAGGTGCATCATGTCTTTTGCTTTCTACTGGACAGAGGCCAATGTCAACTCTTCAGACCAAAGTAGCTAATGCATGATCAGAAAGTTGCTCAGCTAATGCCATAGATAAATTTTTATCATTATTAAATGGTCATTATCACTTACTTACAGTATCAAAATGTGCTGCATAAAGGAAGGGCTGGACCACACTGAACAATTTTACCACACAACCATTCACACTCACAATTAGGGGCAATTTGGAAGTCAGTTAGTCAAATGTCCATGTCTTTCGACTGGAAGGAAACCAGTGTACCCGGAGAAAACCCACACGAACACGGGGAGAACATGCAAACTCCACACAGACACTCCCTCACCGAGGCCAGGACTATCTTGGTGTGAGGCGGACAGGCTAACCACTATGCCACCGTGTTGGCCCCGTTTTATATAAATCTATTCAAATACTCTTTTCACAAACTTTGAATCTGCTGCTCTCTCATGGTTCTATTATTGGAAACCAAATAAAGTATGTTTTAGTTTATATATAGGCATCGTTTATGTTCACAAAGCTATAAAAATGTAGAACCAACAAAACTGTGTACATTAAATGCAAGTTGATGTTCAACCCTTTCTGTGTAGGCTTTGCTTGGTTTGAAGTTCAATCCTCAGACCTTCAGAGAATAATGGTCAGATTATCATCTCTAATCTCCATTGTAGATTTTCTCATGACTCCTTTCTGTTAATTAAACATTATTTTAATTTTGCACACTTTGAAATTTCTCATAACAAGCCCCAGCAGAGGAACTCTAACAACACAGCGCCATACTGTGGTGTTCAAAAGAACTTCACGTGACTGCAACATGGGTTTGTCACTGAATTTTATGCTCATAAAAATTTTCATGACAAGCATTATACATAACAGACCAACAATATTTTGACATGTTGAAGCTTGTTATAAAATAAATCTGTAATAACGTTCATTCATACATATCCTTCTGGACACAACAGCACTTTTTCACCACTCTCACATCACTGCTTAAGACGTTAACCATTAACTTCAGAATAAAAGTAAATAAATAAAAGGTAAACCAGACTGCCATATCTAAAATCCTTCCATCCAGGTCAGAGACATTCACAGCCATGTAAAATACACCAACACCAAGGTGAATCTTTTCACTTTCCTTTTTCTTTCTTCAATCTTTTACTTGCTTCAATGACAGGATATAAATCGTTTCTTTAACAAAGTGTGCTAAAGCCCTCTCATTACACCAACTATTAATCCAGCCTCTGCTAAAATAAAATAAAATAATGTCCAGACCAATGTTCTATCACTGTCCAACATTGGGCCTAGAGAACCCTCAAACTACAGGATTCAAAAGATGACCGAAGTAAAAACAGAATGCAAAAGAAAAGAGTTTTATGATGCACAAGGTTGCTTCTGAATATTCACTCTATCACATTTTTTTTTTCTGGCCCATTACTTAACATAATATTATGGCTGGACCGAATGAATGTACAATATATTGCAACTCCACTAAACCAAAACCATCTGAAAAGCAATGTCACAAAATAAATTACGACCCCTGAAAAATCAATTTAAGAACTTGCGAGGCATTAAGCAGAAATTGTACTTTTACAGATCTATAGGCTTCATAGCAGTGAGAACTGTACCATGTGTAAGGGGGTTCTTTGGTGAACCTCTGTACCCTTTCTCAGCTGCTTGAAACAGGACAGACTTTGCCGCTTCAGATGTGGCACATTTGGGAGCAGATGATGATCCACCGCTCTTTGCCTTGGACGTTACCGTATTTGTTACATCTCCCAGAGCACAGTGCCTACCGTTGTCTGGCTTATGGGGAGACACGGCTAGCTTTGGCTTTGAAGGGACATCATCAGGAGAAGGGCAGATAACCTCACCGGGTCGAGGTTGTTCAACTCTACCGAAATGGCCACTTTCTAAACTAACTGCTTTAATCATGGAGGAACCCTGACTCGTAGCACACCACCCAGACCGGGCATCTTTCCGCTGGTTAAGAGAGTTGAACCTCCGAACTGATTGGCGTACAGGTGTTCGTTGAAACTTTAAAGGAGATCGAGCTCTCGCTTTGGGAGAACTGATTGTCAGCATGTTGAAATGCTGGATATGGTCAGCCACTCTTTTCTGACGTGGTCTCACAGGACCGAATGCGGCTTCGTGCTGATTTGAAGACTCGGAAAACTTTTCCAAAAACAATGGCCTTTTGAACTTCTCTGGCTGCGAGGTATTCCCTTCCTCTGTTTGCTCTCTTGCTGAATACGGTGTAGACTGAACTGTGATTGAACTGTTGAGCCTGAAGGCCACAGGGCTTTGGATGTCTAGAGCATTGATCAGCTGGCTACAGCATGCAAAAGCTGCTGAACTCTCTCTAAACAGCAAACTGCTCTCACTATCAGCGTTCACAGAGGCCTTGTGGGTACCTTTGTCTAAATCTGAGCTCTCTGGAGTTTCAAACAGAGTACTGTTTATATGCAGAGGAGACAAGGGAACAAGCTCAATTTGTCCAAAAGTGACCTGATTATCATCCTGCAAAACTTTCTGTGGTGTTTCAACATCACAATCTTGTAAAGGTAAAGAGGAATACGAAGAAGCAGAGATCAAGTTTGCACATGAAACCTCTGTTTTTTCTTTGTGTTCTTGTCGGACAATAGTAAGATTCTCACTCTCAGGTTGAACAAAAGGACCACTGCCTGTCAGAAGATTAGGAGCTACCTGAGAGCCGTCCTCTTGGAAAGACTGTGAACTAGCTAAGCTCTCAGAACTAGTAGCGCAGTAGAGGCTCTTTGGAATGGTGCTGATCACAGCCCTCTTGCTGTTGACTATGCTTGCTTCTGAGCGGTAACTGAGGTATGCATTCATTGGAGTGTCAGAGAAAGTGTGCTCTGTGATTCCGTTCAGGGTCCCCCTACTACAGGACTTCCTGGGCTCTTCCACCTCACAAGGGGTCAGCTGGTTGTCTTCGGACTTACCGATGCCTTTGGTTCCTGTCAAAAGAGATTTGCCAACAGTATTGTTTTACACTGCTTTGCTTTCATTCATACAAAAGGTATACGTGCAAACCAGACATTCAACACAGCTCATAATGAAAGAAATGCTAAAGTTAGACTCGTATGGCACATGCAGAAAGCTTGTACTAAAATACAGGGAGTTTAATGCAGACATGTAATTTATAAAATGTGAATCAGAGGCGTAGATTATTAACCTCTTAACTAAGTAACAGTCACCTTTGCATACAAGTGACACCATAGAGCTCTGACTAGATGGAGAGTTTTGAACAGACAGGATACTGAAAAAGGCCTGGATATAACCACATATTCCAGTGTTATATAATTTAATCTTAACCAAAATCAAGGGTGCATTGTTATTTTGATTATCTGCTTTTCAGGGTTATGTTAATTTGATTCAGTTATATTTATAAATAAATCTTTACTAAATCTGATTTCTATTAACCTGGCTGTATTTAGACTCGTTCTGACGTTGGTTCAGCACAGTTCCAAATCATCCTGGACCACTAAATAATGACTGTATAATAACTGTGAGCAGTAGGCGTAAACACGGTGTGAATAGGAGGTAATGAGGTTTTACAGAATGCACCTCAGAAAGTTTGTGAAAGGTGACAACATGGCAGCTACACATTGAAACACAGTTATAAGAGGAGCGGTGAAAATGTATAACTTTAATGCAGTCAGAGCCAGTCGACGACGAATACCATCATGGTGTCAAAAAAAAAAGAAGGAAAAAAAAAAAAAAAAAGCCAATGCAGTCCAAAATGATTTAGAACCGTGCTGAGTCGCTGTTAGAACCACCCCTGTGTGAGGCCTGCTTTACATACCTGACAGCAACCAAAAAGTGAAACGGAGCAGGGAATTAGGATGCGATTGCTCGGAGGGTTCTCCTACCCTGGTGTGCGGGAGCTCAAATAACAAAAGACTGCATGTGCGTCAGATTTGGATGGTTTAGCAACGTTACTGATAAACTAAAAAAGTACCCAACAAATCTGCAGCATTTCTGTCTAAAGTTCTATAACACACACACACGCGCGCGCGCACACGCACGCACAGAGGCAGAAGCTTTGTAAAAGAGTAAAATACAGTAAAACATACAGAAAAACTGACCTTTTGAAGTACCGTCTGTCAGTACAGCTGGACTAAATACAGCATCTTTGAAGTGAAAACCGGTGACGCTCTCTTGTGTCGCTAGGCGCCAGCCAATGACCTCTGACCCCTTTGGTACCGGTTGAGAATTTGAAATGACATTCTGTTGGAATAAAGGCACCTTTGTTTTTTTAAATCCTTATTGTATACAAGACCCATGTGTCTGCTCTCTAAAGTGCTGTGATGTAACTCAAATTCAAAATTCTGATATTAGAAATAATAATAATAATAATAATAACAATAAAAGATCATAAAAGATCAAGTGGTCAAATGCAAGTATTAATATATATTTTTTATTTTGGAGTAAACAAACATTTCAGTATAGTGTGCCAAAATAACAGGTATAAAAGGAAAGCCCCAAAAGACCCGCTGTTTGAAAGCTTCAATAAAAAGCTTTTTAATAGAAACAGCAAAAAAAGTTAAATATTAGTGTTTTTCATTCTTAAAATATATTTTATTTTTAGTCGTCACAGTAACGGCTTAGACAGAACTAGTAAACAGTCATTTCTTCTTCTCCTAATATAATACAAGGTGTGGAATGGCAGCCACATCACAGAAAACACACAAATGACATCACAAATGGGCAAAATAGATATACACAACGCCCCAAAAAAATAATAATAAAAAAAATTAAAATTGCTGATTAAACCAAGTGCAGACATTTAAAAAACTCTTGTTCCTGATGTCTTAATTGTCCGTCTGAATTTTAATGTTCAATAATAACTTATTTTAACATGAAGTGCTTTGCATGGCATTTCTATTCCTGTTATTAAATCACATGCTACAGCACGATAGAATGTGCTTCCTTATTTTCACTCCTCACATTTTCACAGGACAAAAGCCTGTTCAGTTTAAAACAGACTAAACTGTAGTGTCTACTGATAAAAGTACACAACTCTATTAGGAACTGGATGATAACAGCTTAAGCAGTCAGTGCTTTCTGTGCCACTGACCGATTCTGGTTATTACAGTTTAGACCCCCTCCAGTTAATAGATTACATTATTAAAAAAAAAAATTATTTGTTACACCAGTAATTTAATGGTAAATGAAAAAAAAATTTTTTTCAAAGACGCTGACAGATAAGAAAGGCCAAATATCCAAAATTGTATATTATGAATGTATTAAAGCCTTTAAACACACTCTTAATTGTAAGTACATTACCAGTGGTCTAACACGCAAAATTTTACACGCACATTTAAATAAACATGCAAATTTATATAGCACTGATGAACAAGGAGATTGAGGATGCTGATTAAAGTTGAATTGTGCAGTTTCTTGAGGAGGCAGACAAAGGTGATGGACTTACAGTATCTCGGCTGGGTTTCCCAAGGCTGAAACGCAGACGCAAGGACTTTCTTGTCGTCTCTTTTTTGGCCACTCGTGGAGAAAAGCAGCCAGCCTTTCCTGATTCGACCCTGGAGGGGAAAAATAAATAAATTCAGTGGAAAACATTTCATTTTACTAATTACTTGCAAGTGATTTAAATCAGAGTGGCACTTCATTTAATTTATTAAAATTTAGTGGGCCCCCCCTCCCCAAGATGAAAATCAATCTGTGGACTTTAGAATGATAAATGCTATTTTTTTTCTTTAGATATTTGTATCCCTGTTAGTTCCCACTAAGGTAGCAGCTACTCTTCCCGAGGTCCACACACAAAAAAACATGAACAAATGAAACAACTTTATATTAAAAAAAAAATAAAAAAATAATAAAAAAAATAAAAAGGAGGAGGAGACGACCACCAGTGACAATTAAAAAGTAAAGTAAAAGCCACACTACTTATTTCAATTAGAATTTGTGAAATCTTATTATAAAATGGATTTAAAATAAAAATAAAAAACAAGGTTCACAAAATCATTACGTTCTGAATATTCCATGAAAGCTTTGTTTAAAATAAAAACCTTTACAGATGTAGGAGTTATGGATTGACGATGGCAAGCCCCTTGTGGAGTAATGACAAATCCATATTTTGGTATGGATAACACCAAAAATTTATTTCATACAAAAACTCCGCCAGACACAAATGGATTACGATAAGTGCATTATTTAATCTGAAAAACCCAGACTAGGCTGGAGGTTTTTATTATAACTTGGCACAGTTGTTATAATGAAATGCCCCTCCCCAGTGGGCATCTGATCAACATACATTCATACATTATTTTCACTTATTGACCTTAATACATTTTTCCCCAAAATGATCATATGCATGGATCATCTCTAAAAATGTAATGATTTGTACCACACCTTACTCTAGGAAAAAATATCGCACAGAAACAAACAAGTCAACATAAGTGAAAATAAAACCTGTGACGAAAGTAATAAAATAGGAGGAGCACAATAGTACAATGTGGATTGAGGTTTAGAAGTGTGATGACAGACGACAATGAAAGAGGACACACAGTGATCCCCATGTGTCACTTCAGCTATAAAACATCTAGAAGGAGCAGCCATTAAATCTCAATCCTTCTTTGTGTGACTCATCACAAAGTGGAAACTATTATGAATATCCAAGGTGTGTAACTGTACTAATTTCCCCACATTTTACAACCTTTAATGGTCATTATATCAAAATTGTATCAGGGATGATGATAAAACCTATCATTAATATACTTTACACACACACAAAAAAAAAAAAAACACAGACAGGAACCAGATCAGTCAATATAAGGGTAAAAAAAAAAAAAGTCATGATAACAAGACACAACGTATTAAATGATCTTCAAACATTTGTAACGTGTGAGAGTGGGAGTACGTGGGGAGGAGGGTCGGAGGTGCCCTGGTTTCCGGGCTGTGTGGCCGGGTTTGCCGGGTAGTTGTCTGGGGGGCCTGGTTCTCCTGGGCGTGGTGCGGGCCCTCTGCCTTGGGGAGGGGGGATTGCCTC
>JBCNYH010000023.1:27683623-27695869 GCA_039654325.1 Tandanus tandanus
CGCCTCCCTGGTGTGGTGTTTCGGGCATGTCCAACCGGGAAGAGACCCCGGGGCCGACCCAGAACACGCTGGAGGGAGTTTATTGGCAAATGGTAACCAAGCCTTTATGCTCCTCTTCCTTATGAGAGCTTTTCACCTTGCCACCCTCCTATAGATACCATTCCCATCAGAGTCTTTCTAATGGTGCAATCATGAACACTAGACATTAACTGAGCCGAAAGACTTGCAGCTCCTTTCAGTCATTTTGCTAGGCCAGCCATTCCTGGGCAGATTCGCCACTGTTTGTCCCACTGCGGTCCACTGGAGTCCTAGAGTTTGAGAGATTGATCAGTAACCCTTTCCTAACTGATGTATTTGAAGAACATTCGCTAGACCTCTGGAATTTCTTTTGATTGAGGCAGTGTACAGTTTGTTTGAAAGCTTTCAAAGAACTGTGCATTGCTGACAAAGTTGTGTTTTTTTTGATAACTTGATTTAACAAGTAAATTTGGTTTCATTAGGACTAGGGGCAACTTTCACACAGATGATATAGGCGTTCAATAAATCACAAGATCATTTGAAAACTGATTTCCTGATATTTTTTATATTCAGCTTGTATTTCTAATTCATTACATCTGCAAAAGCAAAACCAAGGGCCCTGCTCAGGCTGAAATTCAAGCATTTGTCTTTTTAATTGGGGTCAATGGTCAAGGTCACAGTGACCCAATGTTGGTATGGAACACTCTCCATTCCCAAAACAAATATGTGCAGTTTGTTTTATGTGACATCAAGCATACTGGAAATATGGCCCAGACAATCTTCTTATTTAAGTTGGGTCAGAGGTTGAGGTTACAGTGAATTACTGTTAGAATGCAACACACTGCCTCACTGCCCTACAGATATCCACAAAGGCAAGTGACTCCAACGATTCAAAAGTCACAGTACAGACAAAGATGGGGATGTACAGATATATGCACGGACAGACTGTTCACTATAGGGCATCAGCATTATGCAAGACCCTAATTAAGCATTATGAATAAACAGGCCCTGCGATGGCCTGGCGAGCTGTCCAGGGTGTACTCTGCCCTTGCCCACAGTCGGCTGAAATAGGCACCAGCCTCCCTGTGAACCTAATTAGGATTAAGCTGTTCAGAAAATGAATGAACGAATAAACAGGAAAAACTCATCATTTCAAAAAGAAGCTGTGTGAGCACACCAGCAATCTCAAAACAAACAACTGACAGCAGTACCTGATCCAGGTGTGGAAGTTCCTCCAAATAAGGTATTTGGTAGAAGTTCTAGACCAATCTTGATAGACCTGCGCTTTTTGTTGGAGAGGCCATAACTGTGGCCTGACTCTAGAGGCAGTTTGCGCTTAGGGGTTCCGACAACAGGCGTACCAGTGGAAATGACTAGAAATGAAGATTTAATTCAGTTAACATAATTAATATAAAATGACATTTAAAAGGTTGGCTTAAATAAAAACAAAGGTAAAAGCATATTAGCTGAAGCAGCCAGTCAGCATTTCTAAACCACGGCACACATTTGTCTTCTCACAGACACAAAAGTTGTTATGCAGCAGCTTATGGACATGCACACTGTAAAAGAAAAAGATTTGTTACAACAACCTCCAGATTATTCTAGTTTACACCCAGCCGCAGTAGTCTGTGTTCAGATGACTGCATCACCACCATTATTACAAACGCTCACATACTTATTATAATCTTACTTGGTCTCTCTCACATGCATTGGATTAGTAATTGACAAACACACAAAAATATAGCTCTTACAGAATCATTAGATGAAATAAACACAAAGAAAGTCGTAGAGGAAAAGAAGCCAAGGAATAAGCAAGCACATTCAGAATAATCAAAATCAGCTCAACGTGCATTTGAAACTCGGTCGCTATTAAATAAAAGTTGGTATGCATTCAAAGTCGTGAACACAGTTTCCAAACAAGACACTCTTAACACGAGCACTTTATGTGATTCAGTACAGCATGACTGTACCAGGAAGGAAGGTAATGAAACGTTTAAACAAAATTTCCAGCCTACATAATTAGGAACAGCAAAACTTCTATTTTAGAGGCGGCACTGTGATGTAGTGGTTAGCACATACGCCTCACAGCAAGAAGGTCCTGAGTTCTAGTCCCTGTTTTGGTAAGGGCGTTTCTGTATGTAGTCTGCATGCTCTCCCCGTGCTTTTGTGGGTTTCCCAGGCACTCTGGTTTCCTCCCACAGTCCAAAGACTCCAAGGTGTGAGTGTGAATGTTTGTGTGTGTGTGTGTGTGTGTGTGTGTGTGTGTGTGGTGTCGGCAATGCAGTGGACTAGCGAGCTGCCTAGGGTGTACCCCACCTGGGCCCTCCAGCGACCCTAATTAAGTATTAAGCGATTTGGCAAATGAATGATGAAAATTCTGTTTTGCATTAAAAAAGATAAATAAAAAACCACAGCATTACAATTACAAGAAACACTGTACTACATTCATATCATTGTTTCCCAGCCTATTCCTCAGGGGAACAACACCAATCCCTAATTTTATCAGACGCTAAAAATTATACACTGAGTAGCCAAAACATTACCACCACCTTACTGATCTTACTGGATGGTGGCAATACACCGTGTTCTGACTCCTTTCTATCACAGCCAGGATTCAGCAGTTTGTGCTACAGTAGCTCTTCTGTGGGATCAGAGCATACTAGCTTTAGAGATGGGGAGCATGCCGGGGAATGCAGTCCTCCTCACATAGCTGCCAGAGGCGCTTTAAAGATATGGCTCAACTTTTCTGGTTTTGTAGACGTGATCTGGTGAAGGAATTGGCGTTCAAGGATAGACCGGTGCCCATTGAAGGTATTGTCTGGTGACTTCATTGTTTTAGCACAAACGAATGGCAAGTTTGACTCAGAATGTAATGCTCTCTCGGAAATGGTGGATGTATAACTTTCTCATGGTTAATGTGATATGGTATTGGGTGGTCCTTGCTAGAACTAATGAACCCTGGGCACCCACAACACTCTTGCCAGTTCACTGGTTGCTCTACCTTGGACCCCTTCTGGTAGGTACTTACCACTGCATATCAGGAACAACCCTTAATGACCATTTTAGAGATGAACAAACCCCGATCAGCCGTAACATTCAAAACATTATTCACTTCACCAGTCAGTAGTTATACACTACTGGTCACAGGTTTTCGAACACACCCTTTTTTCAATTCTGACTGAAGTTTACCCTGTTTAATGTCTCAGTGTACTCTGAAATTAAAGCAGTCAGAGGTTTAAAAATATATATATAAGTTGTGGAATCAAAATTTTTGATCACAGACCTCACACAAGATCTACTGTAGCACAAACTGCTGAAACTGGTAATGCTGGCAGTGCAACACTGCACTGCAACAAATTTATGCATACAGCATAGCCTACTGTACCTATTTTAAATATATCAAACCATACTACCGTTATCAGGCCTGAAAATCATATGTGCTACGACAAAATCGTGTATGTTGGCATCTCTGCATTATAGCTTGCTGGGTATGGGGCAGCCCAACCACAGACCAGTCAGGCGGTGTTAATGTCATGGTTGACTGGTGTATAACGTTCATCATCCTCCTTGCTTCCCAAACATGACCATTACAGCAGTGGATCCACTATAAGATCCCTGCTTGCTCACGTGCTATCACTGTTGAACTATTTTATTCATACATTTTTATACTTTGCTACACTTTGGCTCACTAGCATAGTTCATATCTCTACTCCAGACCACCAGGGCCTCAAGGGACTAGGTTGAGAAACATTTGCCCTTAGCACAACAGTTGTAGCTAAGCTACTGAAGTAGCATACCCTTCGTGCATTCATGCAGCCAAGCCTAGCCTGAGTGTACTGTATACCCACCTTTTCCATCAGGGTGAGGTGTATTTGAAGGGGTTCTATTACTTTTTAACCTAGTCAGAGCTCCATTTACCATATCTGGAATGCAAGAGAAAAGCACTCATCTACAAAGGCCTATGTTTAAAACACTTCAGTAGGAAAAGGCCTCTGTTCCACTGCATGACAAGTTAAAAACTCTTAACCAGAAGTTTCTATTCGAACAGTGGTGTTAGTGAAAAATAAGGCCACTGTTCTTTCAGGCATCTAGCTCGTACCTCCGAAACTGTGTCTGCATCTCTTCACACCTGAGGGTGTGCCTCCCTCCTCAGGACCATCTGAAGGGGAAAACACTCCAGATCCACAACCTAGCATGGCTGGAACTTTGGCCATAATGACGTCTGGGACCACACCTAAAAAGAGCACAAAACTTACTCAAACACAAACAAACCTCACAGCAACATGATTGAACTGTAGATTTACACGATACTGAAGTCATCTAAGGATACATGTTCACCTCCTCATCTAATACAGAAGCAATAAATTAAATACCTAGATCCTGAGCATTATCAATAAGGCAATGCACCACAGAAGCTTGAAGCCTTAGTCTCTTCTCTGTGCTGGCGCTCACTTTCACTGTTCCGTCTCCCCAGTGAAAGAGGTTCGGAGCAAAAATAACAGAAAGATTACTGCTGTCCATCTTGTTTTCTGCAGATCTGAAACAATGGAGAAACTGATTGGAGCCCCGATTCTCTATACCTACTGCCATGGTTGGGTGAATTGTTAAATACAATTGTCACTAAATGATAATTCCTTCAAGTAAATTTAAATAAAGAATCACTTTAGAACTGTAAAATTCAATGGTTCAATTAAATGGTTATCAGCTTCTTCACAGTTAGTAAATGCCAACAAAATGTTTTTGTTTCGATTTGTGTTTTCCGTGCATATGCAGTCGCTTGGGTGGCAAAAGAAAAAGGAGAGGAACACAATGGTGGTATCACGCGAAAAACACACAACAAACATAATACAAATTATAAACTCAGATAAAGCTGCGTTGGATGGATATCATGATAAACTGGTTGCTGGTGGAGCGAAGCTTCCTGATCCATTCAGGATCGCTGATAAATAAAACTGGAAAAGTGGTGTTCCAATACCATTTTCCCCCTCCCGATACCAATATTTGACCCTTCAGTACCTGCTGATACCGATCCGATACCCATTAGAAATGACTGCATTAACTTTTGGTAACAGCTGTGTACCGTTTACATCGTGTAGATAAGTAAACATCTGTAATGAAATGTGTTAATGGAACACATTTTTAGGCCCCTTGGAAAGAACTCCAGCAGGAGCATGCAGCAGCGAGGCACCAGCAGACATCTATATCCGATTTTGTTTGCTAACACCCTGAATTTTCCTGAGGGTAGAAGGTGGTACCTCGTCTGGTTACTGAAGGTGAATAAAGAAATCATGCTCTCAACCTGAAAGACCTCACTCTTGATCAAACACAGGAATGTAACTCCAGAATAGTGCTGCTAGTTTTATTTGTGCTCTTTAATATAAATTCTCATTCCACATAAGAGCCATGGAAAAAATAACCTCCAAATGTCAGTATTATAAACACAACAGCCCTTATAAATCATTACAGCTGTATTTAAGAAGAGCGACGGTGCAAGTGCACTATTAATGGATAACAATCAGAGCTTCCGTTAGCATGCGGCGTTGCGGGATTCCCGCACTTTTTTTGTGCCTCCCGCATACATTAAACTTTGAGGAGGGGACTTTTCCCACAAAAAAAAAAAAATCAAGTGTCAACTCGGACAACCAATCAAAAAGAATTGTGAGAGTTAATACTTCGGCCAATCAGCGATATCTGCTTTTAATAACAAATGGGAATTGCCCCCTTCTCAGTCACGCAGACATTATATCATAACATAATATAATTACATAATTCCCAAATTCTGTATTTAGTTCATAAAGCCTGCACATCAACAAACCATATTTAGGTACTTAAACAAACCCACATGCACCACCACCACTGAAAACATGACGCTCTTGACTCAGGCGGTTAGGAGACGCGCAAGTGCACGAGCGAGTATTTTTTAACCCACCGATTCGAGTTCGAAACCCACCTCACTTATTTTAACTGTCTAAGTGTATAAATTTAATTTATTTGCTATTGTTTGTAGAATTTGTCTTGGTGGAAAACACATATTTTCTTGAAAAGAATCAGTCAGTCATATACGACACATAGGTTTAACATTTTGTGAGAAAATAAGTTATGCTTGAAGGCCTTGTTCAATTTCTTATACTGTACAATTCCATTTCATGAGCAGTGTCGTCCGACCGCCATTTTCAGCTCACCTTTGAGAAACTCTTTTCAGAAAGCTGCAGAAGTAACGCAGAGTGTTTAAATTCTCATGTGGAAACACACACGACAGCAGGAGGGTTGCTGAAGTCCTCTCTTCTAATGTAGGCAGCTCCTGGGCTTTTAGAAAGCTGCTCTGTAGGTCTGTGGACAGAAGAGGCTCAGGCAGTTCCCTGAAGAACTGTTTCAGGAGGCTGGCTATGTCTGACGGCACAGCTGTTGACAGGCACTCTTCTGCCTGATCCAACTTCACCTACAGAGTCAGAACAAGGCAGTCACTGTTTAACATGAAATCCCCATCAGGGCGTCTCAACGGAAAGTCAAAAAAGTCAAGATAGGTTACCCACCCTAAGTGCCTTCACTCGAACAACGGATCCAGATTTTCTAAATAGGCCTTCGGTGTTCAAATGCCCCAGAAGGCATGTGCAGGCATCCACTAGGAAGCTGAGCGGGTGAGGGGGGCATATGTTAACTGTTGCTGAAACACTTTATGAGCAAAATAACTTTACTGTAGCCTTCGATCCAGGTCTAAACCTGCTATTGATTTTAAAAATAAAATACAAACTTCATTTGATAAACTGGGGTGGAACTCTAAGGAGCAACTGCATAATTGGAAATGTTCGATGAATAACACACTTAGTATAAAATAAACACAACCATCTTACAGGGAATGAACCAGCTTACCAGGGTAGATCACCAAAGTCGAGAACATGACAGTGCGGTAGACTTTCTAAAGCCACACCGAAGACCTTCGTCTGAAAAGAGATAATTTAGCATGTCATTTTATTCAAAGGACATGAAACAGTGCTTCTAATTTATTATTCAGCTCCTACATTTGTTTTTTGATGTAGCACACTACTGACTCATTACTGCACCTTCTAAAAGTGGAGCTCCAAAAATGTTTGCATGTAAAAGTTTACAGAAATATACATACGTAAAGTAAGAGAATAAGCTGCAAAGTGTAATTGCACTCAGCACCGGCAGTGGTGTCGTGAACGATATACACCGCCCGGCCAAAAAAGTCACACTAATATTTTCATGGAGAGCATTTATCCTTGATCACAGCATGTAATCTCCATGGCACTGTTGCTCCAGTTGGTCCGGTCGAGACTCAGCAACATTAATGTGGTAATTTAAAAAAAGTCAGCTGATGATCTGAATGTACTGAATGAGCAGGTTATCACATCAATGCTGATGGCAATCCCTGATGGCACAGATATAAAATGGGGACTCAAATAATGAAAGAGTGGTTCAGGGAGCATGAGGAATCATTTTCACATATGTATTGGCACCCCAGAGTCCTTAACCCTATTGAACGTTTTTGGGATGTGCCGGAGAAGACTTTAGGGGTGGTTCGTTGCTGTTAGCCTTGCTTACAGCTGGTAGTCGTCACGACATTGTTTAAAAAAAACTTAAGCAACATCACATTTATTTCCATTCAGTGTTGGGTTCATTTCTCACCGACGTCTCACACTCCCATTCAAAGGGTTTCCAAGACACACTAGTCTGTGTCAACACCTATACTTACACTGTCCACTTATGATCAAATCACCTGGAATGCATGTTAATGCCAGGTGTGAATGCCACTCTGTGTGATGAACAAGTTGTCTTTGCAAACGTTTATTCACCAAAACCATTTTTAGCTGTTCACACTGTTTTCAACCTGGATCATACCCAACATCAATCTGAACAGATGATATGCCAAATCTGACCTCCACACACGTGGGCTTTGGGCAGCCGTTGCCTAATGTTTAGAGAAGCGGCTTTTCAATTCCTGAACCAGCAGGAAAAATGTGTGGCAGTGGGGGAGTGAGCTGCACCTTCCCGTCCTCCATATTCATGGTTGAAGTGCCCTTGAGCAAGGCACCTAACCCCCAACTGTTCTCCAGGCGCCACAATGTGTGTGTGGCAGCCCACTGCTCCGAGTGTGTGTGCTTATTTATCCAAAAATAAATAAATAAACAAACAATAATAATAATAATAATTTTAAAAAAAAGACAGGAACAACATTAGGTGATGCCTTCACACTCACTGTAACAACGGCAGGTTATTTACCCACCACCATTTCTTCGGACTGTTCTTTTGGCTTCTTAAAATGTTTTAAACTTTCCTGACACAGCAGCCACGTCCTCCTGTCGCGATCTCTTTATTTATCATAACAAATAGCTTATTATTATTATCATCATTATCACGTGGTAAGTATAGAACAGAGACTCTAGTACATCATGAGCCAAGAAGAGTTAAAGGTATATAAATATATACCCCTGGTATAGTGAGTGGTAACCGAGGTTGCTGAAAATTCCCCCAAATTCTCGAACTATTCTCAAGTATTCGCCACATTCTCTGAACATTCCCCATGGCTCACCAACCCAAAAAGTATCGGGTTTGAAATAAGCTTGGGTTAAATGTGGGGAAAAAAACCCTTTCCAAACAGTCCCAAAACACTCCCACACTATTCTCTAAGGTCAGGCAAATGTCTGCTGTGTTCGGAAAAAAGGACAATATATGGGGAACAGTTAGCAACAAATTAGCAATGTTGGAGAATAGTTTGAGAGTGTTTGCGGACAGTTTGAAGAAGCTTTTGGAAAGACTAAAATTGACCCACTTCTTGGAGACAAAAATCAGACACAGCTGGCATATACGTCATAATTTATTCAGCAGATATTTGAGAATTTCTATTTCAAATTCATTACAATCTGTGTACTTCTGCAGCCCATTTCTCTGCGTGTTTGTACACTTCTACATACCTCTGGGGGCTTCACCAAATTTGTCATTTTTGTTATTAGTCCTCACCGCATTTTTTAACGACAACATATAAATAATGCTGCCAAGCTCTTTCTCCTCAAATTAATATATAATTTATTGCTGTTGCACCTGGCTTTACCGTTTCATAATGGATTCAGATATCGGTGTTGGGCTCCCGAGTGGCGCACGGTGCACGACTATCAACCTGGAGATCGCAAGTTCGAATCCGGGTTGATGCCATAGCCATCCATGACCGGGAGTTTATGGGAGCTAACTGGCTGAGCTCTCACAGGAGGGAGGGATGGCATACGCTCACTTCCCTATCACTCACAGCGATCACCAGCCAATCATGGGTGCCTGTGAGCTCATTCGTATGAGGGGGCGGATAGCGCTTTCCCTCCGAGTGCGTTAGGCCGCCCCCAAATACGCATGCGCTGCAGTTCGAAAAGAGGCACGGAGGGGGCATGTGTCACGGAGGGGGCATGTGCTTGCTTACGCCCCTCCCTGGTCGGTGGTGGTCGTGTGATAGGGAAGGCTATGGGTGGGTGGATAGGGAAGTTTATGGGTGGGAATTGGAAACGACTAAATTAGGGAGAAAAATCCAAAAATATATATATATAATAATAATTTAAAAAATAATTTATTTCATCTTGTTACTTGTGAAATTATGGAATTCAGATCACGTGAAAATTTTTGAAGTAGCTCTGTATTTAACACTGATTGTATCCCAGTGTGCACTGTTCCCAGTGTGCACTGTTCCTCCGAGAAAAACAACTCGTACTGACCGCACGGTCTCTCTCAGCACACTGTCCAACATCCTCTAACTTAAACATTTACAACTTTTATTAATTAATTAACCAATTCCCATTTAATCAGGCCATGCCAGTGTCTATTATCTCTGTAGGATGGTCCAATCTCTCATAAATAAAATGTGTAAGTCGAGTGGTGGCCTAGTGGGTAAGGCATTGAGTTACTGATCCAAAGGTCAGCGGTTCAATCCCCACTATCACCACTGTTGGGCCCTTGAGCAAGGCCCTTAACCCTCAATTGCTCAGCTGTATGAAAAAAAGAAAAGAAAAAGCTAATTGTAAGTCGCTCTGGATAAGAGCGTCTGCCAAATGCTGTAAATGAGTGTATCTGTCACATTATTATAATCATATAAATAACTGAATAATCGGTTTGTCATGTTATCTCTGGTCCGTTGAATTGAGATCTGTTTCTTTTTCAGGGCCCTGTTATTTATTATTATTATTATTATTATTGAAAGTTTCACATATCTTCATTCTAAAGAAAGCTGAGCGTTTTTCTCCTCAGATGAGACGAAATCACAGCCTTTGTCTGAATTAAAAACATCAGAAAACAAAGCGTATAAAAAACAAGGCTAAAATGGCCATACTTTTCTTATTCCTGGGGTATTAAGGTAAATGAGGTACCAAGTTAAAGACTTTCTCATGCTCTCTTATGCTATGATATCAGTCAAGGGCAGGGATCCTGATATCTCCCGATCCTGTGACATTCCTCTCTTTAATCCCCTCACATGTTAGTGTGAGTTTAAACCTGTGTGAAAGCAGGAAGCTGTGGTCCGCCTGAGGTTTTGCCCAGACTGGGTGTTTCTGCTCACCGTATTGCCCGGTGTGGACTTGCTGTTTTTGCATTTGTTCCAGTTCTTCATCTTGATACCGAAGGTTGTCCGAAGGTGTTGCACAACTGCAAGACGTACCACATTTCTCTCTACGGTCTTCATGGTGCTTCTTCTTCCCTTTACCCACAGTTTCTTAGCGTTATTTAGCGAACAAGGTGCTCAGACTTATATCAGTTTCCCTGGACACGTTTAAGGAGTTGGTGGGTTGTAGCTCCTCTTACTCCATTTCCAGAGTGAAGTAAAAAGAGACGGCTAACGCGAACCATACAAAGTAATTTCACTACATAAACACAACGTAGCTAATCAATGGAAAAGTGTAGCTACTAGCATCGTTCATGTGATGTTGTCTACCTCACCACCCTACCTATTCAACATTTTTGACGCACTTCACATTCCTACGTCAGCATTTGCACTAATACTAATCATAACCGTCCTCTGTGTAAACAATATGACTTTTTGTTCCGTCCGAACGCACCCGTTAGCTCAATGCTACTAGCTCTCTAAACTACTTCCTCTGTGGACGTGTTTCAAACGGCAGCGCGAGCCCACGAACACAACACCATTGGCTACACAATGTTGTTCAAATTTCGTAATGCCACGTCACTGCGGTATGATTGGTTAATCTCGGGTCACGTGTTTCCGCATTTGGCTCCGCTAGCCTGAGGCGAAACGTCGTTAAGTAAAACAGCAAAACAAACAACGTGGTAGACTGGGGGGTATGGTACAAAGCGAGTTTAATTTACCGAGGGGTAACTCGGGGTTATTTAGTTAAGGCGGAGTTAATAATCCTACACTGGTGCTAATCGGCGTCATGGAGGTGATTAAGAAGTCTGTAAATTAACACAGGAGTCAGTGCGCGTTCACATAAGAGGGGCGTGTCTAAAGGCAACAGCTTTGAAATCATGGCGCGAGCTCCGTGTTTTTCAGAAGAGGCGGAAGTGGAGCTGCTTAGTGCTGACAGTCAGTGGAACTGATACAAGAATGGGATTTAGTGTGAGGGTTACTGGGGACGATATATTTCAGCAAATTACTTATCTCAAATTGTTAATATTCAGCATGATTTTTCAGTCATATCTGTTTGAGGGGTGTGTTTGAGTTTAATAAGCTTTCCTCTTGCTGGATGACTAGTGAGTTCAACAGTGGATTATTTCAGACAATAATAGAAGTATTCAGGCACTCTCAAAATGCTTGCATTTATTTTCACTGAAATAAACAGCGATACTGCATCTTACTGTCTTTTCAATGGTATCGAAAACTTTTGTTTCTCCTCAAGAAGAAAACACGAGAACATCTGCCATGTGCAAGTGAACTCAGTGCCAATGGAGGCGGCACACACAGGGTTGGCTGTGGGCACGGGAGCAACAACAAAATCAGGCTCACGGCTTTATACTTGCATAAGTGTGGAACTATAATATTGTTTATTATATTGTTTAATATAATTTATGGAAGAACAAAACTTTCTTATTATAAAATATAAAATGCTGGTATATTCTGTTAATTTTTTTTCCAGATTCAGTTTCTAACACAGACTTTATTATAGAACAATTCAATTCAGTTTTATTTGTATAGCGCTTTTTTCAATTGACATTGTCACAAAGCAGCTTTACATAGTAAAATTAATTTAAGGAGGAATCTAAAAATCTTTCTACAACCCC
>JBCNYH010000023.1:27706219-27720606 GCA_039654325.1 Tandanus tandanus
GAATTTCATTGCCGGTAGTGATGTTTCATTGTTACCTGTATATGACAAATAAACTTGAAACTTGAAACTTGAAACTTAAACTTATAGCAGTGACTAAATTCAGCACACCAGTTTCTTTAAACAGATACTATGAGAAATTCAATCCTTTATTAATTGTAACTACATAAATCTTTAAACTACCATTTATCTCTGATAAAATAAAACAAAACAAAAACATGACTTCAACCCCCATCAGCTGTCCAGCTCTAGACCAACATCAAACCTCCACTTTATCCCCAAGACCTTGGAAGAAGTGTAAGGAACTAAATAAATTCATTACTACTGCTGGCCATTGAATAGGGCTGTGTCTCCGTGCTTGTGTTACTTTACCTTAGTGCAGCTTTTACAATTGTTGATCATGCTTTTCTCGATAGATTGAAAAACTTTCTTGGAGTTAAGGAAATGGCCTTCTCCTGGTTTAGGGCTTACTTAACTGATCATTATCAGTTTGTAGATGTAAATGGCTACCTCTCTGTATATACTAATGTTAAGTTTGGTTTTACACAAATTTTGTGCTGCTTTTTCCTATACGTGCTGCCTTTGCGTAATATTAGTTTTTAACATGGCTTCCACTGTTATGCTGATGACACACTGTTGTATATTTCAGCAAAGCTAGATGACAGACAACAGGTCAATAAAGTCAAGAAATGTGTAAAGAACATTAGACACTGGATGCTTCCTCTTCGTAAATTTTGATTAAAAAAAAGAAGTACTTCTACTCGGATCACAGACAGCTAGAAATAAGCTTTCTAATTATGTAATAACTATGGATGGTGTTTCAGTTACATCATGCGAAGCAGTAAAATATCTTTGTGTAATGATTGATCCCAGTCTTTCATTTGAATCTTATGTAGATAATTTTACCTGAATTGTCTTCTTTTATCTCAGAAATATTGCTAAGATTCATTTGTTCATTCATTTTTTTCATTTATTCATTTGTTCATTTCATAAAGTGCAGCAACACAAAATCAGTACATAATTTCAAAATCTATATTTCGATACACTTCATGATCAGTAAGGAGCATAAAGAAGAATAAAATTATTGTAATTTTCCCACCCCTTACTTAAACACATGGAAACTTAGATGGTCTGTCCTTTACACTTACATACACTATTATTACACACATGCTGACAACATAAAACAAAAAAAAAAATTATTCCCCTACTTTCCAAGCTTAAAAGTAATAAAAGTAAACATGCAGTTAAACTTATAGTACATATTGTCCCAATTGTCTCTCTTTATACATTTTTTAAACTGCACAAAATATGTGCAACCCTTTAAATTATTTTGCTGAAAATTCTACAGTTTTACACCAGCAACAGAGACACACTCTTTTTTTTAAGGTGGCCCAAGCAGCTTGGTGCTTAAACTTAAATCTCCTTCTGTGGGTTTCATCCTCTGAGGTAAACACAAACAATTATTGCATATTCTCAGGCAATATTTTGTTTTTGGCTTTGAACAAAACTAATAATGTCTTGTTTATGTTTTTCTCACTTTGAGATAATATTGTTAAAAACATTTATGCGACTTCTTTTACGGCAAACATTAATGGCTCGGGGATCTCTCCCTATTCTTTGCATGCTTGTGAATGAATGATGGTTTTAACCATTTAAGTGTAAATCTGAATGTTGCATCTGACAGTGTATTATTAAGAACCCAAAATAGAAATGTTACTGATGCTGGTAGTGTACATGGTTTTCCAAGAACTTTGTGGATATAAAGTTCTGATGTGGTTATATGTGGGTATTACAGTAAAACAATATCCTATACTGTTACAACAATGTTATCTATAGAGACACTTATTATTTTTTGATACTGATGTATTTATTGCTCCAAAAGTTCTATAATCACTAAGTATTCTATTATATAGTTAAAATATGAGGGCCAAAATGGGCATATTTCATTTGAACATTTAGTATAGAAGGATTCATAGAAGCAATATGTGCTTGGTGTCAACATTTAGGGTAAATGCTGTACTTTCACAAGGCGCCTTTTATTTTGTGATGCTGCCTATATCACATGCTGATACCGACCTTAGAATCTGAATGTCGGACCCATTCACTAGGTAGTCAAGATATAGCACATAAAGTTTCTAATAAATATGATGATTAGTTTTTGTGTAATGGGTGGCTAAAAGTGGCATTTTAGAAGCTTGAGATAGGTTATCTCTTTGTCAACTTTGTCATTCTCTGTAACTTGTAATAATAATTTTAAAGTAAATATTTTCACATTTCTTAGGACTACAGATGCCTGTGAAATGATTCTGAAAATTTCAGACCTCTGTCTTTTGTTGTTTAATTGTTATGAAAGCTTAAATATGGTTGATTATATGGAAATTTTAAGTCCATGTTTTGGTCCATATTTATTTACCCACTTCAAATGGCCATAACTTTGGAATTATTTACAATTAAGTCTCAAAGATTTGAAACTTGAAGTCTGTAAAAAAGGTGGGGCCAACTGGTTGAAATGTTATGGAATCTTCATTATCCAATCTAAGGAGAAACAGGAAACTACACATGCCACATGCTTGCTTCAGTCCTGTCTTTATCTTGAACCTCTGAGATGTTTGATTTTCCTTAATGACAGCACACAAACCCTTTGTATATCCGTCTCACTGCCCTAATTATCCTAATTAGAATCCCACATTATTTCATGACGCTGCATAGACTTTCTATGTGCAGTGAGTCAAATGCTTTTTTAAAGTAAAAAAAACAGGTGTATATTGGTTCCTTCCGTTCATTCTCCTGCTCTAGGAGGCTCCTTAATATGAATATTTGTTCAGTTGTTTCCCTTACCTGTCTTACTCCTGCCTATTCTTTTTTCCTGTTACACATCCTGAATTTTATCCATTCTATAATCATACTCCAAAAACTTTGCTAATCATAGGTAACAAGGTCCCTTACCCCCAGTTGGTGCAGTCTCATAAATCCCCTCTTTTAAATATCTTTGCCATCAAACCCTGTTTCCATGATATAGGCCAAGTTTCCTTGTAAATCTCCAATAGTCTGTTTGTAGTTCCAGAAGTTTCAGAAGCTGTTTCAAAAATTCTGGTCCAATCTTGTCTGTACCTGCTGCCTTTTGACTCATTCTTTTTACGGTTGCTCACACTTGCTTCAGCTTCCTTCTTCCAATTTCTACGTCTTTTAATCACCTCTTCCACCCCTACTATTTTTCATCCTCTAAATTTACAGCGTAGACAGACAATGGCTTATAGTTCACAAATACCAAAAGTGGCACATGAGCACCACTGGGCCGTCAAGAGGGACTTGCAACGATGAGCATGGATCCTGTTCATAACTGCTTGCAGTTCTATTTGTATCTTGTAGTTGGCTGAAAACCTCCTCTTGTCTTGAGATGTGACTTGATATCACATTGTTGTTTTTAAATATTAACTCTAAATTAAGCTTATTGGAAAAACACAGGAAAATGTGGCTTGCCAGCTTGTTCGCAATCAAAAGACTATAGCAAAATGCAGGCTTCCTTGTGACTCATACAGTAACTGATTAGAGTATTTTAGTCTTATACAGTGGGTATACTGAACAAAAAAATGACCACCTCACAACCTCTAGTCACATTTTGTTAATTTGCAGCCTAAAGTGAAGACACAAAAATATTTTTTGAGTGGTATTTACTTGATCTATAGTTATACTTAACTATAGCAGTCAAGTGAATTATATAAGAATAAATTAAAAAAATGTATCACCTTCTTCACCAAGTAAATTGGCTTCCAACTCTTATCAATTAATCATTCTGGTTAGTTTAGCATAAAGTTATTCCAAGTGTAGTGCTTGAAGTGTAACTAAAAGTAAACAAATGTGTGGCAAGGTACTGTCAAATGTTCTTAAGGATGAAGTTGTGGACAGGCACAAGCCAGGAAATAGATGCAAGAAAAGTTAATTAAAGTGTTTATCAATCCCTTGGAGCACAGTAAAGTCCATATTCAAAGTGAAAAAGTACTACTAGATCAAAGTACAACTACATCTGCTCCGAGATCAGTGCATCACCAATTTAGATAGAAGAGTGATGAGGAAATGGTAAGAGAGGCTACCAAGAGGCTTATGACAACTTTGAAGCAGTTACGGGAATTTGTGCAACTGACAATAACATCACAAATACACAATGTGGTTTGAATGGGAGGATGGCAAGAAAAGTCTCAATTGAGCTTTGCCAAAGCACTCCTTACAGATTCTGAGGCAAAAAGGTTTTATACTCAAATGAAACAAAAATCTGGTGTATCTGGCAGAAAGCCAATACAGTTCACCGTCCAAAGAACACCACACTGACAATAGAGCATGAGGCGGTAGCATGTTGTTGGGGGGTTTCTCTGCAGCAGGTACTGGGGCACTTGTCAAGATAAAAGGAAAATGGATGGGGCAAAATACCTTAAACTGCTTCTTGAAAACCTGCCGCTCTTTGCCAGAAAATAGTCAGTGGGAAGAAGGTTCACCTTCCTGCATGCCATTGACCTGAAGTTGACCACACAGTGGCTAAAGGTACAAAAAGTGAATCTCCTTATGTAGCCTGGTCAGAGTCCAGACTTAAATCTACTGAAAATCTGTGGAATCACTTTGATGACTGTGGAAGATTGCAGTCCACCAAAGGTCATTATCTAATCTGACTAAGCACGAACCATTCTGCAAATATTGCACAGTCTCGTTGTGCAGTGAAAAGTATTCCAACAGACTCATGGCTTTACTTTGAGACAACCTAAGGACCTTGAGAGTCTCAGGTTCAACTGATTATTCAAGAATTCTATTTTTATTTATTTTTTTTACTTCTACTTAATTTAAATGATATGAATGACTTGAAAAATGTACAGCATGTATTGGATATGGATGTAAGTTTGCAGCTTTACGTTCAATGACAGATGAAATGTAATGTATAAGAGCAATAAATAGACAAAGGCATTGTCTTACTGAGCCACATTTATTACAACATAACATGTATATACAGTAAAAGAGACAGTACAAATGAAAGGGGTGCTGATTTAAAAGCACTTCCTGTGGACAATGGAGGGGCCGGCCTCATCGTACTCCTGCTTGGTGATCCACATCTGCTGGAAGGTGGACAGGGAAGCCAGGATGGAGCCACCGATCCAGACGGAGTACTTACGCTCAGGGGGAGCAATGATCTGAAGGTGGAGAAAGTTTCATGATTTTAGACTGATATTCAAGTACATTTCGTCCTTAAAGGTGCCCATTCAGCTACCAGGTATATTAAAACATATATAACATAAAACAATATAACAGGAATTATAGTGGTATCGCTCAGAATAAAATGGAATCAGCCACAATGTCTTTCTGAAACCATTTGTTTCCTCCTGTACGCAAGTGTTAATGACCCCTGCACCAGGTGTATTATTAGCAACATATTAGCAACATCACCATCTTTTTATTTCCTTTGAAATCGTATCCCTTCTTCTGTTTCTTAACACTTGATCTCAGACTTTTCCACTTTCTACCAATCACTGTTGTGTTGACAAGTTACTGTACATGTGCACAATGTTTTGCTGATTTTACATATTGATGAAAAACCTATAGTGTTATATCCTCGAAGGTTAACTTCCTCTTACCTTAATCTTCATGGTGCTGGGGGCCAGAGCAGTGATCTCCTTCTGCATACGGTCAGCAATACCAGGGTACATGGTGGTACCACCAGACAGGACATTGTTGGCGTACAGGTCCTTGCGGATATCAATATCGCACTTCATGATGCTGTTGTAGGCAGTCTCATGGATACCAGCAGACTCCATACCTGTGTTTTAATCATATTTTAGTTGGCAAAAAAGCGAAGGCACAGAGCATGTGATAATTAATATCTTGTCAATTGTTTTGTTTTACTTTAGGATAAAAAAAACAACTCACCAATGAAAGAAGGCTGGAAGAGGGTCTCAGGGCAACGGAAACGCTCATTACCGATGGTGATGACCTGACCATCGGGAAGCTCATAGCTCTTCTCCAGGGAGGAGGAGGAAGCAGCGGTAGCCATCTCATTCTCGAAGTCCAGAGCCACATAGCACAGCTTCTCCTTGATGTCACGCACGATCTCACGCTCAGCTAAGAGTGGCAAGTTTCCGAAAGATTAGAAGTGAACCAAATGTACAGCCTTAACAAAAATCTACACTTGAGCAAATCTTTAAAATGCTTCTTTGCATTCTCAGGTTCCTAACGGCATTTAGAATGGAGTTTTCTGATAAGAACCATTAATTAATTCATCATTAATGGTTCCCTCATAGGGACAATTGGAAAGAATTATAACCAAACTATATGTACACCCATTATAAAAATCCTACACTTGATCACTATAACCAGAAAATCCTTCAGAAATGTAAGAACTCTAAAGTTGTCTAATATCCAAACATTTGAGTTCATCCTTTTATGGGACTCCAAAGAGACTTACCAGTTGTGACAAAAGAGTAGCCTCTCTCAGTCAAGATCTTCATCAGGTAGTCAGTCAAGTCACGACCGGCCAGATCCAGACGCATGATGGCGTGGGGGAGAGCGTAACCCTCATAGATGGGCACATTGTGGGTAACACCATCACCAGAGTCCAGCACAATACCTACAGGGGGCAGAATGTAATTACATATCTCTTCTACCACACCATGTGGTACATCATAAATAAGCCATGCTGCTGACATCAGTGAGCACAGGTGGAATTTTCACTCCATGACATCCCTAATTCTTTCTAATCCTTACATATCTATATATCTATATCATAATGTTGAATTATTATTATTAATAATATTGTTAGTATTATTATTATTATTATTATTATTATTATTATTATTATTATTATTATTATTATCATTTATTCATTCATTTGCCAAACCACTTAATCCCACTAGGGTTTCGGGGAGGCTGGAGCCTATCTCAGCCAACTTTGGGCAAAGGTGAGGTACACCATGAACAGCTCACCAGTCCATCAGAGGACCAACACATACACACACACACACACACACACACATACACACACACAACCATTCAAACTCACAATCACACCGAGAGGCAATTTGGAACACCCATTAGCCTAATGTGCATGTCTTTAAACTGTGAGAGGAAACTGGATGTGAAACATGGGGAGAACATGCAAACACACACAGTAGCGCACTTGAACCCAGGACCTTCCTGCTGTGAGTCGGATGTGCTAGCATTATTATTATTATTATTATTATTATTGTTGTTGTTGTTGCTGTTGTTGTTGTTACGTACAATGAAAACATGTACATAACCCACAGTAATCATAATATTAATAACTTATTAATAACTCAGTTTGTCTTTATAGAGTCATAAGAATGTTGTCTATGTTCACTTAATAATGACTTAAGACAAAATTATGTAATCATATACCAGCTATTTGTATGCCTTGTATAGACAAGATGACATTTTATTTGACTTTAGCCTGATTGATTTAGCATTCAGTAACTGTCACCCAATTATATCCACATTTATATAATACTGTACATGGAAACTGCATTACTGCTATTACTGACCAGTGGTACGGCCGGAGGCATACAGGGACAGGACAGCCTGGATGGCCACATACATGGCTGGGACGTTGAAGGTCTCAAACATGATCTAGAAATGCAGAGAAAAAAATATGTTTATGTCAGCACATCTAAATAAAATTAAGTGAAGTGTGTTCATGGAGATTGAAGTACCTGGGTCATCTTCTCCCTGTTGGCCTTGGGGTTGAGGGGAGCCTCAGTGAGCAGTGTGGGGTGTTCCTCAGGAGCCACACGGAGCTCATTGTAGAAGGTGTGGTGCCAGATCTGAAGTGATTTAACAAACACCTTTCCACAAATGTAATCTAATACATGATATTACATTTTAGTATAGCCTAAGTCCAAAGATAAATTATACATGAAAGTTTTCGATCTGCAATCTGACCACCCACCTTCTCCATATCGTCCCAGTTGGTAATGATGCCATGCTCGATGGGGTACTTGAGAGTCAGGATACCCCTCTTGCTCTGGGCCTCATCACCAACGTAGCTGTCCTTCTGACCCATACCTACCATCACACCCTGTGGGAGAAAAGAGGATTCAATTAATAATAACCAAGTAATCAATGGTATGTATTTAACCATCCAGCTAAAGAAATGTGGAATATTTTACATTTATATTCATGGTCTTTGGCAGACACCCTTATCCAGAGTGACTTACATTTTACATTTTTATACAACTGAGCATTAAGGGCATTGCTCAAGGGCCCAACAGTGGCAGGTTGGTGGTACTGGGGCTTGAACCCCTGACCTTTGGATCACTAAGTCAAAGCCTTAGCCACTGAGCCACCACTGCCCCATTTTGTTGAGGAATACTGGTGTACCTGGTGGCGGGGCCTTCCAACAATGGAAGGGAAGACAGCACGAGGAGCGTCATCACCAGCAAATCCAGCCTTGACCAAGCCAGAGCCGTTGTCACACACAAGGGCGGTAGTCTCTTCGTCGTCGCACATGGTTGGTTTCTGAGATGGTCTGTGGAAGAAGGAGATGACATGTTTATGACGAACAAAGACTTTTCAAGTGAAAATAATATCATCGTGCTGGAGGGGCACAGAGCGAAGCACAGAGTTTAACAAGAACAATAAACTACAGTTGTTTGGTTTGATGAGATGAAGTGGGTAGAGCAGTTCTGTTAGTGCTAGTGGAAATGTTTATGTGTTTAATACTGTAGCATAGATGAGTTATACTATTTTGCACTGTTTTAGACGAGTCAGTCCATGTTGGTTCGGGGTAATTCAAATGGATAAATGAATGAATGGTTGATATTATGTAGGGGTTGAAGAAAAATGTTCAAATTCATTTTTAAATTACTTTTACTATGTAAAGCTGCTTTGCAACAATGTCAATTGTAAAAAGCGCTATACAAATAAAACTGAATTGAACTTAGAGCAGGATATAATTTTTTTCTCGGTTGTACACCAAACTGCAGATACACCAATTAGTGTGACTTATTTGATCTTATCATCTCATTAAACTATTCAGCAAAAATATCTGAAAATAAATATGTAGTGAACTCATGAACTTGTTGACCCTTGTTTACTTCCTCTCCCACTGGAACCTCACCTTCACCTTCCTGAATGGTTAAAGAAATATGGTGTCTCCATAGAAAAGTATTTCAAGATATTCAGTCTTTCAAGGTAAAGCCAAAAAAGGAGCCACGTTGAAGCCTGGGTGACTATTTAAAGGTCTATCCCTCTTGCTGTGTGGCCTATAGTGTTTCTTCTCGCATGCTGCTTCCTATCTGAGCATGGTGCCTGCTCAGCAGCTGTCATCACATTTTAACACCCTGCTTTATGTTGTGGCCTCTGTCTCCACAATTCCAAATGGCTTCATTCATGACATGCTGCGCTGTATTAAGTGAATGGATCATGGCAGCACAATTAATCCACATCTCTTGTAAAGTAAATCAAAAAGTCTAAACACTTAGCAGCATTTGATTATTGCCTTCTAAGCCATTAGTCTTAAAAGCTAACATTATTTGAAAAGGCAATATTTGTCTTAGTTTATAAATGACTAAAGCTTTACCAATGGCTGAAAATCACGTGTTTACTCCACTGCATCTTTGAATATTATTATTATTTGATTATTATATTGTCATAATTAAAATTCTCTCATTACTGCCACTTGTTAAAATTATTCAAGACTGTGAATATATTAATGCATTTCTTACTTTTTCTACATAAACCATCATCATCATGCACTCACCAAGTTGTGTCGCGGAACTGATGCTTCCACTGGGACAAAGTAAGAGGCAAGACAGCTCCCCTTAAATAAGACTTGGGCAAAGGGGTCTGGGGTGGAGCACTGAGTTTGCAGAAGCCCAAATAAGAGCTTTTGAAAAAGAGAGCTGAGCCCTCCCCATCACTCAGTGTATCTATCTTGATCAGACTAAGCAACTGGATCCCTCCCAAATAGAGTAGCCTTTCCTTGGAAATAGCAGCTCTGCTCAACATAAAACTGAAATGGATAATACATGTCCAATACTTTCACTGCAAATGCTTTAATGTTTGTTGTATGGGTCAAACTTTTGCTATAAAAAGTATGTTTTGGAAGTGGAATTTTGTCTCATTATAAAATAAGAATTATGACTGTTGTATGTATGTAATTATACTTAGATAAGGGCTTAGATAAGAGAATTACACCGTTTAATTATAGCGTGAGAATTTTGTATAATCTGAATTCCTAAAGTACTAATCTGAATTTTCATGTTGTACATCATTCATTAATGAACAAATTACTTTATTAAGTTTCAGGGTAACTGGGGGCAGTTTATGATGAGTACTCAAACATTGGACTCTTGGCCTCTCATCATGACGGGAAACTGTATATGTCAGTAAGTTGGCGGAATGGTATGTAGTCTGGAACCCCAAAATTGGATAACAGCTGGTTTGAAGGGGGGTAAATCCATTTGGCCTTTTCTTGCTTACCTGCTTCCTGATTGGCTTGGCTGTTTGGTAGCAAAACTCTGATTGGATGGAATGTCTCCTTTTAGGGTTATGGTGGGAAGCAGGTGTTGTTGGGGTGGGGGTGGCTGAGGGGGGTACTTTAGAAGTGAGTGTGAGAGCAGGGCTCCTTATTTGTGTTGACCTTTACAGCCCCAATTAGCATATATCTCTGCCGTGCTATGTTGAATAAATGGAATAAGTTTGCCAACTACCCCTGAAAATCAAAACATCTCCTTCATGAGATTCTGTTTTAAAAAAATAATCATCTAATGAGATTCTGGTTAAAAAAATGGAACCTCATTTGTTCTTCTTTTTGGTGAAATCATGTGAAGTGTAATACATCATCATCATCATCATCATTATTATTGCTATTATCATTATCATCGTCATCATTATTATTGATATTATTATCATTATCATTATTATTGTTGTTGTTATGTTTATATTTATTATCTTATTATCAGTGCTGTAGTGTTTAAAAAGGTGGGTAACCTATACATGTCCGTGGACACACCCATACACACTGGTAAAACTACAGAAGAAAACCCCCTTCAGTATGTCCACATTTTGTTGGTATGCAGCTTGAATTGAAGACACACAAAAAATATTTTTCCAACTGTATCTACACAATACCACTCATAACAGCCAAGTAAAAAAAAATTTAAATAATAGAATCACTGAGATGATTAATGGATCACCCTCCACTTTTCTACCAACTTCACACATCTAGAATGTACAGTACTTGTCCACTGCTCTTTACAGAACTGTTAAAGCTCAGTCACATTGGATAAGGACCGCTGGTGGACTGCTGACCGCTAATTGTTTCCTACCCACTGGAATCATTGTAACATGCCTGTGCATATTTTAACAAAACTAAGCAAAACCACATTTTGCATACATTACATGGCATGGCTGTGAAAAATAGGGTTAGTGTGCAGGGACCTGCCCCAATAGAGAAAGTGTTACAAATTTTGGCGGAAATAAAGAGAAAACAATACACAAAATCACCCTGCACTGCTGCACACCTTAAGACCTGTTTGCAGGGAGAATTGGACAAATAAAGAGAAATTTTTCATCACTTGGTGTCTTTAGTCAATAAAGGTCAGTTAATATCACTGGCAGAAGAAAGAAAGAGAGAGAGAAAGAAAGAGAGAAAGAAAGAAAGAGAGAAAGAGAGAAAGAAAGAAAGAGAGAGAGAAAGAAAGAAAGAGAGAAAGAGAGAAAGAGAGAAAGAAAGAAAGAGAGAAAGAAAGAGAGAGAGAGAAAGAGAGAAAGAAAGAAAGAAAGATAGAAAGAAAGAGAGAGAGAAAGAGAGAGAGAGAGAAAGAAACTACCACCAGAGTAAAAACAGGTTATCTTTACTGTAATTGACCTGATTCCAAATCTGAAGTCAGAGAGTTTCTATCACTCACGCATTTGCCATACTGCTTCATCCTAATAGAATCACAGAGAGGCTGGACCTTATCTCAGCCGACCCTGGATTGAATGTGGGGTTACTCTGAATAGCTCATAAGACCATCGCAGGGCAACAGTTAGCAGCCAGTTAGCCTAACGTGCATGTCTTTGGACTGCGGTAGGAAACCGGAGAGTATGCAAACTCCACACAGAAATGCCCGAGACAGGGAATCAAACCCAGGCAGACATGCTAACCCCTACATCGCCATGCCACCACCTGACTTATTGCTGTACCTAAAATAACGAAATAAATAATAATAAAACAATTTAAATTAAAAATTAAAAGGCATTCAAATTAATTTAAATGCAGGAAATTTTATTTTAATCTGTAGCTTAGGAAGAAACTTGACATTTATGAGGAAGAAGCAGCAAACTAGTGGTTCTTAACTTGCTTTATGTTTATGTTTTGGACATTTGCCTTTGCGCTTGTATCCAACGCAAGATTTCTATTACAAAACCCAGGAGTAATCGCCCATCATGCTGGGATTGAAACGACCCTGATATCAATCGTGTACATCAGTCACATCGCCAAAATCAAACCACTGGGTGAATCCAGAAAAACACAGAGTGCAGCGGATGTATTGAGCTCAAGGATTTGACTTAATTATCAACTTTACAACAAAAGTTTACAAGAAAACAGACTTAGCAAAAACAGTCTGGGGGATTTGAACACATTCTTTCATCCATAACATTACACAACACTGATTTTGCTACCTGGAAAAAAAAGACAATAAGTATTTTTTGTTGTCCAGTGAAAAAAGGGAGTAAAAGTAAAAGAAAATGCTGGACAAAGACTTAAAATATTAGCAGCTGGTTCTCTAACTGGTATGAAGGTTCTGCTCAATTTGTATATACACACACACACACACATATATATATATATATATATATATATATATATATATATATATACCCCCAGTGCAGCTAACTGGGTTATCAAAGGCCAGTCATGTCTCTCACTGTCTGTGGTGAGAAGCATGTAAAAAAAACACTGCTGTCATTCGTAAAGAGTAGACGTCAGCGTGTTTCTGCCCTGCGATTGGCTGGTGAGTCCAGGCTGAGATGGGCACCAGCCGAATTCTATATATATAAAATTAGTTTTTTGCATTTCAGATGATATTAAAATTTGCTGTCCTGCCACGCCCACATCCTCTAATTGCGACCAACAATATTACAATTACAAATAAATAAAGGTCTTTAAAGTTTTCTGGGGTCCCTGTCACACATTGACGATTTAGCCAGCGTATGCCTTTGTATGAGAAATTTGGCGAATACGCTGGTATATGTAGAATAATTTATGGGGAAGCACTGTGTAAGTTAACAGCACACTGGTACAAATTGTAGTACGGCGAGGTTGTGCATGCACAAAATTTTTGATGTACGCTAGTGTATGGCTCATACATTCCGCATACGCTAGCCATAAGTTGTAGGTAAGTTATGCGATCGTTCACACACATTATTTGTAAGTTACTTATAAGTTGGATATAATGTGTACTTTGAACCTATGTATAACTACTATACCAACGAATGCCTAGCGTGTTGGCAACATTTGTTTACTTATGACCAACGATAGTGGCTGTGGAATGTTGGTCCACTCCTTTTCAATGGCTGTGCGAATTTGCTGGATATTGGCAGGAACTGGAACACGCTGTCGTATACGCCGATCCACAGCATCCCAAACATGCTCAATGGGTGACATGTCCGGTGAGTATGCTGGCCATTCATGAACTGGGATGTTTTCAGCTTCCAGGAATTGTGTACAGATTCTTGCACCATGGGGCCGTGCATTATCATCCTGCAACATGAGGTGATGGTTGTGGATGAATGGCACAACACTGGGCCTCAGGATCTCGTCATGGTATCTCTGTGCATTCAAAATGCCATCAATAAAATTCACCTGTGTTCGTTGTCCATAACATACGCCTGCTTATCCCATAAACCCACCGCCACCATGGGCCACTCGATCCACTACGTTGACATCAGCAAACCGCTCACCCACACAACGCCATACACACTGTCTGCCATCTGCCCTGTACAGTGAAAACCAGGATTCATCCGTGAAGAGAACACCCCTCCAACGTGCCAGATGGCAGCGAATGTGAGCACTGCAGATGTGGAGAGAGGTCTGTGGTTGTGACGCCGGTTGAATGTACTGACAAATTCTCTGAAACGCCTTTGGAGACAGCTTATGGTAAAGAAATTAACATTCAATTCACGAGAAACAGCTCTGGTGTACATTCCTGCAGTCTGCATGCCAATTGCACGCTCCCTCAAAACTTGCGACGTCTGTGGCATCGTGCTGTGATAAAACTGCACATTTTAGAGTGGCCTTTTATTGTGGCCAGCCTGAGGCACACCTGTGAAATCTTCATGCTGTCTAATCAGCATCTTGATATGCCACACCTGTGAGGTGGATGGATTATCTCGGCAAAGGAGAAGTGCTC
>JBCNYH010000023.1:27739976-27751005 GCA_039654325.1 Tandanus tandanus
TTTGTTATACTGTATTAATCCCGCAAGGGAAATTATTGCCTCTGCATTTAACCCATCCAAAGTGAGCACACACACACACGTAAACACTGAGCACATACACTCGGAGCAGTGGGCTGCCACACACATTGGTGGCGCCCGGAGAGCAGTCGGGGGTTAGGTGTCTTGCTTAAAGGCACTTCAGCATTGAAGGTGGTGGAAGGGAAGGTGCAACACCACCCATTTTTCCTGCTAGTTTGGAAATCGAATCAGCGACTTTTCAGTCCCAAACCCGCTTCTCTAACCATTAGGCTACAGCTGCCCTCCCAAACTGCTGATGTTTTGTTAGTATTAGAGAACAAGCATACACTTAAATACTAATGTGGTGCGATAACGGTTCAAATACTTTGTTTAGAAACATGCTTTTCTTAATCCAACACAACAGCACTTATACACCCCCCCAAACTCTTCATCATTTCATCCAAATTATCAACAAAGGTTTGTATGTAGTAACCTCAAACCACAGTCATACATAATTTCACAAACATTTACAGTAATATAGTGACAAGTTCTACCCTTGGTACAAACTTTAACACACATGCACACACACACACATATATATTTACACACACACAAAGTTACAAATGCTTATGTGTTATGTACACACCTATGTGATAACTACATACCGTTGGACACAGACACTCAAATAGAGAAAGATAACCTGCTGATCTTCCTACATGTAGTAGGGAAAACCCAGGTTCACTATCAGCAGTTTCATCTGATTGGTTCTAACATGACTAGGCCAACCATACAGTGTCTTCCCACTGAATTCTTGTAATAAAATTAGGATTACCTACACAAGGATAACCTAAAGAACTATATTTTACGCACATGATTAGCATAACCAATCTCTAGCTGAAGGCATGGGTTACCTGAAAAAAAATCTAAACTTGAAAATAAAACCTGCATCTCATCTTACCTTCATTCTGAAAGAAATCTCAGACCAGCCCTCATTTACTGTTAGTTTTTTCTCCTATTTCATTTTGTGTGCATGAATATTAACCGAAAAAGACACGCTTGCACGAAGACAAAGAATTTCCCCCTCGCTTGGTTTTAGATACCCCCTCCTCTCGCTCAGAGATAAACTTTAATTTACCAGGATCCTGGGAGAGGATCACTTTACACATGAGTGTATTATCATAGACAGTCTTTGTGCTGAGGCAACACGGGATTGTTCAGTTCAAAAGAACTATGACGTGCAGTTCATGGGATAGGCTCGTTAGAGAGTGGTCACCTGAGTCGGCGTGGCTAGTGGCCGAGTGGGCACCTGTGCAGCCACAGAGTCTTTCTGATTAAAACACTTGAGCCTTTTATTTAATTAATTTTTTTTAATTAATAATTTTTTATTTTTTTTACCAAATTCTCTCTTTGTGTGTTAGGTGAGAGTAAGCGGCTGGGTCGGAGTGTGTATTACGCTCTCAATGCAGCCTCTGGAGAGTTTGCAGTTGTTTATGAATGGATCCTTCACTGGAACAAGAAGATTGGGAAATTCTTCACCAGCCAGGAGAAGGAAAAGATCGAAAAATGTAAAAAACAGGTATGTATATATGCATGTATGTATGTATGTATGTATGTATGCAAGTATTGCAAGTATGTGTATGTGTGTGTGTATATATAGCTAAAGATTTAAAGGAACTTGGGGAACAGCTACTATCTGGAAGGCAGTCCTACAGAAACTGCACAAAAATATGTAAAATCAATGATATAAGAATGCCTGCTGTTATAAATTCCAAAGGAGGCCACACTAAATACTGAAGAAAGAATAAATACTGAGTTTCCTGTCAAATGTTGTGTTTTAAATGTAAGTAATTTGTTCAATTACAGTAGGCAGTCACCACTGCCTTGGTTCGAGTCCCAGGCTCGGTGAAGGCATTTCTGTGTGGAGTTTGCTTGTTCTCCCCGTGCTTATGTGGGTTTTCTTTGGGTTTCTTCAGACGGTCCAAAGACTTTTTAACCCCTAGGTGTGTGTGTGTGTGTGTGTGTGTCAGGGTATAAATGAATGACTGAATAATTTGTTTTTAATTTGTCTTTCTTCAGCTAACAAACACAAATAAACTGCAAATTGTAATAAACTATTCAAAAATATTTGTATTTCTTTTGTTTGTGACAGGTGGTCTAATAAATGTTTTAAGCACTGTACATAATTCAGAGCGACATCGATTTTAACTCATTTGTTCAACTAAGCAGATGAGGGTTAAGGGCCTTGCTCAAGGGCCCAACAGTGACAGATTGGTGGGACTAAGGGCAGGCTTGAACCCCAAACTTCTGATCAGTAACACTGAGCCACCCCTGCCTTAATTACACCACTGTAATTAAGCCATGGTTACAGCTTGTAACTGCCATGGCATTTTTTCGATAAACTTAAAGGAAAATAAAAGGAAAACTCTCCTGTTACACTGAAAATATGTATGTTGTCATCATCAGGTGGTTGCAATCTGTTAAAATGCGTTTGATGATTTGCATGAGAGTGTGAAATCGCGATAATAGGATGTAGACACATCGGTTCAAAAAAGACAAGGTGCCAGCAACAACAGCAGTATACAGGTACTAAACTAACAAATCAGATATAGTGAACTTATAAATAAATTAAAACTCAGTACATCTGCACATAATAGTACATTACATTTACATACATCAGACAGGTGTCTGCTTGTTTAAATGAACACATGGTGTATATATACCGGTACATATAGTGTACAACACTTCCGCACTCCTGCCCCACTTTTCGCAGCGCAATGGTGCCCCTGCGTGTTACTTAAATCTTTTGTACTATCTTGTAATAAATGACAAATACCATGTGTGCCAGCTTTTATTACGGTTGGGTTTAATTCGACTTTAAGCAAAATCACATTTTTTCCATCCAGTGTTGAGTTAATGTTTCACTGACATGTTGAATTGATGAGGGGAAAATCAAACCGCTTCATAAAGTCTTCTCCAGCACATCCCCAAAACTTTCAGTAGGGTTAAGGTCAGGACTCTAGGGTGCCAATACATATTTGAAAATGATTCCTCATGCTCCCTGAACCACTCACTCATTATTTCAGTCCCAGTTTTATATCCGTGCCATGAGGGAAGAAAAAGTCCATTGATGTGATAACCTGCTCATTCAGTACATTCAGCTCATCAGCTGACTTCATTTTATTGCCACATTAATGTTGCTGAGCCTTGACCGGACCAACTGGAGCAACAATGCCATGGTGATTACATGCTGTGATCAAGTTTAAAGGCTCTCCAACAAAATGCTAAAATGCTCTTTTTTCCTCTCTGTAGATCCATGGAGCAGAGAGTGAGTTGAACTCCCTGCTGAAGCTGGACCACCCCAACCTGGTGCACTACCAGGCATTGAGCTACAGTGAGCGTGAGGACTGTTTGGTGGTGAATCTCCTGGCTGAGCATGTGCCTGGTAGCAGCCTGGCTCAGAGCCTCACTGCGGGAGACCCGCTCCCTCCTGATCAGTTGAGGCACCATGCTTCCCAGCTGCTTGCTGCACTTGACTACCTCCACACCAACTCAGTTGTGCATAAGCAGCTGACAGCCTCGTCTGTGCTTCTAGATGCTCAGGGCAATGTAAGACTGGCTGATTATAGCCTGGCTAAACGGTTGGGGGACATGTGCAAAGACGACATTTTTGAGCAGGCTCATGTGCGTTTTAGTGAGGACACACTGCCCACACGCACTGGCAAGAAAGGAGATATTTGGAGCCTTGGGCTACTTCTCTTGGCACTAACTCAGGGAAGCGAGGTCAAGGAGTACCCTGTGATTGTTCCTTCCAGCCTACCTGCCGATCTTCAGGACTTCCTCAAGAAGTAAGTTTACCATAAACATTAGGGTGGACAATTTTCATATGGAAAATAAATTTTTTCAAAATTGGTTTTCGCACACCCTCTTATTTTAAGAGGTTTGATGAAAAAATAACCCAGTAAAAATTTCAGGCCTATAAAATAAGTCTGCATGGTCCCCCAGAGCCCTTCAATTTTGCACATTTTGACCGTAATTTGGCGTTATTTTAATTTTCCGTAGCTTTATTTTCTGGAACAATAATCCGTTTAACCTCTAATCAGACCATGTAAATTATTAATACAATATGTTTTAATATATATAAAGTGTAGTTTTATCCATGATGGCATGTTTTATTAAAAAATTATCAGTATGCACTTGTAATTATCATTCATAAAAAACATCCAAAATGTGAACTTGCACCATATTTCAATTATTTCATGCAAAAGCAACATGTTTTGAAAAGTCTTGTTTTAGTCACTATGCAATAAATATATTGCTGTGAAAAGCTTAATCTGTATTGGATATACATCTCAAGACATAGAAATATTGAAGCTGGTCACATTTTGAGACTATGGATTTGTTTGGAGCAACTAATAACTGGTAGCTTGTTCCACAGGCGAGGTATGGTGTGAGCAAAGCTCCATCCCTGCATACACAAGTTATATCAAACCCAATCCTCACAGAATCGTCTGCAACTAAAGGGCGATTTCTGGATGCATCACGCAGGTTAGGTTCATTTTGTATGGATGTATAATACACAACATAGTACACTACTCTGTACTATAGTCATTTATAAGAGTAAATGAGTTAATATTATTTCCAATATAATAAATTATACATAAGTAGTTATTAACTTAATAAATGACTGTAGTACAGAGTAGTGTACTATTGTGTGTATTAAACAATAAACATCCATACAAAATGAACCTGACCTGCATGATGCATCCAGAATTTTATTGACTGCATTAATATTTCTAATAAGCTGGCCACTGGTGGGCAAATCATAGTCATTATTTTCTGGGAAAGTAAATGCTCAGCTATGGTTGCCCAATACTATATTTTGGTTGCCCAGGGATTAACCGATAAGTTCAGTTTGTTATTAAATTTAAACTTTTTGAGGTCCATATTTTTCAGATTACAGTCTAAATCTCCTAAAAAAGCTATTTATAAAAGCTATGCTTCGGAGGTGGGGCTGAGCCACCCTAATTTTTGATGGGGCTGAGTGGCTTGAATCAGGAATGATGGGTCATAAAAATGCTTCCAAGCCTTTAACACTTCCTTTCAAAGCACTATAAAAAGTTTAACATTAAACTTTTTTATGAATCTTGAATGAAACTTTGCAACTTGATGTAATTTGGTCCCTAGATTTTCCATTTTGTGCTGTCAATAGATGTTACCAAGCTACAGGCATTTTAATATGGTCGAAACATTTGTTTTTCATGTCTCTTGGGGTATTTTGGCATCCTAATTACACTGAAAATGTTCGTTATGTTTGAAAGTTTCAAAATGGTGAAAATTATTTTATAACAAGCCACCTATTTTCAAACATTTAGTTTTCTTAGGAAATAAGTAAACCTTGACTCAAATATAAATAGAATATGTGAGGTGTAGCTGTAAGTCATCTTTTCTTGCTATCGTTCTAAAATCGCTCATTAAGAGATGACAGGACAGCATCGCCTTCTGCTGGCTTCTCCTCTCTGGACAGGTGGCACTGCAACTGTCATAATCCTGCATGTCTCACCACTAGGGGAGCTGTTATGTGTTTTGTTTTCCTGTTTTTTTCCATGTGTATCTCCAGGCTGACAGGCGTGGCCTTGCCTCTTCCCCTGCTTCCAATTATCTCCCCACACCTGTTGCTCATCTGGACTCCTATTTATACTCTAGCAGATCCTCTCCTCAGTGTTTGTTCGTTGATTTTGTCACTGCCTGTGAATCTGTCTACACCAGCTCTGAGTTCTCTCTGTTTATCTGTCTACCTGCCTGCTCTGCACCGCAAGTTACCAGCCTACTGCCAGTATTGAACCTTCATTTGTTCTGATTTTCTGTTTGCCTTGGAGCTGTAAATAAAGACCTCAGTTCTTCACCTCCACTCTGCCTCTGTTGTCCTGCATTTGGGTCCAACTCAGCTTGTCTACTTTTAACAGATCAAACCAACCAGACATGGACCCAGCAGACATAAGCCAAGCCTTCCTTGCCATGAGCCAACAGGGAGTACTCCTCGGTCGACATGAGCAGGACATACAGCAGCTCTCAGCTTGCTTCGATGCTCTGGAGAGTATCCTGGCCAGGATTGAGGATCACCACCACCCGCAGCCAGTGCCACACCTCACCCCACACCTCTGACCTTGACGCGAGCCTTTTTTAGAGCGCCTTAAATTCTTCCGCCTGCATGTTATGACGGGGATCTGGCTTCCTACAGTGCCTTCCTTCACCAATGTTGCCTAGTGTTTGAGTTCCAGCCCTCCTCCTACCCTTCAGACCATTCCCGGATAGCATATGTGCTCAGCCCTCTCACTGGTCGGGGGTTTGGACATGGGGAAGGGCTCAGTGGGAGAATCCACTGTTTGCCGGGCAGACCTCCGCTAAATTCGTCTCTGAGATGAAGTGAGTGTCTGACCATCCTGTTGGTGGTCGGGAAGCCGGGGCTAAGTTGTTTACCCTGTCTCAGGGAAAGAAGAGTGTGGCTGATTATTCAGTTGACTTTCGCTCCTTAGCTGCCGAAACTGACTGGAGTGATAGCCCCCTCCTTGAGGCTTTCCGCCGGGGCATTAACAGTGAAGTTAAGGACATGTTGGTGGCTCGGGAGGAGTGTACAAGCCTCAATGAGCTCATTGACCTGGCCATTTGTCTGGACATTCGTCTTCTGGAGCATCGGCAAGAATAAATGAAGGCAGACCACTGGCGTTCCACACTTTAGTGCACCACCACTCTGTATCGCTCCTCAGCTGTGGAGCTCTGCTTCAGCGATTCCTCTGGGGATCCCGTTTCTCCCTCTTCCCCTGAGGAACCCATGTGGATTGGCCGGGGACGACTTACACCTGTCGAGAGACAACGACAGATTCGAGCAGGGCTCTGAATGTACTGTGGGGAGAAGGGTCATGTCGTAGCTGCTTAACCAAAAGGCCAGACTTGGTAGCTGTTGTCAGGGTGCTAGTGAGTCATAATTGTTCCTGTCTCAATCCCCGACTCCGTAGAGAGCTGAAGGCCACTATCGGGGTGAGAGGTTGGCCATTTTCACTCCTTTCTCTTGTTGACTCTGGAGGGGATGAAGATCTAATTGACACAGCCCTTGTGGAGAAGCTGGGGATTCCCTCTGAGCTCCTTCCCACTGCTTTAGAGGCTAGTTCCCTTGATGGTGGTTATTTAGCTTGGGTTACTTATCGGAGAGTCTCCCTGGAGCTGCTTTTGGTGGGAAACCATTGGGAGACCTTCCAGCCTTATATGTTCCCATCCTCTCAGGTACCACTAGTCCTTGGCCTCTCCTGGCTTCGCAAGCACAACCCCGGTTTGACTGGACATGGGGCCGGGTTGTGAATTGGTGCATGTTCTGCCATGCTTCCTGTCTGCGCTCTGCTAACCCTCCCGTGACCACTCCTCAGCATAAGGAGGTGTTGCTGCCAGATTTGTCTTCAATCCCTGCCATATACCATGACCTGGGGGGTGTTTTCAGTAAACAACGTGCTTTGTCCCTACCTCCTCACCGTCCCTATGATTGTTTCATCGACCTCCTTCCAGGTGCGCTTTTTCCCTCCAGCAGCCTGTACAACTTGTCCCATCCAGAACTTGAGACCATGGAGAGGTATATTAGCGAATTATTGGCTGCTGGCATTATTCATCCCTCTTCATCTCCCCTTGGTGCTGGATTCTTTTTTGTTGAGAAGAAGGACAAGTCACTCCATCCCTGTATTGACTACAGGGGACTTAATAGTATCACTGTTCGAAATAAGTATCCTCTCCCTCAGTGCTCACCAAGCTGGACTTGCAGAATGCTTACCACCTTCTCCGCATACGCGAAGGTGACGAATGGAAGACGGCCTTTAATACACCACTGGGTCACTTTGAATATTTAGTTCTTTCTTTTGGCTTGACCAATGCCCCGGCAGTGTTTCAAGCCTTCGTTACTGATGTTCTTCATGATTTTTTTGAACCGTTTTGTTTTTGTTTATATTGATATTTTGATTTTTTTTCCCGTAGTATAGAGGAGCATGTTCAGCTGTCACCATTGGTCCTTCAGAGGCTTCTCTACAACAAGCTCTATGTGAAGGGGGAGAAGTGAGTTCCATGTTTCATCTGTGTCTTTCCTGGGTTTTATTATTGAGGGAGGCCAGGTTAGACCAGATCCTGTGAAGTTCTGTGTTGTTTTGGAGTGGCCCACCCCTGAGAATCTGAAACAACTCCAGCGTTGGATTTTGCAAATTTTTACAGGCGATTAATTCGCAACTACAACCAGGTTGCTGCCCCACTCACTCACCTAATCTCTTCCTCAGTTCCTTTCATCTGGTCCCCAGACTCTGAGAGGGCTTTCTTGAATCTGAAGCAACTCTTCACTTCTGCTCCAATCCTAATTCACCCAGATCCCTCAAGGCATTATATTGTTTAAGTTAACGCCTCCAACACTGGAGTGGGGACTGTCCTTTCTCAGCGTTCTGCTGAGGACCAAAAGCTCCATCCCTGTGCATTTTTCTCCAGACGCTTGACCCCAGCAGAATGCAATTATGATGTGGGTAACCGTGAGCTGCTGGCCATTAAGCTGGCTTTGGAGGAATGGCACGACTGGCTTGAGGGTTCTGAACAACCATTTCTAGTCTGGACAGACCATAAGGACCTGGCCTATATTCAATCAGCCAAAAGTCTCAACTCCCTCCAGGCCAGATGGGCCCTGTTTTTTGGCCGGTTCAATTTTTCTCCTGACGGCCAGGGTCCCGGAATGTTAAGCCCGATGCCCTTTCACGCCAGTTCTGCCCCAGGGACTCCACGCCCTCTCCCGAGATTATCGTCCCCAAGTCATATGCGCTAGCTATGGTCTCTTGGGAGATCGAGTCGGTAATCCGCCAAGCCCAGATGACTCAACCTGATCCTGGAACGGGACCCCATGGTCGTCTCTTTGTGCCTGATGCAGTTCGTTGCCGGGTACTCCAATGGGCTCATGAATCCCAGTTCTCCTGCCACACTGGCTCTGGTCGGACCCTCAAACTCCTCAAGCGCCACTTCTGGTGGCCCAAGATGGGACCTGACACCTGCTCCTTTGTTGCCACCTGCTCTGTCTGTGCTAGAAACAAGTCTTCATCTCAAGCCCCATCTGGATTGCTTTGTCCACTACCAGTCCGTGGTCCCACATCGCTCTCGATTTTGTCACGGGGCTCCCTCCCTCGCAAGATAACAACACCATTCTCACTATTATTGACCATTTTTCCAATTGTGTTCACTTGCCTAAACTGCCTTCTGCCAAGGAAGCTGCTGATCTCCTGGTTCAACATGTTGTTCGTTTACACAGCATTCCTAGTGACATTGTTTCTGATCGGAGCCCCCAGTTTACTTCTCAAGTGTGGAGAGATTTCTGCCAGGCACTGGGCGCGACGGTGAGCTTTTGGATTTCACCCGCAGTCCAATGGCCAGTCAGAGAGAGCCAATCAGGAGCTGGAAGCCACCCTCCATTCCATTGCTCCTCACAGTCCTTCCTCTTGGAGCACTTACCTGGCCTGGGTCGAATATGCCCACAACTCTCTCGACAGCACTGCCACAGATATGACACCTTTTGAGTGTGCTTTGGGCTATCTCCCCCCCATTGTTCCCAGCTCAAGAATCGGAGATTGCCATTCCATCAGTCCAGTCTCATCTACGGTGGTGCAGGAGAATCTCGTAGAAGGAAGAAGGCTCGTTCGGCTTTGCTCTGTTCCACATCTCGCAACCAACGTCTTTCTAACCGTCGTCGGGTCCCAGCTCCACAATTCCGTCCTGGTCAGCATGTGTGACTATCTACCAAGAACATTCCCTTACGGACAGAATGACGTAAGCTCTCACCCAGGTACATTGGCCTATTTAAAGTGGTAAAGATTATTAACCCTTCTGCTCTGAGACTCCAGCTTCCCAGCTCCATGAGGATCCACCCCACTTTTCACGTTTCCCAACTCAAACTGGTGTCCTCCAGCCCTCTGATACCTCCAGCTGCTCCTCCACCACCTGCCCGTCTTATAGATGATCATCCTGCCTACACGGTCAGATGCCTGCTGGATGTTCGACGTCGAGGCCGAGGTTTTCAATACCTCGTTGATTGGGAAGGATTCGGTCCAGAGGAGCGCTGTTGGGTTTCCTGTAAGTTAATTTTGGAACCCTCCCTCATCTCTGATTTCTTTCGAAAAAATCTTGGCAAGCCTGGTGGTCTGCCAGGTGGCGGTTATTGAGAGGGGGGTACTGTCATGATCCTGCATGTCTCACCACTATGGGAACTGTTATGTGTTTTGTTTTCCTGTTTTTTTCCATGTGTATCCCCAGGCTGACAGGCATGGCCTTGCCTCCTCCCCTGCTTCCAATTATCTCCACACACCTGTTGCTCATCTGGACTCTTATTTATACTCCAGCAGATCCTCTCCTCAGTGTTTGTTCGTTGATTTTGTCACTGCCTGTGAATCTGTCTACACCAGTTCTGAGTTCTCTTATCTGTCTACCTGCCTGCTCTGCACCGCAAGTTACCAGCCTACTGCCAGTATTGAACCTTCATTTGTTCTTCTGATTCTAAATAAAGACCTCAGTTCTTCACCTCCACTCTGCCTCTGTTGTCCTGCATTTGGGTCCAACTCAGTTTGTCTACTTTTAACAGAACGAACCAACAACACATGGACCCAGCAGACATCAGCCAAGCCTTTTGACAGCAACTGTAGTTGAAGAATGAAATTCAGGCACCTCCTGTAGAATGTTAAGTGTAGGATGCACTCAGTAATAAACTAGGAAAACAGACTATTTAGACAAAAGAAAAAGAAAAAGAATTGCTAATGCTCGCAAAGCAGAAGGATATGCAAAGTTATCACAGTGTTTCCAAGTGTCAAGAACTGGAGTGAGAAGTATCATCAAAAAATTCAAAGAGAGCCACAAAGTACAGAACAAGTTTTAAGTTTATTTGCCATATACAGGTAACAATAAAACATCACTACCGGTAATGAAATTCTTGGACTCAGAGCCCCCTCAAAATTGCACTTAAGAAACAAATATTGCACAT
>JBCNYH010000023.1:27771670-27788237 GCA_039654325.1 Tandanus tandanus
ATATATGCTCACACACACTACCATTCAAATGTTTGGATTCACACAGAAGATTTCACATTTTGCATATAAACACACTCATATGACACTCATATAAACTTAAATGCATCAATTGAGATCATTCAGTTCAGGCCAGTTCATCATCACCATCATCATTATCAATTATAATTATTATATAGTCAATTGGCGACAGGCGATTTTGCTGTTTTTTGAGTCTTTCTAGCTTTACCTCCATATCCACCCTGATGCCATGCTGAAGAATTGCATCTGAGGTGTCCCCGCGATTGCATGCGGACGTACATGTAGTAGTGTCAATTCCAAAGTCCCTCAGGTCCCTTCGCAATGCATCCTTATATCTGAGGTTGGCCTTGTTCTGTTTTTAAGAACACTTTTCAGAATGCTGTGAGGTAAATGAGATTTTGGCATTCTGTGAACATGACTCGCACATCTAAGTCGACTGAATTTTAGTTGGGATGATAAAGGTCTGGAGTCTGTCATTCGAAGAAGTTCTTCATTTGTCATTTTATCTTTCTGTGAGACACCAAGTACAGCCCACATTGACCTTGTGTGAAAGGCACTGAGTCGCTCTTTTTGGTGGCGATAAGTTATCCCACAGGAAGAGCCATACAAAAGTCTGCTTTGCCTAGTCTTGTAGACAGCTCTTTATCATCTCAGAGATTAGAAGTTATGGTGGATCCTAAGTATGTAAAGGAGTAAACATTGTCGTGCATTGTGTTATTGATCAAAAAGTTTTGGCCTTCGGGTACAGATAAGACAACTGTCTTCTTGTGACTGATTGTAAGACCCCAATTTCGGCATGCAGTGGAGAACATATCCAGAAGCTCTTGTAGCTGTGGGACTGAGGATACACACAAAGCAGCATCATCTGCATAAAGGAACTCACGAACAACAAGCTCCTGGACTCTTGTTTTTGCTTTGAATCCAGCTAGCGAGAAGGTCATCATCGCAAGTGAGCAGAGAGACTCCAACATATTTAGGAATGTTTTGGTACGCTGTTCTGATAACATAGGCAAAGTAGATGCCAAAGAGAGTAGAGGATAAAACACAGCCCTGTTTGAAACCTATATGTGGCAAGAGTTAGATGTATCACCATCATGCTGGATCTTGCTTTTCATTCCTTGGTGGAAGGACTTTACAAGGGAGAGTAGCATTGGGGGACAGCTGGACTTCTTCAGAACTGTAAATCTTCTATTAACCAGATCAAATACCTTAGTCAGATCAATAAAGGCAACACAAGCATGTTGTTAACGAGACTTTTACATACACAGAAAATCATCCAACTTTTCCAACACAGAAAATCATGTCTGTGGTAGATCTTCCTGGTTGTATGCTGCGTTGAGATTCAGGTTAAACCTCTTCCTAGTACCTTTCCATTGACTCTTAATAGAGAAATACCGCAATAGTTGTTGCAGTCCCCTCTGTCACCTTTCTGTTTGTGTAAAGAGGTGATCTTATCATCTTTAACTCTTGTGGAACTGTTCAGGTAGACCAACAAGGGGGGCAGCCGTGGACTAATGGTGAGAGAAAGCGCCTTTGGGACCGAAAGGTCGCTGGTTCGATTCCAGCCAGAAAAATGTGTGGCAGCGGTGGAGTGAGCTGCACCTTTCTTTCCTCCACATTCATGGCCACATTCATGGCTCCACATTCAGTGCCCTTAAACAAGGCACCTAACCCCTGACTGCTCTCCAGGCACCCCAAAGTGTGGCAGCCCACTGCTCCGAGTATGTGTGTGTGTGGTCATTTTGGATGGGTTAAATGCAGAAGTCAAAGTTTCCCTTACGGAATTAATACAGTATTTATAAAACAACAACAAACAAACAAAAAACCAAACAGACAATGTCAGTCTCTGCAAGGGCGCTGCAAGTAAATTAATGCCAGCTTTGAGTAGTTCTCCTGGAATAGAATCATCACCCACTTTATTGTTATTCAGTCTTATTATGGTAGATGTAACCTCATCAAGATCTGGTGGTATGTCAAGTTGTCTTGATTGCTTCATTTGGAAAAGCCTGTAGAATATCAGCACAGACAGAGCTTTCACCTTAGTAGAGTTCACTGTAATGTTCAATCCATCTGTTTTAACCTTTCATTCTTGTCAGTGGTAGCAGAGCCATCATTTCTTTTTAAAACAGACCACAATTGCGAGATCGGCCTTGTAGCCTCCTTAATCCTAGAATACATACCCTTGATAACTCCTTGATCTTTAGCAGTCTCGATTCTAATACAGGGGGACTCCCAGTATTTCCTAGCACATTGTTTAGCTGTTTTCTGAACTCCAGCATGACATGTTCTTAGCTCACCCAATGCATTTCTTGTTGGTCTTGATTTCATCCTCAAAAGGGCATGCCTCTTTTTATCTACGTCAGGCTGCATTTAGAGAAGCATGATCAGTCATGATCATGTCTGTGCATTTTACGAAAGGTTTTGACTTCATAGCTGAGAATGATATGCTTCAGATCAGTCCATTTGGTTCCAGGGTTATCTGATTCAATGAGTGTCCATAGCTCTTTAGCCAAATCATTACAGAAGCACTCTCTGAGGGGGGGTATGGCTGTATGGTCTACGTCTGTCTTCGCTGACTGCTTTTTACAATGCTGAAAAGGCTTTGGATGGAGACTCATGAAAGAAAATACAAGGTTGTGATCTGTATCACAGTCTGCACTGTGGTAGCTTCTTGTGTTAGTGACTTTTGTTTGGTGACACTGTCATACAGTCACAAAGTCCAGTTGGTGCCGCTGTTTTGTCCTAGGGTGATACCAATACATTTTTCTATGAAGATTTCTGGGAAACAGAGTTTGTAATACACAAATTTTGTTGACAGCATAGTTTCAGAAGACGCTGGCCGTTCTCATTCATGTTGCTAACACCAAATTTGCCAAGGCATCCCTGCCAAGATGCATGGTCCTTTCCTACTCAAGCATTCATGTAATCCCAGCAGCACAATTCGGACCTTGTCATTGACAGATCTGAAAAGTTCAAGTGCTTAATAGAAGTTGTCTTTGTCCTCAAAATTAGTCTTCTGAGTGGGGGCATAGGATGATATTACTAGAATATTGCCCTGTTTTGTGTTCAGTGTTAGAGATGGTACCATCATCAGGAAGCCGTGTCTCCTGTAGGGCAGCAATGTGAACATTTCTCAAATGTAGATTATGGACAATAACAGCTGTCTGCTGTACCTCCAAAATTTTCAGAGTTGTTCAGTGTCCGGGGACATTCCAGGGGTCATAGTCCGAACGTTCCTAGTTCCAAAAGTAAATTGCATTTTCTTGGGTGAGTTTAGAAGTACTTCATTTAACACCCATCCATGGAGTGTTGTAGTGATCAGTAGCACCCAATTGGTCAGGGGCTGCCTGACGTGGACTTCCACTGCTGGCCATGGTCTCTGGCACCCAGCATACATCATCTTTAGCCAGACATATTATTGGTAACTGCCATGGTCCTGGTTTAATTTCTGTTGAATACATGTAGTCGCAGTTTACCTCTGCAGTGGACAGGATTGATAAATCAGTGAAGATGTTATTGAGAAATAAATGAACGTGTCTTCAAGACAGGAGCACCTTGGGCTGTCCTGGGACTGATCAAGGGTTTCTTTTGCCCACAACACTTATGGATGAGAGGAGAGGCATGACCAGTACGTCTGAGATGAGTTGTAGGTCTAGGGGCTGCCGTAAGAGTTGGCGTACCAAGTTCATACTCCTGACAGAACATGAGGCCCCGGCTCTATGTTTGATGGTTGGCCGGTAACCAGGAGGTTCATACGCCCTTTAATAGCTAATAAAGCTCAGGGTGACCATACACTTTTTAAGGGGCATCTCCATTACCCAAGGTAATCGAGGCTAAGGGTGTACACTTGCCCAAGGTGTGCACCCAGGGTAGTGGAGGGGAGGAGGCCGCCTTACTTCCCCATTCTAGGCCGGCTCCAAGCGGAGACTTGCCACTGCCCGAAACTGAGATACAATATAAATATCAAATATAGTCTAGATTTTTAAATGGTTACAAATAATAATTTGGTCCTTTCATCAAAAATCCTCCATTTTCAGCTATTACAGCCTTGCAGACCTTCGGCATTCTAGCTATCAATTTGTAGAGGTAAGATGAAAACATTTCACACCATGCTTCCTGAAGCACCTCCCACAAGTTGGACTGGCTTGATGGTCACTTCCTCTATACCATACAGTCAATCTGCTTCCACAACAGCTCAATTGGTTTGAGATCCGGTGACTGCGCTGGCCACTCCATTATTGACAGAATACCAGCTGACTGCTTCTTCTCTAAATACTTCTTGCATTCTTTGGAGTGTTTTGTGTCATTGTCCTTATGTAGGAGGAACGTGACTCCAATCAAGTGCTGTGCACAGACTATGGCATGGTATTACAAAATGGAGCGATAGCCCTTGTTGTTTGTGATCCATTTCACCCAGTACAAGTCTACTACTTTACCACCACCGAAGTACCCTGAGCGTTACCCCCACCATGTCTCTATTTCATATTTATTTTGCAATTTATTTTATGGGTGTAAGTGTTCTCATAAAGAATGTGGAACAATTTTACCATCAGTAGTTTTATAGATTTCTAATTGAGACAGACAGAAAGCAGGCATAGCTGTTGTGTGTGTCCTATTATTTTTTTTTTCTATACTAGTGCTAAAATTATACTTTTAAAACATTGCTGGGGCTTTAACTTTACCTGAGCTGATACTTGATAGAAAAAAATAACAAAATTAAGGTTAATGAGATTAAAGTACAGTTTTGTTTTTAAGGCAAATTATTTAAGGCAGTTATGCTTATGTTGTTTGTAATGTTTATTTTGATGCAGCTGAGGGCAAGTATTTCCGTCTACTTTTTTCTGTCAACTGCACCAAAGTGCGGCACCATTGCCGACTTTTGGCCATATAGTGTATGTGCAAAGGATGAACCAATTACATTTCAACAAAATCTGTAGTTTTCCAACATTTTAAAGGTAGAAAATTTGAAAATTGCACCATAGAAAAGTTTTCTTTGGTTGTTGCATATACAGAAAAACTCATGATATTATCTACCACCCCAAAAATATATAAGGCGCACTAATCTTTGCTAAGACAAAAAATTAAAAATTAGAAAAACTATAAAAAATAAACTAGTTTGTTTGCACATGGCTGTTACAATTTCATAGCAATATAGTGAAACCCCATTTAGAAACTTAAACACAATGACATATTTAGAACTGTATTGTTATTCCTCATTTCCTTTTTTTTTTTTTTTTTTTTTAACCCTTCTATAAAATCAAACTCATGCTTGCATATGTAAATGTAAGGTTAAAGTGCAGCTGAAGCTGATTCAGTAAATACACTTAAAGGGGAATTTAACCCAAACTTAATAAAAGCCTTCATATAAAGTATAATAAAAGTGGGGTGGCAGTGATGTCGAATAAACAATTGCTGCAATTGAACCATGATATCATGCACTTGTAAGAGTGAAACAAACTACAAATGCTGCCCTTTTTAAATATGCTAATGCAAACTATCAAACGCATTTAAGCAGACTGCAACTTTGTAGATGTAATAAAAAAACACATGTGGATGAAAATATACATATATTTATTCCCCTTTATGTCACTGCTACATATCATGAGATGGTTTCATGAATCATGGATCTGTTTCTACAGCATTAGTTTTCTGCAAATCTGCGATTGTTACTACACATTTTTGATGCTTAAGGACAATTTTAAAAAGATACTTTATGAGGAACCTATTCAGGTTCAAAAGTGATTTTGGTCTATATTAATAATTATTAATAGTATTAATATTGTTCTGTTGTTAAGGTTAGTCAGAAATCAGAGAAATGTGACTAGATTGCACACAATTAGCACAAAGGAGCAAGAAATTTGTCCCAGTGCATGCCTTTATATTCGGATCTGTTTATTCTCTTTGCAGGAGTCGATTGATTTTCCTGATGATTTTTTTGAATATGAGAAGGGAACACAGGTGAGCTTTTTAAGGCAGTTGTTTTTTCTTTCTTTCTTTCTTTTTTAAATAAATCTTTAACTAAACAGCAGTGAATCATCCTTTATCTTGTCTGGATATAGAGGAAGGTGATTTGTTGGCTGCTAAACCATGACCCTGCCCAGAGGCCCACAGCGGTCGAACTTTTGAAAAGCGATCTTCTTCCTCCTCCTCAAATGGAGGAATCAGAGCTACATGAAGTGCTGCAGCACACCATGGCTAACGTCAATGGCAAGGCCTACCGCACTATGGTGTGCCAGCTGTTCTCCCAGAGTATCTCTCCAGTGATGGACTACACCTATGATATGGACATTTATAAGGTAATATGGCTTTAATACAAAAGCTGTGTAAATCAAAAGTTACATGTTACATTTTTGGTTAAAGCAGCAGTTATGGATATTAAAAAAAGAATGTGATGTTATGCTGTAATATCAGTGACACAAGGCACAAAATTATGAAATGGCCTGCCTCAAAAATAAAAACATGACAAAGGTGTCAACAATAAAATGTTGCATAAAGTGAGTGATTTTGTGTAATATTGTACACAGCAGATCAAAATATTATTTTCTAGTCGCAGAAAACGTGTACATTCAATTCAAAAAGATAAATCTGGCAGACTCATAGCTTGATTTCAACCACTGTACATTTCGTACAAGAAGCGTAGCACTCCTGACACCAGTTATCATGCATCAGCAACAATTAGCAAAGGAAAAAAGCTGAAACTTTCAGTATAGATGATACAGTAGTACCAACCACCATTGATCACAAGAACCCTGATTGGAATCATAATGTTTAACTTAAATATACAGGAAGTCCATAATAGGCATGGAGTAACACTCCTGACAACTGATACACTCTCGATTCGAGGCACAGTGCTTTGATTAAGTTACATGCATACCACAACCAAGTATATATATATTTAGCTTTCTATTGACATCAGTTGATCAAATGGACAAGTAGGAAAGGTCTGTGTATGTAGAATCATTATCTGTAGCCTTTGAAATGAGTAAATAGTTAAAAATGGAAGATTTAACTTTTTACAGAATGTATGAGATAACTGAGAAGATATAATGTGTTGACAGTGTGATTTGAAATACAGTTTTGTGTGGAGTGTTGGACATGGCTTCATGAAGAAAAAAGAAAAAAAAACTCAATGCTTTTTCTCACTAGATTTATTTCATCTGGAATAATACATACATAAAAATAGAGAATCTCTGGGACTGTTTACTGTACGAAGTTCATTTTTTCAACATTTCTTGTTTGAAGAAATTAATCATTTACTTCGGGAGGATTTCTCTCTATTATTAGCAGTTCAGTAAAATGTAATGAAACTTGCTATTATTTTTGAGACAGGCCAAATGGTGTTGGTGTTGCAGGGTATGGTATAGTATTTGGCATGGGCATGCTTACTCGGCAAAGAAACCTAAGAGAATACTTCAGCAGTGACCGACTGTCCAGCCATTATCTGTACCATTTATCTGTTGGTATTACAGGGGAAGCTTGAGCAAATCCTTCCAAGGTCGCCAAGTTATCGCAGTGCTAACACAATGTCTTTGGACTTTTTTTTTTTTTTTTTTTGTTATTTTTTTGTTTTTACATGATTGTACTCTTGCAGTATATCTGTTTATAAAGTACAACACTTACGTTATATTGTATTTAAATATCAGTTATAAATAGCCAACATATTAGATCATTTACGCTGTTCTAACAAAGACGGTTTTAGGATAATCCCCCCCCCCTCTTGTGTTAACAGTATTGATATCTGTGCTAAAGAATATACCATTGGAAAAAACAAATCTAAAGGCCAACGTTGGCATACTTTAAATTCTGTTCATTCTGAACTCACAGTTTAGTGCATTATTCCTTACTCACCCCTAGATGTCAGTATGCACTTTTTTTTTTCTCAAGGGCTTCTTTCCTAGAGCCTCACCATCCCATTCATATAATACCAGCTGTGTTTTAAACACCCTCACAGTCATAGGGTATTAACTGTGACCCCGCGCTTTTTTGTTTTACCCCAGGGCAGTTTTAATTTCAACAGTGCAAAACTGCAGCAGTATGTGTATGAGACAATCACCAGGGTCTTCAGAAAGCATGGTGAGTAACTCACACTGTTTGGAAGTGTCCTACATCTCGGTTTCTGCCTGAGAACACTTATTGACCTGTTTTGGATTACAACACCATACAATGTAATGTGACCAGCTGTAAATTCTTTATCTTTAGATATTTCCTTATTTTATGTTTCCAGCCTCAGTAATACAACCATGTCATGTTAGATTAACAAACCAAACAGTTAATCATTAATATTATTATATCATTTGTAAATAATCATGACGACATGAACTATACTGAGAATGCCCTAAGTGAAATATATTCATGAAACTTTGTGTAAGATTTCAAAGGATTAACTATTTGTTCCTATTATCTTTTTTTTTTTTTTCATAACCCATGTAGTTTAATCTTAATGTGTCCGTATTTGTCCCGTGTGACTGGTTTGGTGCTGGAGGATCACAAATAAGATAATAATGATAGTAATAAAAATCATAATCTCTTCAAATTTTCATTTTGAATTTCACTTTTTACTCAAGTGCAAGTTGTCAGCAAGTATACTATTCTTCCAATCCATTATATATACTACTTATGTATGGTGTATCTAATTCTTGCTGACTTCGGGTGAAAGGTGTGGTGCAGACTGAACAGTTTGCCAGCCTGTCTAAAGCAGCGTCCACATAGGAAGCAATGAGTGACAAACAATTTAAGCGATGAACGAATCCACCTCATGACACAAGCAAATCTTGCTCGTGGTCAACTTTGGTTGCCTAGGTAACCCTTTTGCATATTTCCTGCTTTCAAATGTTTTTGACTGAAACCATGGGCAGTGAACAGCTAGTTTCCCATAGGAAGTATAAACCTGTAAGCAGTATATACGTAGTTCACTAATAATAATTATGTTACTAATAATAATTCAATTAGCATTAGCTTATATTATTAAGCTCACGTTGCCTAACATTATCATGATAAATAGCTTATTATTGTTATTATGATTGTGCAGCAAATATAGAACAGAGACTCTTGTACTTGATGTACGAGGAAGGGTTAAATGTATATAAATATATACTCGTGGGAAATACTGACCATTTCAGAAACATGTACCCAAGCATGGCATTTCCGGTTATTATCCTTGTAACATTTCTGTGTGCATTTCTGTGTAAAAGTTCTGTGTATGAACTCATCTTCATTGTTTTTCGTCGGAATATGTTTAAGGGAGCTCAGTGTTTGGCAGCATCTTTCAGTCAATAATATCTTTAAACTCTGATTGGTAATCGTTTAAATTGCAATCGTTGAACTTCATACCCGCCCACTTCACATCGCTTCAGAAAATTTCGTCTCTCATTGATAATTTCGTTGGCTTTCATTGACTTTGCATGGTCGCTTGACAGTTCACTTTCTGTGTGGACGCAGTTTAACACAAACACTAGCATTCACACTCGTTCACATCTATGTAAAATATAGAGTAGCCACTTAACTTCATCTTCATGTGCTTGACTATGGGAAGAAACCAGCGCACCCAGAGGAAACCCATACAGGCATGATTAGAATGTTCAAACTCCACACAGAAATATTCCGCCACCAGGTTTAAACCCAGAACCTTCTTGCTGTGAGGTGATAGCATCAATCACTTAAATTAAAAAACACATTAAGCACCATCATGCTGCTTACTTATTTAATGAAAAATAAAAGCGATGTTCTTTCGAGTATGGCTCTTTTAGTGTGTAGATCTTGGCCAGTCAGGTCTCTGTGCACTCTGCACACTACTTGTGTTGTAAATGTACAGTGTCATTAGGTTCCAGAATTACCATGCGTTGCCCCGATTTCCAACTATTACAGCTCAACACACGTTTTGCGAACAATCCAATCCATTACATCATATTGCGCAACAGTTTAACATGCACAATTATTGTGTTGCTATGAGCTGCATGGGGGAAGAACCAAAACTATTTAAAATAACACTTTTTCAAAAGCCTCCAGTAAACAGATTATGACTGTCAGTGGGGATGTTGTTTTTAACTATAATAATACAATAATTCAATAAAAAATACTGAGTGTAGCTTTTGCTCTCTCCAGAAATTTCTTGTCATGGAATTGTGAATAATCTGGTACTTAATGTTGCTGGGAAATGAGTGAGGGCTTTAGGTTTGAAATCTATGAAATGTTTTGCCTGGTAATAAGAATGCAAACAACTGCTAAATTTTTACAGGAATAAGAAAAATTCTTATGAATGTATGTTTTCTGTCCTTTTATGCAAAAACACTTGGCTTGTGTATAAAACCATTAGGTTTTGATTACAGGGTGTTTTGTACATCAGCCAAATTTGTGCAGTGTTTGCTTTATATCCATGCTGTGTAGCGTTACTATGTCTTTTAATGTGGTCTTATAATGTCCTTGTTTCTCCATCTGTCTTGGATCATAAAAGACTTTAATGTTGCCTAATATCATGCTGACTCACTTCTTGCCCTATTATGTTATGGTGTGATGCTGCTAGACACACCAAGAAAAATTAATTTTTCCTTTTACAGAGCAGTGCGTATTTTGCCAATCTGGGTGTTCTTGAAAATCAGGAGAGCAGCTAATTGTTCCCAGTTTGCTTCTTAGTATTAAGAACTCTATTATCAGATTAAATTGAAGTGCACTTGTGTAGACGGTATGGGAACACACAAGGATCAGCTTAAAAAGTTGATTCTGCAAGTAAGCGTGCAGCATGGAAGTTCTTGTCCACCAGCAGAGCTTAATGACTGTCCTTGGATGCACAGTGCTGTCTCTAGAAGTTTCTGGGAGTTATTTCTATGCTGATAATGATGTGAGATATGAGGCACTAGATTTATGATTGGTCTCTTGCATGCTTCTTTGACAGGCTTTTAACTGTCTGAGTAAGACTGGATAGTGACATGCAGTTGTGGCATGGACACCCTCTTGCACTGTACTGAATATTAAATACAGTGTACTGACATTGTTAGAAAGCAGCTTTACAGAGCAAATAGATTTGGTTGTGACTATACACTTTTCTGTATAAGTCTATACATCCCTAAGGAGCATGCCTGTGGTGATGGTGGCAACCCATCCTCCTTTGGGTGACGAGATGCTGTAGATTGTCAAGAGCTTCCATAACTGTGTCATCTGTTTAGAGTACAAACTGTGCAGCAGGAAGTTAATTATATTTTTAAACATAATGTCTAGGTTGTCGTCTTATACTCTAACTGTATTGGTACTTGTAGTCCTTAGCCATTTTAGAAAAACTGTTGTATCAACAGCAGTCTAAAGCCATCTTCACATTTCCTGAGTGTGAATTTAGGTTCATATGAAACATCACACAAGTCGGTGCGAGGGTTGAAGGGTCAGGTTCACTGGTATCTCAGAAGTAGCATGTCTACCTCATTGGAAACAGAGAGAGAGAAAGAGGGGTTGTTGGGTATGTTCTTTTTTTAGCATAATGGTTAAGAACCATGTTTATAAGGTGCTGAGTGCAAGCAGGGACTCCGGTAAGATTAGCTATGACAGAGTAACCAAAATGGGAGAGCCAGGAAGAAGACAGACATGGTGGCACCCTGTGATGTAAGGCAGTCAGCAACTCCATCAACAAACTGGAGTGACCATGTGAGAGTGGAGATGCAAATGTCTCAATTTACCTATACTCTCTATGCCTGAGAACCCCCAGATCAGCTCCTTTAACTGATAAAAGCGCGAGCAGGCGATAAGGCACTTGTTTCAACGCTGGACCGACCAGTCAGACCACGTCTTGCGTCACTGCTTCCGCACTACGGACTGGAAAGTTTTCTGGACTGCCGCCAACAATAATGTGAATGACTACACTGAATACGTTACCGGATACATTCACAAATGCATCGATGACGTCGTACTGCAGGTTACTGTATGGACTTATCCCAACCTGAAGCCATGGGTCAATGGAGAAGTGCGCGCTGTGCTCAGAGCGAGGACAGCTGCATTTAAATCGGGAGACCCATGTGCGTACAGAAAAGCACGGTACGATCTGAGAAAAGGACAGTAAAAACGGCCAGGGGACAGTACAGAGAAAAGGTGGAATCCTGTTACAGTGGATCAAACATCAGGCACATGTGGAGTGGGCTAAAGACCTTCACAGACTACCAGGGAAAGAGATACAACATGGGGGAAGTAACTGCTTGCTGCAGTTTGAACACCTTCTATGCCCGCTCTGCGCACAGCAAGCCAGAGTTTCTGTCAGAGCAGGACAGTTGTCCTTTTCAGATCCCTCGGACAGATGTGTGTAAATACAACACACGGAAAGCTCCTGGACCGGACAACATCCAAGGCTGTGTTCTAAAAGCATGCGCTCAGGAACTGGCGGATGTCTTCACAGACATTTTGAATCTTTTCCTGCTCCTGTCTGTAGTCCCCACATGCTTCAAGAGGACCACCATCGTCTCTGTCCCGAAGAAACCTAATGTGAGCTGCATCAATGACTATCGCCCAGTAGCACTCACCTCCATCATCATGAAGTGCTTTAAGCGTATAGTCAAAGCCTGCTACACTCGACCCATTTCAGTTCACCTACCGGTCAAACAGATCCACATACGATGCAATAGCGCTGGCTCTGCACACTGCTCTCTCACACCTAGACCACAAGAACACTTATGTGCGGATGCTGTTTATTGACTACAGTTCGGGTTTCAACACCATAATTCCATCGAGGCTTGTCATGAAGCTCCGGGATCTACGCATCAGTGTCTTCTTATGCAACAGGATCCTGGACTTCCTGACGGGCAGACCACAGGTGGTGCAGATTGGCAGTGTGACATCCTCCACTCTAACGTGGAACCAATATAGTGATGTAATATGGTCATATCTTCTGGTTGTAGTAGGGACTCTTGCTGCTACAATTGTGTACTAACTGGAGCTTATTTATGCATCTATTGGAACATCCAGACAGCAAAATATTACAATAATCTAATGCAAATGTAACAAAAACATACACAAGGGTTTTTTTTTTTGCCTTTTTGTCATGTACAGTGACATCATATTTCTTATCTTTTGAGATGGAAAAAGGCTAGCCTGATTATATAATCTATGTAACATTAAAATAAAAGACTGGGCTCAATAATCACACCATGGTCTTTTACTGCTGGTAAAAGCAGGAACAAGCGGATGAAGATGAAGGTCTTTTACTGCTGCACATGATGTACGTTTAGCTGTCTTTATCTGCAGAGTTGCACTATTACGTGTTTTCAGTATACTCCTTCTCTAGACCTTAGCCCACATACTCCACAGACACAGGTATGAAAATTGGCACCGTAAAAATGTATTTGCACTCTCATTCAAAGTTTTACTATACACTACAAGGAATTACAAGAAAAACAAACTAAAATTAGATTTTTATGATTTATTTTTCCATATTGAGGCATAATGATGACACTACCTGCTCGCATACCCATGACAAAATGTGAGGGTCTGTAATTTTGATTCAGGCATTATCCTTTCAGAATAACATGACAGCGGCCCAATTTCCGAATTTCTTCCATTTCCAAATAGTACATAATAATTAGCATTAGCAGAGAACAAAATGAACTGCAGGAGGACTTACTTAACAAAAATGTCTTTTATTCTACTTTCATTTTTGCTCAGTATCGGCTCTGTTTTCCTTTCTACCTTATAGACTTTTGAGATAACATTAAACTAATCTTATAGTTGATTCCACTCAATAATTTTTTTCTCACTCAGGTGCAGTAAGGTTACAGACCCCACTCCTCCTGCCAAGGAACAGGAAGCTATATGAAGGCTGTGAGGTGGCCTGCTTTATGGACCACAGTGGTATGCTGGTCACTCTCCCTTATGACCTGAGGGTGAGTGGTTTAGGATCGAAATGTACAACCTAATGATGGTTTGTGATGCTGAAATGGACCTCAATGCTAAATTCCAACAGAAGTTTTGAGAGTGTTTGTGAAGCCTCAGTCTCTTAACTGCCATGCCTGTTAGATATTGTGTTGTCTTTTGTTATTTTTTAAAAGAACATGTTGACATTTTATTTTTTACTAGGTCTCATTTGCCAGATTTGTGGCCCGAAATGGCATTTCACATCTTAAAAGGTAGGTTTACAAAAAGCCCATTTGAGACACGTAATCCAGTAACTCATATCTATGATATCTAATAATTTAAGAGTATATAACAAGTTTAAAAAAATATTATATTTGGGTTGCAAAAGTATTTCACACCGCTATGGAAAATCAAGATGATTCCATTTTTATTATCCTGCCATGGTGCAAAGCTGGATATATTCATCAGTATGTCCATCCATCTGTAATCATTTTAATTCCACGCCAGAACTCGGAAACTGTTGGGGATTCAAGTTTCATTAAGCTTAGCAGTTACTTTACTAGGCCGTGTATTTGTGCTTTTTGATATTTTGGAATTTTTTGCCATTCATAATTTTTTACAAAAATATATGGCATTAATTAAAGGGATTTTATTTAATTTGTTTGAAGCCAAAATGTTCAGTAGTAATATAAAACGAAGTTGGTTTGTCTCACATCTGTGGTTTGCTTATTTGTCTAATATCTGAGTAATGTCCAGGTAATGCCCAAATGAGCTCCTGTATGAATGGCACGGGTAATTGTCCAGACAGTTCACACCGAGCGAGCAGGTTATACACTAGTTTAGGTCAGGGTTTTTTTAATACCTGCACTGACCCAACCCTTTGTAAGAGCTGACTTGTCTTGCAAAAACATGAGTTGATTAAGGACATGACATTCCAACCGATATTTTTAACCTAATATAGAGAAAACAGCCATTTGTTCTTACATTTTCTTAACGAACTCAGTGAATTGATTGTGAGGCTATATCATAAACAGAGACCATATCTGTTTAGTGTGAATACATTTGCAATCCACTGTAATTATCAGTGTCTTCAGTTTTACTATGTATAAGTATGTGTTTAAGGAACATAAACTTCTTTGTTTTATTTCACAAACAACTGACCACATAAAAAGTTTGTCACTTGGAGCATTTATTAGCAGAAAGTAACAATTGGTAAAAATAAATAAGATGCTGTTTTCAGACCTTGTATCTATCTATCTATTTGTCTGTCTTTCTCTCTCTTTTCATCCCAAAATATAATAAGACGATGTACAAGAGGCATCATTGTGGAAAAAATCTTTTCTCAGCTTTCCTCCTTGGTCTACCCATGGCTTGGCTTGCCGAAACCCAGCAGTGTGCAGTGTCTGTTGGACTGTCTGTCTTGTGATTTTGCCACCAGCAGAGGCCAGATTCACCAGGATGGCCCTTGGTGGTGATCCTTGGATTCTTTTTCACCTCTCTCACTATCCTCCTGGCCAGCACAGGTGTCACTTTTGGCTTCCGACCACGCTGAGATTTTCCACAGTGCGGAAAGTCTTGTATTTTTTAATAACACTTTGCACTGTAGCCACTGTAACTTGAAAACATTTAGATATGGCCTTATAACCCTTTCCTGACTTGTAAGCAGCCACAATGCACAGCCGCAGGTCCTCAGTGAGCTCCTTTGTCTCAGCCATGACTGTCCACAAACCAACTGCAGAGAGCTGCTGTTTTTCACCTGTTCAGTTAATTAAAACAGCTGTACCCAATGAATCAGGGTAATTAGGATGCTTTAGAACAGCTTGGGCTATTTGGAATGGTATAGAACTTTGGATTTTCCCACAGACTGTGACAGTTTGCAAAGGGTATGTATAATTTTGGACATTCCACTTTTTGTTCAAATGTAAATAAAACCTTAGAAATATTTTTTTCCATAATGATACCTCTTGTACATCGTCTTATTATCTTTTGGGAGAGGCCTGTTTATTCAACTTGCTGGTTGAATAAAATTAACTAAGTCAAAATTTGCGAGGGGTATGAATAATTTCGGGCTTGACTGTAATGTGTGCCACAGAACATGATTATTATTAATAAGTCCTGCTGTTGATCAGGTACAGTATCGAGCGTGTGTTCAGGCCACGGAAGTTGGACAAGGCTCATCCCAAAGAGCTGCTGGAGTGTGCTTTTGACATTGTTGTGCCTGTTACAAGCAGCTTACTCCCTGATGCTGAGACCATCTACACCATCTCAGAGGTTATACAGGAGTTCAGCGTGCTCCAGGTGCCTGGCCTAGGAGGCTGAATATTAAATTGAATTGTATTGTTATTGTTGTTGTTGTCATTATTATAATTTTTAAAATTTATTAATTAATTTAATTTTTTAAATCTTAGTTTTCATTTTACTGTAAGTTTCTGCAGTCCAGCAAGTAGCTAGTATACACATTTGTATTTTCTACCTGGTAATGGTAATTCAATAGGAATGTAGCAAAGACATGTATTCAGTAAATATTAGTAATCAAGATAGCATGTATATGGCTTCATACTACATTAATTTGCCCAGAGATGGTCACTGAATTTAGAAATTTGTACAGGAAATGAGCAGGAATATCTCCTAGGGGGGAAAAAATCATAATATGGTCAAGCATTGAGGTCATATACAGAAATATCATAGCATTTTAAATATTTTATTGCAGATATGAAACATCAGATTA
>JBCNYH010000023.1:27823265-27849624 GCA_039654325.1 Tandanus tandanus
GAGGAAGTGGCTGGGGAGAGGGACGTCTGGACCTCACTGCTTAGGCTGCTGCCCCCGTGACCCGACCCCGGATCAAGGGGATGATGATGATAATTTATTTTACTATCCTGTTTTTTTCCTTTAACGTAATTTTTTTTGTTGTTGTTGTTAACTTCTGGAAAATACACTCTAGCTTAATTCTTTTTGAGGTGTGTTTTACTATGAGATAAGTGTTCAGCTACTGAGCAAAAATTACTTTGTAATAAGGAAAAAATCTTTGAATGTTCTATTAGTGTGGTGTTTCTGTAATGTTGGCCATAGGTTTTCTGTTAAACAGATTGATTTAGTATTTACTGTTTTTGTCCAGTTTTATTTCTAAATAGAAAGAAATAGTCAGTGGAACGGGTTTTTGTTTTCTCTTTATCACATACTGTTTATATGCAATAACAGTTGTTGAAATCGATGATTTATTGCTAAAATGTTTACTGAAATTTATTTCTTTTATAAATGAATGAACTGACAGTTGCTCTGCTGCTCTTTCTGACTGATGCAGTTTGATGGAGAGGATCAGTTTTACATCAGTGTTAAACACTTACTCTCACACCTGCCCAAGCAGCGCTATCTCAAGTCCATCTGCGAGGAGATCCACCAATTTAAGTTTATTAAAAGGTAATACTTTTTTAAAAACGTTTTTGTGTTATGATTCACTATTCGATAAAATACAAGCTGGGGAAAAAAATTATGCCGAAAGGGTCTGAAATAATTGCCTTTCGCGTGAGCAATGCAGAAGGTACTCTGATGCGCCGATTTTCGTTCCGCAGTACATTGTGTGTTTGTCCACGAGTGCACGCTCAGTCCTAGTTAAGTCATTCAGTTTAGCAAGCCACTGATTACCTGAACCATAGGCTTAGATAATTAGTTCAACTTGGTCTTCAAGTTAGACAGAGCATGTTCGAAGACTCGCAAGAGGTAAGTTTTAAATTAGAATTTCTCCTCTAATTGCATTAGTGTAAACGTGTCATTCAGGTAACAAAACCTAACGTTAGGCCCCATTATACAACAGTTTGTTATTTAAGCTAAAATACCATTAAATTTGACAGTTCTCATGGGACATTATCTATGAAAGTTGGTTCCACGTGAAATGTAAGTATACGTGTGTTCTCTCCATCAGTCATTTATTAGTTGATTTATTTACCTTCATTATCTGTTTATCCAGGTTTATACTGGCTAAAGTTCTTCCTGAATGGGACACCCACATGGACACAGGAAGAATATACAATTTAAATGTTTTATTACTTTTTTTGTTTTGTGTGTGAAACTTTTTGCTGTGTAGAACACTAATAATCTCACAGAAGTCACTGGTTGTTTTTTCAGTACCAGATTCCACAGGTGAAATATTCCCGTCATGCAGAAACAAAGCTTTACGGAAAGTTTCGCCAGACGTTTGCCAGTTTGACTCGTATTTCAGTTTCCTAGCAGACACCATAAAGTGAACGCTACCATTCTAGTCTAGAATTCTAGAATCCAATTTCAAAGGACAAGAATCCGTATGGTGGAGCTAGATTTGGCTCCGCTAGGAGCCTTGATAGTATAGGCAGAACAGATGTTTCTAATTTGTTTGCTTGCTTCAACTCTCTATCATTGAGACCATGTTTGCTGCAAATTGCATAAGAAAAGAACAATGGAGAGGATTTATGGCATTCTGAGACATTTTGAGTTCGATGAGTGTAGAACAGGAAGTAAGATTATTTTTTGCAGCTTTTGGCAGAAAAATCTCATAAAAGCAAATTAAATAAGAAAATGTATTTTTTCACTATATTGAGAAACATATCAACCTATATGTCTATTTGGAAATTAAATATTTGTTACTTTGCAGGGTTGCAGTTGTTGTCTTGTACAGTTACAGAGACGACTACTACAAGATTCTTCTCTAAACCGGACGTCATTCACCACTCCATACAATTTATAATCAAAGACTCTTCAAGGACTGAATTAAAGTAATGTTCTTTATTTAGCTTTACGGGGGTGGGGGGTTGGTTCTTTTTACTGTTAATGACTGCAGTTTACAGTTTATTCTGCCAAAGGCACAAATTGTTCATTGTCACAGGGGTCCAGTAATTATTACCAGATTTGAGCCTTATAGAGTTCCCAAGTTTGAATTCTCTTCATAGTGGTATAACTTTTTTTTTTTTTTCTAAAAACAGAGACCTGTTTAAGAGGATTTCAAAAGTGTTCACGCAATGTATTATACATGCTACAAACATATCTATTAAAATGTATTTTTCCTTAGAACAATGCTTCCTTATTTTAAATGTGTATATAAGCAGAATGATGTGCAGAATACCAAAACAACTCTCTGCATTCATGCCTCAGTACAGGAGTTGAGTTGGGGTTTACAGATCAGCGTTCATCGTTCAAATTAAAGTATCAAGATAGAACCCTTGGGATTTTCAGTGGGAGGAGAAATATAAAAAAAATTTGAAATAAGCCACTCATGACAGAAATCACACAATATTTTTGTTTCTTTTCAAAAAGGAAGACAGAATGGAAATGGTGCAAAAAAAAAAAAAAAAAAAAAAAAGGAGATACAGCAGCTTTGGCTACTATGGTTTGCCAACATCCAAACCCAGATTTCTTGGTACTTAAACTATAGTTCACTATAAATAAATAAACTGAAAAAATAAATAAAAATGTACTCATCTATGGTTTATCTATCTTTTTACATTTACAAAATACAACCGTAAATTGCTATTATCATAATGATCTAATATTGTACTTGCATTCTTTTGCCCCTCCCACATTGCAACATTCCTTATTAAAAAAAAAAAACCCCTACTGAATCATATTCTGTGAATGTATTGTGTAATACTCTTCGGTTTGGGGGTTTTCTCTTGGCAGTGAAGCCCAAATAGAAACACTGTAGCACTTTACCGTGCTGAAGCAGTTTACCATCCTGATAAACATTAAATCCTTGGCCATGCAGCGGTCTTTCCTGGAAAATTTCACAGTTTTTTGGGTAAACAACCAAACCTAATAATACACACTGCCCGGTTTGCATCCATCATGTGAAACATAATTCTGTAGCCATTGATACAGCGAAAGTCCTTAGTGTTATTTAGTAATTAGGTACAAATAGTACATCCAATTTACAGAGTTTGCATCTAGTTATCTGATGATAAACATGAAAAGGCAAATGTCTACAAATACTAGAAATCACTGCCTGAATACATGGAAGAAAGGATTAAAAGTCCATGAAGCTCATTTCAGTGCATTCATTGGATTTGATAACTGGAATTAAAAAGTATTCTATTAGTTTTGGCCCCAGGTATGTGTATGTTATAGATATATTCTAACCCTCAACACTTGGAATGGGTTTTTTTTTTCTTTTTCAGTTTTTTAATTAACACATCTTACTGTTTAAGGACATAACAGTAGTCATGTCACGGAGATCACAAACAATGCATTTTGAAGATTAAAAAACCTAAAACCCCTATTCCTGCAGGGTGTAGATGATTCCAAATTCTGTTGTCAGTCTTTGATGTTGGTGTCTGAGATACATCAGGGTTTACACAGTGTGCTACCCAAAAACAAAAATAGCTGATGATATCCCCCAGATTGTTGTTCTTGGCTGACAGAAGTGAAATTCTGTGTTAAGTAGACCCAAGGTTTACTGACGACTAACTGCTCAAGATTAGAAAAAGATTACGCAGTGTTTTCCGATCTTCAACAAGATCACAGGAGATCAGAAAGTGCTGAAGTACTGTACTTAAACCAGCACATCTGGCCCCAACAACCATGTCAAAGTCACTAAGATCAAAACTCCTAGCCCAATATGTTTGATGTGAACATTACCTGACATTCTTCATCAGTGTCGGAATGGAGTTTATGCACTGGCTGGTATGATAGTTGCATGATGCAGGTGTTCTGATTAAAGTGACCCACATCGGGTTTGGTCATAGTAATTTTAAGTCTGTTCGTTTTTACCCTGCCAGGTCCCTGAAGGAACTACTCAAACTGCTCTTCATTTTTGGTCACTACATATCCCTACCAGTTTTTGCCTAAGTGACCTCAAACCTCAGCTCTATACTTTTAGTATAAGGTATTATAAATGATAAATCCAAACAAATAAATTGTATTTTGATGCAGAAGTCTGTAACGATGGTGAAAGTCCTCATAAGCTCAATCCCAGTATCTCTCCAGAATGCACTGTTCTTGCCTCATGTCCAAATAAGTATGCTTTCTTCTCCTGTTGCTCCGGAGAGCTATGGAAAGAATTCATCAACCTAAAAAAGGCTGGGAATGGGGAAAACAGCAACATAATAAAGTAAGACACAAGGTTTCAAAAATACTTTTTTCCTCCACTGGACACCAAAGGTCCTTCTCAACGGAAGGCAGAAGAATCCCTGGCATGTGGTACGAGCTGCTCTGTGAGCTCCATGGATGTGTATGAAACCAACAGAGATTAAAGGAAATATCCGGTAGTCCCAGCAGGAGTCCTTAACGCTGGACTCTCACATGTCCATTGCTCAGCTGGGCCCTCGGGATGCTGATCGGCTCCCCAAAGGGCAAACTCGCACTTGGAGAGAAAGTCATGCTGCAGTCGTTCCTCACACTCTGGAGTTTGTTCTCCTTGGACGACTCTGTGTACACAACTGAGTTCTTATTCATGTGCTTCTTTAGGATTACGGCCTATGGAGGAAAAGTACCAGAAGGGTTCATTAAGGCACACTGTGCAACTTCAGCAAATGAACCCTGCCAAAGTTTACGCTTGAAAAGAATACGTACGTTTCTCATGATATGAAAGGGCTAGAGTAACGAGTTATATAAACATGCAGTTAAGGATTGTCTTCTAATAAACACTGTATATCAATGATAATGAATAAGTACATCAATTACAATCACAGCTGCAATAATGGCATGTTCATAAACAACAACTGTTCTACGTAATTTCTCATCTATTAAAAATAAACTTGATTCATTATCTCTATAATTAATATTCTGTACAGCAGGCAAGCAACATCAAAGATAAAGAGTGTAGAAACAGAATGTGCTCACCTTTTTGGGTGCATCGTAGCAGGACATCTGCACACAGTTTTTCTTCTTGTTAATGAGAAAAGCCACAATAAAAAATATGACGATACACATAAGGAGGGCGGCCAGAATCCAGGCTACTGATTGGTAGATGAGCGACATCTCCATCTCAGCTGGGACATCCTCACTCAGACCACTACCATCTTAAAAAGACAAAAAAAAAATGCATTAAATATCCCATGTACTTAAATTTTTATATTACATTGTTTACATTCTAATCACTCACTCAACCGCTCAATTCTACAACTAGGGTCACGGAGAGGCCGGAGCCCATCTCAGCCGACACTGGGCGAAGACGGTGTTTACTCCAAACAGTTCACCATACCATCACAGGGGCAGCAAACATGCAACCATCCACACTCAGACCTAGGTGCAATTTGGAACATCCACTCAGCCTAATGTACATGTCTGTGGACTGTGGAAGGAAATTGGAGAACCTGGAGGAAACCCACACAGGGAGAACTCCACACAGAAATGCCCGAGCCTCGAACCCAGGACCTTCCTGCTGTGAGGCGGACATGCTAACCACTTCACCACTGTGCCGCCCTCATTCTAATCAGTTCATTGAAACCATTTATCTCCTGCAGATTTGCAAACAGTGCTAACAGGAAAATCCTATCAGGCAAATAGTATTTTACCACAAATACTCTCGCATGGATAGCACATCCCACCCACTGAGTTTCTATTGGCACACAACTTTGGGATTAAAGCTGAAGTCAACCCAAAGCATCTTTCACATCTCTGACCACCTTTCTACAGCTTTGGTCTGACCACCACTTTAGTTTAAAACGGAAAAAGAAGAAGTCGTATGTAGCTCTCTGGCATATAGACATGGCAAGAGGTTCAAATGTAAACATTATGGTTATTAATGTTTTAAAAACATTATAGTTAATAACAAACTACATTGGACATATGTTGGATCCACTCCTTCTGCTTGTGTGATTCTGTGTAACTGGGACGGTGTATGGATGATATGGTGGTGGTGTTGGCGGTAGAGTTCTACCTGTAACAGGAACTTCTGTATGTACTGTGATCCAAACTTCACTTTCAGTGAGTGTAACTGTGTCACTGGCTTTGTTTTTAGGTTTGCTTGTTGTTGTATACATCACTGGCACTGAGGTCGTTGTAACGTCTATGAACAGAAAAAACAAAAAGCAGTGGTCTAAGTGTCGGTTCTATGAGTACAAGTGAGATTCATTTGCAACATGGGACAGGTAACCCAAATTCTTCTACCTCAACAGTAAACTCTGAATTATTACGTAGCCTTATGGAGTCTCACAGTAGACATAAAACTATCTCTCTCACACACACACACACACACACACAGTTCTTCCTCCAAAGTCCTAAAAAAAAAAATCTAGAATATATTCTAGAGCTATTGTACTTCACCTGAACTCAGATGTGTTATACCCCTTTCACACATGCATGTTGTAGCCAAAGTGATCACCACGTTCTTGGAAAACGCAGTGGACAGGGTGATGAACGTAAGTGAACATATTTGTCATGATTGACAGCACTCAACAAGTATGTTAAAACACAGAACGGAGAAATATTGTACAGCTCGTAGACGGGTTGTCCAAAAACGTACATAGTGAAAAAGATCAAAGCTTTTGGTTGTGGAGCCTGAGAATCATCATCACGTCCTCCTCCATCACCAAGCCAGAGATTTTAATCCACCTGCACCGAACTTGCTGTCTCTCAGTCTCCCAAACTGTCTTTTTCAGATGGATACGCACTGGACATCACTCATCACTGTTCAGACTGTTGCCAGATATTGGAACAATCTTCTCATTTTAAATGACCATTAAAAACCTAATTATAAAGTGTGGATAGTGATTAGATGACTAATTGGCATGTGTTCAGGAAATAACTGAGCAAATACACTTTAGATTTATTAGAGTGGTAGCAAAGATATTTCATTTAATAGTAGAAATAGAATACATTAAAAATAGTATTTGAAATTTACATGAAATAATATTTAATTTTAATCCAGGATTTAAATTCTGCTCCTCACAGCCCACACACCTGCTGTATAATATCTACATCACGTAAATTACGTTCATCACTCTCTGGGCTTTATTTGTTGTTCTGGCTTTGTGGTCCTTTTTAAACCAGTATTATCCAGAGGTCTTTGTTCATCCACCGTTATTTTGACTAAGCTGCTCAACAGAAGCTTCTGGGTTATATATCACATTCTGTATACTTGTCAGCTCCACAGAGATTACATTTGCAAGCCTGTCAGTCCTCATTTTTTATTTATTTTTTTAAGTGCAAGCCTGAGCGGAGGTTTGTTAGCCCATTTTCATTTATTCAGTATTTGTTTTCCTCTTTCTATAATAAATTCATTCTCACTGCCTGCTACATCTGTACTTTCTCCAAATAGCACTACAACAAATTATGGTTAATTGAAGCCTTTCTACATGATATTGTTTCATCTTTAACAGGTAATTAAATGAATATAAAATATTGTGCCTAATCAGATGATATGGCTCCGTGATGAAATTGTATAATTTGGGTAAACTATGAATACATCATATTTCAGTGGATGGGTGTTATCTTAAGGCAGACAGACATTTATTAACACTATTTTGTCACATACCTCACACATAGTACAGGCTTAAATAAATTACTCTCAGTGCATCTTAAATCTAGACAGTTAAATCAGCCTCAGCCTCTATTTCATACATGTCTGCTGGTGCTCATGCCAGGTCAAATACCAGCACAATACATTTAAAGCACTGAAGAACAGCACTTTTGAATCCACGAGCTCTCAGATGGCCAACAGGGAAGACAGTAATGTCATCCCTCCATCCCCTCCTTCCCTTTCAGGTAAAGGTTTTTCTGTCACAACATTCGGAAGCCTAAGCCAGTATTTTTGATTGAATTATTTCATTAACCCAGCATGGTAACAGTGATTGTATTACATTTCTGATACACACCATATAATCAGCAGTTGGCATCAGGCCACTGGTGACTTACCCAGACACCGTGGACAGCACTGTCCCTTACGAAGCACTGGCACTTTGCATTTCAGAGCTGGACATCGCTGGGAGAAACACTGAATGGTCCCATTGTTGCACAAGCAACTAGTGCAAGTATTCGGTTTCCAGGAATCACCAGCTAAAAGGATGTCTCCATCACTGGAGATACAATATTCTTTCTGGCTGTTATTGACAGGAAGGAGGGAGCTGAGTGTGTCCTCTGCAAGACACAGTGTACGTGGTAAACACAAGCACATCACTTCAATTGTCAAATATTATATTAATGATAGCAGGTTGTGGGTTTGCATAAAAAATCTAAAGGCAATGCACATTTCAGTCATCACTCATAACAGTTAACATTTACAGACTGTACACTTTGGGAAAGATTACACTGTTAAAAAATGACTAGTAGGAGTGGTTGCCAGGCATTCATTCAGATCTGACTAGGGCTCGAGCCTCATACCAAAGCATGCTTTGTTGTTTACTCCATGTTACAGGCTATCTGGAAGCCAAAAGACAACCTACCCCATTTCTTTCCCTAGGGTGGTCAGGCAAAGGCATCCAGTTTGGTCTTGTTAATTTATTGGTCTGGGCTACATAGTAAAACGCCCCTGTAGAGAGCAGGAACCTCTCACCCATCAAACAGAAATATGCTAATAAAACTCCTGAGCCATGCTGTACATCATATGGACTATCCCTCACTCTCATTTGCTGCAAAAATGTGCAACTCGAGAAAAAACAAATTTTCGTTCCAAGTGAGGGTACCATCTGTTAACAATCAATCGTCTTTCATCTTATCTTAAGACTGTACCTGTATTTAAGGTGTCTTAGAAATACCTCTAATTGCTTTAAATTTGGAAAGATACCCTGGCAGATGTGGCAGCAGGTCCCTTTGGTCCTTGTTGGTGTCTGGCAGAGGGCAGGGGGGCATACTTCTGTGTCACACAGCACTCGGCCTTGTCTACAGGTACAGCGGGTGCATTCGTCCAGGTTCCAAGTATCGCCTTCCACATAAAGCTCATCTCCAGGCGCTTGGCAAACCACCATGTCCATTCCCTCAGGATGACCACTGCCGAACTCCTCTGGATCAAACCCAGAAGATTTAGAACTGGTCAGTTAAAATTAATGTTTAATTATGATTTAAGTACATTACAAGGCAAGTTCTACTCTTAGTTATTGACAGGTCATATTAAAGTAAATGGGTTGTGTTACTTCATTTCAACTTATGTTTGGGTTCCCCTTCCCCCAAGCCTGACCATATTTTGCAAGGATTTTAACTTTCCTCAGACACATACTTTCACTTTCAGATTCAGAGACAGGATTAGTCTCCGGGACCTACCAAGATTTTACCAAAGAATGATTTAAGAAGAATGCATTTAGTGTTTTGAAATGGTCAAGTTTCTATTATATTGTCTATTAAATTGTATTAAAGTAACATTGTTGTGATTGTGATTGTTTTTGCCAAACTCTGAAGGACATGCTCAATGATATCATTATAATGTTATGCTTTAACAAACATGCTAAGGACAGAAAGGCAGAAATGAAAGTGTGCTTGTAATGATTTGAAACCTCTAATACCAATAAGTCAGCTTTTTGTTTTTGCTTTTAAAACCATCAAATATCAAGAACTGACATAAAACAGTGTGCTCAGGTCAGAATTCTACTAATCCATCATTAACCTGATAAATCATTCTAATTAGACTCTCGTCCCAACATAATTTATACATACCCTCACAGCTGGGACAGCACTGGTGTGGCCTTAGCACAGGATTTGTGCAGCTGGGTGCAGGGCAAGAGATGAGGACACACATCTCCCGTCCAACATGGCAGTAACAGTCCCTGCAGCCATCGTGCCAGCTCTCGCCCTCTTCAAACTGCTGGCCAGTTGCAGTCAGGCAGTGGCTGTGCACTGGAGGAGATGTGGGAGGACTAATGACATGCTCACTTTCTGAAGAAGGGACAAAATAAAAAAAAAACCTATTAACTAGAATCACCACCTGGCTGTTATATGCCTCTATGCACTAAGACCACAGTAAACTTGACCTTTGACCCTCCAAACTTTACTCAGTCCATCCATGATTCAAAGTATTAAAGTCTAAAGAAAATCCCTCAAAGTGTTCGAGACGCCGCGCTCACAAAAATGGCCCAACGGGAAACATAATCCGACCCTGGCTATCACCAGTGTAGATGTTCCTGTGTTACAAAGAACCCTTAGTTCCTGCTCTGTTTAACTCCCTGTTACCACGGAGATACTCAAATGAACTTACAATTTTTTTTTTCTTGCTTTTGTAAATATTGACACCAATTTATTTTTAATCAAAATATATATCCTAGATTTAGTCTGGACATGCAATTGTTTGTTTCATGTCCAAAATAGGCATTTATTTACTAACATAGCTAAAGGTTCTTCTATAATCTACACTTAAAATGAATATTTGGGAATAACGTATACCCTAAACTAAAGCATTTTTTAAAAAAGGTTCAATTAGAATAAATAATCTTAAGCTGGCACTGTTTACTCACTTTCTATAAAGCTGAGGGAGAGAAAGAGAGAGAGAAAGACAGAGAGAGAGAGAAAGAGAGAGAGAGAAGAGATTTAAACCTTCTCTCTTTATATTTTGTGTCACTGGGATGAAAAGCAATTTCATATCTCAAAACTTACACCATGCTTACACAATACTGACAAAAAAAATTAAAGATAAAAATATTCTCTCTTTTGTTCTGAATGCCCATTTCATTTGTTTAAGTTACTATTCAGAAATAATGTATAAAAATAATAGATCATCCATATTTAATAGCATCATTTACTAGTTTAAAAACTTTAAATATAATGTAAAATTTAAGGCTTTGTCCATAAACCTGTAAAATAATAAGCCAAGGGAGCTTTCATTACTTTTCACAGTGCCAGCTATCAGGTATTATTTACAATCCCAATTCTCCTAACACTACCTAATAATAATAATAATAATAATAATACAGAGCACTTACCTTTGCAGAGGCAGATGTTGCAGCCTTTTCTATTCTGCTTATAACCATCACTACACTGTTTGTCACATGTGAAGGGGGCACACTTGATGCAGCGACACATCTCACAGCCATGTTTATTTCTCCTGTGGAAATATAATCCCACTATTAACGTAGGACACCAACATTAGTCACCAGTTTACCTGGTCTTAAGTAAAAGACAATTACTAAACTAAACACACTTACGACACTGAGAGCCTTTTTTTCTTTTGAATGCACAAAATATTTAACAGATATACATACAGATACAGCTACACTATTCTGTCTAGTTAAAAATACAACTTGTCAGAATGGTATACAGGAGAAACGGGTGCGAACTGAAAAGCGGAGTGAGGTCCTGTGGGATGCAACAAAAAGTCACACAAGATTAAAGCCTCTGTGTGAAAAACAAAAATCGCAATTCGGACCATTTAATCATTCAGCTGCTTGGTCAATACAAAAAATAGAATTTTTGAAAAAAAAAACATTTTTTTTTTAAATAAAGACGCATCTAAACTTGAAAGAATTATTGATTTGTAAAAATCCACAAATCTGACACTGCTGGCATTTCTGCTTCAGTGGGTTTTTCAATTTTCAGTGTTTAACAAGGTTCATCACAAACATTCAACTTTCTTTCATCTTATTTGCTGTAGCATGTGTTCTGCAAGTTAGAATTCACCTAATAGCCAGCAGGTGTGTTATCTAACAAGCCAAACTGATTGAATGGAACATATAGTCAGTAGGAGTTTTGGAAACCAACAACGAAGCAGCTAGCCATACACTGAGCCCAGTCTCCCCAAGGAACATAAAATCTCACAATGGCTGTATGGTTACATAATGATGCTCACATAGTACAGGTGATACATATATAATATTTATAATCATTTCTTTAAAAAATATTTAACAAATTTTGAGCAATCTGTGTATATGAGCATAAAGGTCAATAAGACAACCCTGTGCCCAGCTGCTAATTATAAAAAGGTACACTGGAAAGACCACAAAGCCAGATGGTCAAACATCGAAACACCAGGGCATCTGGTTCTGCTTTCTTCCCTACTTCTGTACTCCTCTTTGAAGTGTACAGATAAAAGCAGCACCACAAATTTTGTAAGATCCATGTGGTGCGCATACAATTCCATCACTCACAAATCTACCCAGTTCCCACAAATATACTATTTATTTTTCATCATGTCTTTTTCTTTAAGGTTCTGATAAGAAAAAGTCCTCAATACCACAATATTTCAAGGCTTTTAGAGGTGCCACAATAAAATCCATTACCAAAAAAAAATTAATAAATAAGTAATTTGTTTGGTACTACGAGGAGCCTTCACAGACCAGGCCGTCCCTTCAAGCTAGATGGAAAAGCAAGAAGAAACTGGACAGAGAAGCTAACGAAAAACCACTTTGGACTGCTAAAAAACTTTGTATGGGAGGGTTGCAAGAGGAAAGCAACTCCTCCATTGAGCTTCATTAAGATGCTCCTTAAAAATCCTGAGGTGAAATGGAAAAAGGTGTTATGATCAGATGAGACCAAAATTATACCAACTCCAAATGGTATATGTGGTGGAAAGCCAATTCTGTTTTTTTTTATTATTATTATTTTTAACTGTTGCTATTACAGATTTTACTTGGCTTACTATGCATACTTGGAATACATGCATACATAAACAAATGTATACACGCGCACACACACACACACACACACACACACGCACACACACATACACATCAGCCATAACATTAACACCAATTGAGTGGTCTGTTGCTAGGCAGTCCCATACACAGAAAGCAACAATGCATTGTGTTTTGACATCTTTCTATCACAGCCAGCATTAACAGTTCCAGCAGTTTGTGATGAATCGACCCAATCGTTTAGCCATCACAAAGTCACTCATATCCTTGCGCTTACTCATTTTTCCTGCTTCCAACACATTCATTCATTCATTTTCTGAATCGCTTAATCCTTATTAGGGTTTCGGGGAGGCTGGTGCCCATTTCAGCCGACTCTGGGCGAGGGCAGAGTACACCCCGGACAGCTCGCCAGGCCATCGCAGGGCAGAAACACGCTGACGGCAACGCAGCCTACTCTTTTCGAAAGTCGGCAATGGTTGCTTCCAACACATCAACTGTAAAAATTGTTAGCGTTTTGACTAATACATTCTACTCCTTGGCAGGTGCCACTGCAATGATATAATTAATGTAATTCACCACATCTGTGAGTAGTCATAAAGCTTTTAATGTTATGGCTGATCAGGGTATAATCACACTACATGGTCAAAGGTTTGTGGACACCCTACCATAAACGAGCTGTTTGAACCTGGCAGAAAATGAGCTGTTCGAACCTGCCAGGCCACATGTAGTCCCCAGTTTGCTGTTTTAATCTATGTTATTAATATTTTCAAACAGTAATTTGTAAAGAACTTTGCTGCTGTAATGCATGACTTCCTGATTAACTGGGGTATGAATTTGAGGTTACACTGAGGCCAAAGTCCCTTCTTCATTCATCAGCATTCTTGAAGATAAGAGAACACACTAACCAAATGAGGGAGAAATGTGTTGACAGGGATACTTTAGGGAATAGATATTAAAGTAGCTATTTATTTGTATTTTTGTTAAAACCAATTATTCCCTGAAGTAGGGTAGGGTTGGATCTTTCAGTGTGAGCTGAAGCTACTTCACCAAAGCAGCTTCTTTTAACTGTTTTATTAACCTTTACAAAGGATGGCAATAATCGTGGAGGACATGCAATTTCCCATTTATTGCTAAGCATGTTAATATAAATTTCCCCAAATCCTCAGCCATTGCTTACGGACACCTTAATTTCATTTAAATATGTTTATTGAAGTTATGATTAACTTATTGGTCACTGCCTCACCGTCATATATACACATATACATCTATCTGTAGACTGTGTGCAGGTTGGTGCAGTAAGTTTATGCTCACAAGCTGAAACATCAGTAATGTATGTAATATATCCGTGTACGATAGAAACTTGCAGTGGACAAACAGAGCCAGGTCTTCTTATGACCTTTTAAAAATAAGCTTTGTGTAATGTTAGGCTGTGGAATTTCACTAGGGGCTATTGCTGGCTCGACAAATTCCATCCTGTCTCTTTCAGTGGCCCTGTTACAGCCTGTCAGATCAGATGATATTTTAGCTCTACTGAAAAGGGAAACGATTTAAGTCCCCTATTGTTCAGAGCCCCAGGGTACCGCACTGGGTCAAACATTAAATACAGATAACTTGCCCTCTGCACACTGGGATGCACTCTTTTTTTTTTCACTCTGACCAAACTGTCGATGTCATGGTCTTGAGACTCCTTTTTGCAGAAAGCATAAGATTTTGGGCATAATTCGGTTGAACTCTGGCACATAAGGGCCTGTAAAGTCAACTGTAAATTAATTTTGGACCAAATAGTAAGAAGGCACACTTCAGGTTTTTAATGGTGTTGGGAATCTGGTACAAAAATGACCCAAATACACTGAATACTCACAAGCAGCCAGCTGTAAGGTTTGGTCTGATTAAAGGAGCTGTGTCACATTATACTTAAATTTAACTGCCAAAAAGTCATAATTATGTAATGCATGTCCACGTTTTTTAAACAGCCTTTCAACTTGTCTTTCAGTCAAAAGGAGTTTAAAGTTTTTGAATCTGACATGGAGCAGGTACAAATGAATTGCAAAATTTTGAAAACTTGTTGGGCTGAAAAGTTTCAAAAGATTGAAATCCTATTGCAAACTCCTAGCAATTTTGTTGTATGAACCTAATTCATGTCTACTATACTTTGTAAACCTAATTTCCATCTTTATAAATGATTGTCTTATTTGATAACCCCATTGATGTTATTTTAGCTATTTTCTTCAAACAACCATGATTCCGCCTCTTTAAGTTACGGCTTTGTTGTAGGCGTTACATTTACATTTAGAGGTTGTGACAGCGGCACGGTGGTGCAGTGGTTAACACGTTCAGCTCACAGCAAGAAGATCCAGGGTTCGATTTCCAAACACGGCGCGTTTCTGTGTGGAGTTTGCATGTTTTCCCCGTGCTTGCACTGGTTTCCTCTGGATATTCTTGCTTCCTCCCACAGGTCAAAAAATGCACAGTAGGCTAATTTGCTGCTCGCCCCTAGGTGTGAGTGTGAATGGTTGTGTGTGTTGGCCCTGTGATGGCCTGGTGAGCTGTTCAGGGTGTACCTCGACCTCGCCCAGAGTCGGCTGAGATGGGCGCCAGCCTCCCTGCGACCCTAATTAGGATTAATCGGCTTAGAAAATAAGTTTGTAGTTGTACATGGACTAAATGAAAAATTAAGTGTGAGCCAGCACTGGACCGTTTCTTGTTTGCCATCAGCATGCAAACAGTAATTGAAGCCCTAATGACCTGTCAATGTCCATTTTCTGGTTGGATAGGTAAATGAATTGCTTCTCATAGCATTTATTTGTGTTGAGTACTTGTGGCCTTATTTGTCATTTTGGAGAGGTCAAAGAAACATCAAACATATGAAACCTAAAAACAAACATATTCAAAGCAGGCCCTTGTCTCTTTGTGGGCCAGTACAAGCATTTAAGAGGGAGAGACAGCTAGTCAGAAGGCTAAATGTACTGTAGTTTATTCAGAGATTCTCAGAAAAGTGCATCATTGTGTGGGCTGAAGCCTGTGCTTCATGCTTGTGTCCTCCCGAGGCATTCACTGGCACACAGTGAATATCCCATCATTGCAATCTCCAGAAGAACCCCCTCAGAGTACGGTACTATTTGTTGTTTTGAAACAGAGATGCTTGATGAAATGAAGACTGGGTTAGGTGAGGATCTGAGCTATAGATACTAGAGTTTTAAAACGTGTTACAAAGTCCATGAGACAACATGAAGAAAGCTTGAAAGGAACCCGACTCGAAAGGGAACCGACCCTCTTTTTTTGATGCCAATGTGTATCATGTTACATCAGAAATGTTAAGGTACAGCTATATGGTATCCAACTGAAATGATGTATTAGAGCATGGGTGAATCTTTACACTGTACAATCGTTACGGTATCCATGTGTGTGCATCCCCAGTAGCAGAGGTAACTTTTACAATGGGCATTCAGTTGGATGAAAAAACATATCCAATTTTGCCAAGAAAACAGTCTAAAGTATCAGTAAACTTACACATAGCCATAGGGGCAGGTCTTTCTGCAGGTCAGAGGTCGACACTCAGACGGCGTGCTGCACTCACATACTTCACAACCATAAGCATCTCTCTCATATCCCATGGAGCACTGCTTGTTGCAGTAGCTGGACAGTTCGGGGCAAGAGCCATCTGAAACAACCAAATACGATTAAGCGGGTATAATCTAACATCAGATAATCAGATAAAATAAGTCATATTCACCTATAGCAGTGCCTTACTGCCCATTAAATACAAGTGGCATAAAATCAATGCATGATCAACTGTTAGCAGACTTTAAAGTTTGTCTTTTGTACTTTATGTCTATGCAGAATGCTTCCAAACACCCCGATGATCCACAATGAAAACTATATAATCATATACTCTAATGATATAGTTCATGTTATTTACTTCACTTGTCAGTTGTCATAATGTTGTTAACGCTCGTTGGTGTATAACCATACTACATGGTCAAAGGTTACTGAACACCTGACCATAAATCTCTTTTCTTTTATATCTTTTTATCTTTTCTGTTATAATAACATCCACTCTTCTGGGGAGGCTTTGGAGTAAATCATGGAGTGAAGTTGTGGGTATTTATTAATTTAGTCACAAGTCACTCTAGTGAAGTCAGGCAATGATGTTGGGCAAGCAGGCCTGGGGAGCAGTCTGCATTCCAATTCAGCCCAAAGGTTTTAGTGGAGTTGAGGTCAGGAGTTGAGTCAGTCAAACCTTGGCAAATCATGTTTCCATGAACTTTGCTTTCTGCAAAGGGGCATGGTCAAGGTGGAACATGTTTGGCCCCGAAGTTCCCAGTGATAGGATATGGTAATGCTACAGCATAAAAAAACATTATATACAATTGTTTGATTCCAAGTTTGTGGTAACAGTTTGGGGAAGAACCTCATATGAGAGTTAAGGTCAAGCGTGCACATACATTTGTGTAAAGAGTACCAACTTCAAAGCAAATATTATAACATGTAGCTAATATGATAAAGAACGTCTAGGTGTCCTGTGGGAGGGCCAGGGTTTACTTACTGCCAAGACACTGGCAGAGTAGACAACCATTAAGGTCCTGCTGAAAGCCAAAGGAACATTCACGTCCTGACAGAGAGCAGTTTTCAAGTGGGGGACACAGTAATGGGCTCACAGTCTCATATGAAGGTTCTGAAAGAACACGAGACAAAAATTAGTCATTAATAATTCTTAAAGATAAAAATAATAATTTAACACTAAACCAATTCTGTTATTTCCAGGCAGCAGTAATTTTCATTCATCCATTTGCCGAACTGCTAACTCCTACTAGAGCCGTGGTGAGGCTGAAGCCTAGCTCAGCTGACATGGGGAAAAGGCAGGGTACACCCTGAACAGCTCACCAGACCATTCAAGGGCCAACCCACGCAACCATTCACACTCACACTTGGGGCAATTTGAAACAGCCAATTAGCCTAATGTGCATGTCTTTTTACTATGGGAGGAACCCGGTGCAGGCACACGGAGAACATGCAAACTCCACACAGAAACACTATTGCTGAGTCTGGGAATCGATCCCAGGGCCTTCTTGCTGTGAAGTGGAAGTGCAGCTGCAATTTTTGCAAACACAATTGTCTGTTCAATGTGAATAACTTTCCAAACGTCAATTGTGTGACAAGATTCATGGTTAAACACAAACATCACTGGCAGCAGCACTCTCCAGGTTTTAGTGATTATGGATAAGTGTAGATGTGATAATTCTCCTTATCTGGAAACTTTGATGAATGAACATTTGTCTCTCCCGCTAAACCACTGACATCACATCTGTTGGTATTTATGCAACGTTAAAATGAGACTCTCGGGGGTGTTTTTGTGTGCAGCACTGCTGTGATGGCATGTGTGCAACCCACTAATGCCTCTCTATGCTGGCAGTCAGAGAACCAAAAGGGGCTGTAACTAATTATGTTCACTTACAACAATATTCTTCTGTTAAAAATGGTAGGGTGGGTCCCATTTGGAAGGTTAGACCTATAAAGAGCAAAACTTCTGCCATCTTATGAATGCCTTCACACATACTTTACTGAGCTGTGAGGATATGAGGAGAAACATGCATTCTGATGGAACTGGATCACTAACAAGCTTTAGGTAAGGTGAGACATTACGTATGCGGTTACCTTAAATGGATCACACTGCTCTTGCACTTAAACAGAGCTACAGAGAGACATCATAAACTACATTCAGCACGCATGTTTTTATTAACATTCTATGGCAAACATACTTGATACCAGCTGTTATAAACACTCTCTAAGCTGAAAATCGGGCAGTAGTATATTGCATACAGAAGAAATCCTCCCATGTTTATTGCATGTGCAGCTGTATTAATCAAACTTTGAACACAAGTAAAATAATTTCACAATCTCACAATTTTATAGATTCATCATCAACACAGTCACTACTAACAATACATCCAGAATTAGAAATGTGTGCTTGTCACAGAACACTAGGTATATTCCCCGCATGGTCAACTGCAGCCTCTAGAGTCTTAACGGGCATTTTTGATGAATTGACCTCTGTCACCTTGGAAAAAAAGGTCAAGGTGACCCAGTTTCGATAGGCTGGTAGGGCGTGCCGCAGGGACCGTTCAACATAAATGTGACCCATAACAGCAAAGTGACCATTAGGTTGGAAATTATTAATTTTGAGTTATTGGTACCATTTTGTAGCTGATATCCTAAGCTTTAAAATGATACCAAATTTCCTTACATATTTGTCTAGTTTTGGAGTAACTAACCAAAACCTGTCAGAAATTTTTAGCCTTTTAAGCAACTTTTTTATACTTAAACATGATTTTCTCCAAAGTATTTAACAATTTCTGACTTAATACCTACTTTGCTGTGATGGGTCACAAATATAAAATAAATTCATAAAGAACTGGCACTGCTAGAGTGTTACTGAGAAGTATCGCTGGAAGGAGCCAGAATCAGAATAACCACACTGGGGTGTTTCACTCCATCCATCAACTCGTTTTTCTGTAATTCAAGTTCCTAGTTGGAAACCATTACAGCATTATTATTAGTAATGCCATCAGTGGACATGGCAAACAATACTTTTCAGGAATGTAACTTTAGGCTTAAAAAGCACTATACAAATAAAACTGAATTGAATTGAAAGTAGAACAGCTTGTCAGATGAAAATGAAAAGGAAGAAGGAGCAGCAATTTTACTGAAAGAACCTTTCATGGGAACGTATAAATCAATGGGCCTCATGCAAAAACCATGCGTACTACCAGATTTGTTGGCAACTTCAAACAAACAATTTGTGAGAGACTGTGGCATTCGATCTTTAAGTGCTTTGAATTTTCGCACAGGTACTAACATTTACACATGATGGAGACCAGTTGTAAGAGTTTTGTTTATATAGTTTGCTGTTATTATAACCTTAATTTTTACTAAATGGCTCTATATTTCATTCTTCTGAATAATAGGCATCATCATCAGTCAGTCATCTTCTTCTTCCACTTGATCCGCGGTCGGGTCGCGGGGGCATAGGCCTAAGCAGTTAGGTCCAGATGTCCCTCTCCACAGCCACTTCTTCAATCTCTTTTGGGGGGGACACCAAGGATTTATCAGGCCAGCCGAGAGACATAGTCCCTCCAGAGTGTTCTGGTTGACCCCGGGGTCTCTTCCCGGTTGGACATACCTGAAACACCACACCAAGGACTGGCTCCTCTCAACACGGAGGAGCAGCAGTTCTACACTGAGCTCCTCTTGGATGGCTGAGCTTCTCACCCTACACCTTCAGCTCTCATTGGAGCGATTTGCAGCTGAGTGCAAAGCAGCCGGGATGAGAATCAGCACCTCCAAGTCTGAGGCCATGGTTCTCGGACGGAAAAGGGTGGAATGCGCCCTCCGGGTCTGGAATAAGGTCCTGCCCCAAGTGGAGGAGTTTAAGTACCTCGGGGTCTTGTTCATGAGTGAGGAAAAGATGGAGCGGGAGATAGACAGGCGGATCGGTGCAGCCTCTGCTGTAAAGCGGAACTTGTACTGGTCCGTCGTGGTGAAGAGGGAGCTGAATCGAAAGGCAAAGCTCTTAATTTACCAGTCAATCTACGTTCCAACACTCACCTATGGTCACAAGCTTTGAGTAGTGACTGAAAGAACAATATCGTGAATACAGGTGGCTGAAATGAGCTTCCTGTGCAGGGTGGCGGGGCTCTCACTCATCTGAATAATAGTTGCAAAGTTTTATAAGCCAACAGTCGTTTAAAGGTTTAAATACTTGGCAGAATCTGAGCGGCTCAATGATTAGGTATTGAGACATTTTTCTCACTACCGGAAGTCTAAAAGAGTGTTTACCTTTGGGAATTTTGGTTAGGCTCAGTATTAGCATTATGTGTGTGTGTGTGTGTGTGTTGGTCTGCCTAAAGTTTAAGTGACCCAAGTACTTGTCTCTTTGCCAGTTTTTGTGTCAGTAGTGTGTATGTGTGTGTGTTCCTACCCTCACAGAAAGGGCAGCACTCTCCAGGGATCTTAATGGGATTATGGCAGCTCTGTTTGCACACCATGGCTGTGCAGTGTGGCTCACCATCCACACACTGGCAGAAAGTGCAGTCATCCTCTTTCCACTTCTCCTCGTGATGCCGCAACTTGTGGTTTACCCAGCAGCTTGCCTGGCTACTGTCTACTGATAACAATTCCACACCTGGAGAGAGAGAATATCCCAGAAGTAAAAATACACTGCTGTTACAGTCATGCTGTAAGGGTTTGTGAACCCTTTAGAACTTTCTGTATTTCTGCATAAATGAAATTAAACAAAAACAGATTTTTACACAAGTCCTGAATGTAGATAAAGCAAAACCAATTAAATGAGACAAAAAAATAATCATCTATTGAGGAAAATGATCCAATATTATACCCTTGTGAGTGCCAAAAGTATGTGAACCTTTGCTTTCAGACCCCATTGTGCAGTAATAACTAACTAAACATTTGTGCTAACTGTTGATCAGTCCTGCACATTGACTTGGTGGGATTTTAATCCTCTGTACAGAACAGCTTCAACTTTGGGATGCTGTTAGGTTTCCTCACATGGAATGTTCACAAATTATTTCTATTGGATTGAGGTCAGGATTTTGACTTAGCCATTCTAAAACATTGCATTTATTCTCCGTTAACCATTCTTTGGTATAATTCAGAATTTTTTCTTCCGATGATGACAGACTGTCCTGGCCCAGCTGCAGCAAAACAGGTAAAAACCCTGATACTACCACCACCTTATTTCATAGATAGAATAGGTTTCTTATGCTGGAATGCAGTGTTTTCCTTTTCCAAATCTAAAACTTATCATTTAGCCAAAACGGTTCTATTTTGGTTTTGTCTACTTGCAATTTTTTGCCAATAGCCTTCTGGCTTGCTCACATGATCTTTAGCAAATTGTAGAAGAGCAGAAATATCTTTTTGGAGCACTGAGGCACAGCCTCAGCTCAGTCACAAAGTGGTTGATCATGTAAACAGACTTGCATGTCCTCAAGTAGTTGCTTTCAGATTTCTACCTCTGGAAGTGACATCAGTACTAGAACTGTGTTTTGTTTGCACCAAGCATAAACAATCCTAAAATCTCTATATAATGTCAAATGTTAGCTGGAGCAGTGAAAAGCACAACACCACTGGACTTAGGAACAATGTATTGATGAATCACATCTCACAAACTTGTAGTTATATGGACGGACTTTGATTGCATAATCAGAGCTCCCGTTAGCATGCAGCCTTGCAGGATTCCTGCACTTTTTTGTGCCTCCCGCATACATTAAACTTTGAGGAGGGGACTTTCCCGGAAAAAAAAAAAAATCAAGTGTCAATGTCAAGTCACAGTGCAAATCTCGCTTTTATTTTAATCACAGATGCCCAAGAAGGTATCTTATCGTCTAAAAATCCTGGTAAGTAAACCAGTGCTGTGTAACCCATTTTATGCACTTATTTATAGAAGTGACCTGTAAGATTAAAGCATGCTTTACGGACGACCAATCAAAATAAAGAATTGCGCATAGCCCGGATGTAGGTTAATACTTTGGGCAAGTTCCAGCGGTAAGAGTAGAATATAGGAGCTGTAGTGATCCAGCTGGAGAAAGTTTGGGATTAAGGAGGATTTCGTGTTCTCTGGAGGTCTTAAATCTGTACATCATAGCACTAGCTTGTGGCTAAGCATCGCATTAGCTTAGCTTACTTGCTAATACTGTACTTGTTAAATCCAGCTTTTGCTGTGATTTCAGCCTTTATAAAGAATGTAAATGTAAAAATGTAAATAATGTTGTATTAACATTATATTCAAACTCTAGTACTAATATATCATCATAGTTTCATCCTGAAGAGAACTGGGACATCCTGTGATGAAGACCATTGGTGTTTAATCCATATAGCTATATATTAAATATAAAACAGATTTTTATTTGAATAAAATCACAGCATTGAGAAAACTGCTATCCCAGTTTACCTTTATCTGTTTTTCAGTACATTATGAGTCAGTAAGAGACAGGAGTGGATTTTTCATCTCCCACTGAACTATTCCTGTCCCAATCTCATAACATTTAAAAAATTTATTATTCTGCACAATTCCAATGTCATAAAAATAAAAGCCCTGTCTTAATCTCAGGACGGAATAAAAAGTACTCCTGTCTCATCCCAGGAATCAGTCACTCACTCACTCACTCATTTGCCAAACAGTTTTATTCTAGGGTCAAAATTCTGGCATGTTATTCTAACAGTTCACATACAGTCTGGTGGAAATGTTTAAGTAATGTTTAGGTGTTCCTAAAAGTGCAAGTAATTGATTGTGGTACCATTAGCCATAAAGGTGATTTGGTGGAAGTGCCGCATTTCATGGTTTGTTCTTTAGTTACGTGTATGCTTACTTAACAGCAGAAGACACAGGTGTGCTTTTCTTGTGTACCACTTAATTGATTTACAGTTTCCTTTTTCCTAATTTCCTCTGTCCATTTCCAAAGAACATTTTAATAAAATAACTTTAAATGTTTAATAAAACAAAACTTCGGTCTGATTGGCTTGCTATCTTAAATTGTAGTGAATAATGCTTAAATCAAAATGTCACACAGTTGGTCAAGGGCACTCGAACAGGCAGCGTGATTATTAGCATGCTTTAAAATGAAAAAACTTAACAAAACAAAACAAACAAAAAAAATACCCATACATTTTTTTTTTTAAATAATAAAAAATCTCATTAGTGGTCCACGACCAGTAGAGCTATAAGCCTTATTGTTTTTGCTTTTTTTTATTCTTCCGCTTCTTATTATTTTTCCAAAAATAAAAAAAGAGTGCACAGCCCCATTCCTTTCAACAAAGAACAAAAATCTTAGGCTTGGTGCTTAGACAGTGAGCACAGGCTCACTAAAACTGGACATTGGCAGGAAGTCACTCTATGACTTTAATGTGCTTCTTCATGAGCCACTCCTTTGTTGCCCTGGCCTTATGTTTTGAGTCACAGTCGTGCTGGAAGACCGATCCTCAGTATTCTGCCTGAGGGAAGGAGGATTTCCTCCAAGATTTTATGGTATGTGGCTCCGTTCACCTTCCCCTTAATGTGGTGAAATCAACCTGTACCTTTAACGGAGAAACAGTCCCATGGTTCTCTTAGTCCGCACTTCTCTCTCTGCAACAGAAGTTGAGTTGATGCCAAAGACAGACTCAATTTTGGTCTCATTTAATTACATGATGTTCTCTCAAGAATCATTCAGGTATTCAGTGGCAAACTTCAAACTAGCCTGTACATATGCCCTCTTCACCAGGGGAACCTTGGCAGAAATGTGTAAATAATAATAATTAAAAAAAAAGTAAACATCTGGAAAGCTCCTGGACCGGACAACATCTCAGGCCGTGTTCTCAAAGCATGCGCTCAGGAACTGGCGGATGTCTTCAGACATTTTAATTCTTTCCCTGCTCCTGTCTGTAGTCCCCACATGCTTCAAGAGGACCACCATCGTCCCCGTCCCAAAGAAACCTAATGTGAGCTGCCTCAATGACTATCGCCCAGTAGCACTCACCTCCATCATCATGAAGTGCTTTGAGCGTATAGTTAAAGCTCACATCATATCTTCACTGCCTGCTACACAGATCCACAGATGATGCAATAGCGCTGGCTCTGCACACTGCCCTCTCACACCTGAACCACAAGAACACTTATGTGTGGATGCTGTTTACTGACTACAGCTCTGCTTTCAAAACCAAAATTCAGGCTTGTCATGAAGCCATCCAGGCTTGTCATGAAGCTCCAGGGTCTGCGTATCAGTGTCTCCATATGCAACTGGATCCTGGACTCCCTGACAGGCAGACCACAGGTGGTGCGGATCGGCAGTGTGACGTCCTCCACACTGATGCCCAGGACCGGTACCCCCCAGGGATGTGTGCTCAGCCCACAGCTGTACACCCTGTTCACCCACGATTGTACAGCCACACACAGTTCGAACACCATCATCAAATTTGCAGACGACACCACCATCATTGGGTGCATTTCAGATGGAGATGAGTCTGCTTAAAGAGCAGAGGTGAGAGCCCTGACATCATGGTGCCATCAGGACAACAACCTGCTGCTCAACATTAGCAAGACCAAGGAGCTCATCGTGGACTACAGGAGACTGCAGGGTGGAGGTCACAGCCCTATCCACATCAAGGGGACAGAGGTGGAGAGAGTCAGCTGCTTCAGGTTTCTGTTGATCAACATCACTGAGGATTCTGAGCTGGTCACATCACGTAGGTGTGATCACAAAAGCAGCAAGACAATGGCTCTTCTTTCTTCGGCGGCTGAGGAGGTTTGGCATGGACTGAATACTCACCAACTTCTACCGATGCACCATCGAGAGTGTTCTATCTGACTGCATCACGATTGGGTACGGCAGCTGTAATGCTCTGGACCGCAAAGCTCTACAGAAGGTGGTCAGATCAGCACGTGGCATCACCAGGACTGAACTGCCAGCCATCCAGAACCTCTACACACAGCGCTGTAGGAGGAAGGCCCAGCGGATCCTCTCTGATCCCAGCCACCCCAGCCACACACTCTTCACGCTCCTGCCGTCGGGCAGACGGTACAGGAGCATCCGGACTCGCACCAGCAGATTCAGGGACAGTTTCTACCCACAAGCCATCAGGCTACAGAACTGCTGAAATGCCACATCATTTGCACATTCACTGTATACACTGTACATGTACACACCATTACCAGTTCAGTATTTCTTTTTAGTATTCTGTATTAGTGGAATGGAAACGTTACACTATTAAAGTCAGCAGAGCATAGTGGCTAAAAATAGACATCACATGACTGAATCTTGTATGCACGAAATAAGACTTAGTGGGTAAAATAAATTAAATGTAGTTAATGCAGTGATGGATGGGATTTTTGCGGCATGTCAGATGCAAGGTAATCGTAAGAGGAGAATGATTGAACGGATGTGATGTTGCATTCTGGGACATGCAGTCTTCATGCCACTTACCCATCCACTTTCCAACCACTGATCTAAAAATAACTGGATATCGGACTGAGCTGCTGAGACTGAAGTCACCAGATATGCTTATGCAGCCATATTGCTAGATCCAAAACATTCCCTGCTGTGGTCCTAAAAGCCTGATTCCAATCGAAGCATCGCCCGTTTACTTTTAAACTACTATTACTTTTTAATGATGCCTTCACGTGCAGCGTTAAACTGTACAAACAGAAAGAAACCAGGATGAAGGAAATCATTCCATGTGTAAGTAGCGCTTTAAGTGTTTTTGTAGAATTTATACACACGTGTACTTATGTTTATTTTGTAACTGTGTTATTATAAAAAGTTTAGATTGTGATTAACCTGCATGTGATATTTAGATATTATTATTATTTTAAACTATCTGGATATTGAAACAAATGTACATGTATCATATACAGTACGTGTAATTAAGTGTAAAAATACTACATGTAGTAAATTCTAGTTACTGTAAGTTTATGCATACAAACAGTAATTATGTACTTTATTAAATTACATTAGTAAATTATCTGTTGACCGATTATATAGAGACATTTTGTATATATGTATTTGTAAATTTATATTCCATATTTCCAAATTTCTTTGTAGGCCGACTATATAGAGAGGAATTATGTTATATTTGTGAATATTCTATATTATCTTAAAAACTAAATAAAGTAATTATTTGGT
>JBCNYH010000023.1:27903603-27918506 GCA_039654325.1 Tandanus tandanus
CCTCAATATACTTGTCGGAATGATTTTTTTGGTTCTCATTGCTTACAATAGCATTGTTCAATACATTTTCACCAAAAAATTATAGAGAAGTAATTTTTTACTTTTTTATTAGGAGCCCTTTTAGATAAAAGTGTTGGTGTATAATCTTCACTGAACACTACTGTACATTTCATGTTATGTTATACATTAAGGAAGGGATACAAGGAGTAATAGAAAAAGAAGGGAAAAAGAACAATCAGCTAGAGAAAAGGACAAAGATACTAGTTTTAGTGTAATTGTAAAGTAGATTAAGGTAACATGTTTTAGCTGATTTCCTCAGTGCTTTGGATTATTTAACATATTAATAAGTTTTGTGTAGAAACTTGGCAAAGAAAAATCAAGTACACACTAACTTTTGGTTCTGTCTGTACTTGATTTTTCTTTGCCAAGTTTCTACACAAAAATTATTAATGTGTTAAATGATCCAAAGCTCTGAGGAAATTAACTAAAACACAGAACTGCATGCTATAGAATGCTACAGCCCATACTTTGTTTTCAGATTTTAGAATTTTAGAATTTTTAGCATCTGGAAAGCCTGTAAAGTGGATGTTACCACATCCGCCTCACAGTGAGAAGGCCATGTGTTTGAGTCCTAGGCTTGGCGAGGGCGTTTCTGAGTGAAGTTTGCATGTTCTCCCCATGCTTGCATGGGTTTCCTCTGGGTATTCTGGTTTCCTCCCACAGTCCAAGGTCACACCCAGAGACAGCTGAGATAGGCTTCAGCATCCCCACGACCCTAGTAGGGTTAAGCTGTTGAAATGCAAATGAATGAAAAACATGTACAGTACTCCAGTACTCCAAAAGTGTATGAAGTTCATGATGATAATTGCATCTCAAACACTTTTGTATTTACAAAATTGAAGAAGGCTGATCTGAACAGTGTTGCACAGTGTATACAGAAGAAAGCAGAACTTATTCACCTGCTGCTCTGCATATTTTGCCAAAAGTTTGTGAAAATAATAATAATAAGAAGAGGTAGAAGAAGAAGAGGAAGAAGAAGAAGAAAAAGAAGCAGAAGAGGAGGAGGAGGGGGAGGAAAAAGAAGTTACATATAGACAATGGTTAACAAATGTACTAGACCACCTGTCATGAATGGAATTTTTAAAAAACATTTCTTACAGTTCACATTTTATTTGTTTTTTTAGCTGAAGGGAAAAAAAGACAAGTATTCAATTCTACATAATAAAATTCTACAGATCAATTTAGTATGGCCTCCTTTGGCCTTCATGACAGTGAGCCTTCTTCCTTCTTTTTTTCTTTGTCTGTTTTGGGCCTGGGACTCGAACCCAGGACCTTCTTGCTGTTAGATAAATGTCCTTACCACTACACCACAATGCCACACTACTATGTGTCCTGTATGTTTCACTAGAAACATAAAAAAGGTCACACAGTTGTCACATGCTCCCAAAGCATCCAGCAAATGGCTTCCTGTTTCTCTGCTCCCTCAAAATGCCAGCAAACAATGGTCGGAAAAGTAAGCCAGCTTTGTGACTAGACGCTAGTCTAACAATGCTCACCCTGGCATGGCTAATGTATCTCCAGAGAGTGATAAATATTGCCTTTTGCTGCTGTAGCTGACAGAAGGAATGGGCGCTATCCTTCCAGCACACAAACAGGAAACGGGAAGAGAGGGCCAAGCCAAAATGGCCAAGAAAAGCATCACTATTTTCATTACACACCAATTTATTTTCATTCAAATGCACTGTTTTAGCTTTAAGCTCTCACAAGTTCTCCAATGCTGGCTATATTATATTTTCATCACCTAACGGAGGAATATTGATTTTGGCAACAGATCTCCTGTTCCAGACCTGTTCAGAGTGTAACCATGCTTGTTGGCGGGGATTCACTCCAACGTCTCTCTTGACTGAAGGATAAGTGGTACACATAATGCAAAGATGGAGCTCCTGCTTCAGTGGAGCTCATGATGCAGTACAAAATCTGACCAGAAGGAGTCAGAATGAGATAACTTTTGTTGAAATGTATTAGTGAGATAGAATTTATATAACAAACACAAATGTCTGCATGTATCCAGGAAATTTCAGTGAATTGCCTACTTTTTCAAAGCACAGTATAAAAACTTTTACAATGTCACCACAAAGACCATGAAATCTTTGAGCATGGCATGATGCAAGAATATAAAATACCAGAAGGATGCAGTAAACCATAATGAGCTGTGAATGACATTCATTAAAGTAATGTGAAGTAATATGTTTGTCTGGTCACCTAATGCAGATCATGTGCTCACCAGTGCTAATAGTACCTAAAAAAATCAGATTGTTTTTATTGGTGTGTCTTGACTGATTGGTGTCGTAGTGGTTAGCACATCCTGGGTTCCAGTCTCAGGCTTGGCAAGACTATTTCTGTGTGGAGTTTGCATGTTCTTCTTGTGCTTGTATGGGTTTCCTCCCAGTACTTCGGTTTCTCCCCACAGTCCAAAGACATGTACATTAGGCTAATTGGCTGCTCCAAATTGCCCCTAGTTGTAAGTGTGAATGGTTGTATGTGTTGGCCCTGTGATCGTCTGGTGTGCTGTTCAGGGTGTACCCACCTTCGACCACTGTCTCGCTACAGCCTCTCAACCCTAGTAAATGAGCTAGCAAGCAAATGAATGAGACAAATTTTTAAATAGGTTAATTTACTGATCTTTAGTGATTGCGTTATTCCTGTCGGTTTTGTGGTGGAGGCAGAAACATTGGAGGGGATGTCAGTTCATGAAAGGGCACACACACACACACACACACACACACACACACACACACACACACACACACACCCAACCACTTTCATAACTACATGCAGATTATCATTGCTAATTCACCTATAAATGAAAACCAGAGATCGACACAGACATGGAAACATACAAAACTCTATACAGACAGTAACCAAAGGATCAAATCAGGAAACTGTGAGGTGACAGCATGACCCACTGTGTCACATTTGAAAAACTGTGAACAGAAACTGGGAAGTTTTTACTAATGTAACAAATCAGTTTGTACTTAGGCTTCCTTTTTATTGCCTTTTTAATTTTAAATAGAATTCAGCAGGAAAAGTATAAACTAACCAGCATCTCTTGCTCAGATTTTATCTATGTAGGAGGCTGAACAACATTATTTACTAGAATACCGTACATAGAGGGCAGCAGGGGTGTGAGTTAGGTAGCATTGCTCTGCCCCAGATTCAAGGTTTGCTTCTTAGCTTGGGTTTCTGTCTATGTGGAGTGTCACTTGTGTTCCACACACATAGATTAATGGTTCTCTGGTTTTCCTTCCATTTACCAACACTAATTTGTAGGTGAATTGGTGGTACTAAATTGTCATAGATCACTCACTTTCATCACTCATTTGCCTAACCTCTTAATCCTTACATGGTTTCCGGGAAGCTGATGCCAATCTCAGCCAACAGTGGGTGAAAGCGGGGGACACCCTGAACAGATTGTCAGACCATTGCAGGGAAACACACACACACAACCATTCACACTCACATCTAGGGTCAATTTGGAACAGCTAATGTGCATGCCTTTGGACTATGGGAGGAAACTGGAGTACCCTGAGGAAACCAATGCAAGCATGGGGAGAACATGCAATATCCATAAGAAAAACACCCAAACCCAGGACCTTCTTGCTGTCAGGCAGAAGTGCTAACCACTACACCACTGTGTCACCAATTGTCATAGAAATATATAAATTGAAGTTATTGAAATATATAAATTGTTATGGTGAATGTCAATGTATGGTGCCATGCAAAAGACTGACATTCCATTTAAATGGTATTTTTTAGCTTGTGCCAGTACTTCCATGGATAGTCTCCACATAAAACAGTTAGTGAATAAAAATTTATTAAAATGTTTAAAATTGATTAATAAAGTGAAATTAAAGAGAACAAATTACACAACATACTGCTAATCCAAGTACTTTGAAAGAGGTAGATTTTCAGCTGTCGTTTGAAGACACCCAGTGTCTGTCCGGACATCTAGAGGATGTTCATTCCACCACCAGAGTTTAGATGCATATTTTACTTGACCCTTGATAGAAGGAGGGACCAGTCTAGCAGTGCTTGAAGATCGGAGAGAACGCGATTCAGTGCAGAGTGTGATAAGTGCTTTGGGGTAGGAGGGTGCAGTTCCATTGGCATTGTAGGCTAGCATTAATGTTTTGAATCTTATGCAGACGGCTACAGGAAGCCAGTGGAGAAAGCGTAGCAGTGGAGTGGTGTGGGAGAACCTGGGAAGGTTGAAAACAAGCCGTGCCACTGTATTCTGGATCAATTACAGAGGTTGAAAGGCTCTTAAAGTCAGACCTGCTTTGAGATGACCAAGGACTGAAAAAGTATCTGAATGGCCTTAGCGGAAAGAAATAGTTGAATACTTCAGATATTACTAAATACATACTAAATGATAAGTCATTTTGGGCCAGGGATTGTTAAAAAAGGCTTTTGGGCAGCGTTATCAGGGTTAAAAAACCCTGGCAGATGGGGCCCATATCTGAGCCACTTATGGGCTTTAAGGCCCCGGCAGATCAAGGCCTGCATCTCAACCACTGGAAAGGCTAGCACAGAGGAGGGCTTCTTTGACTCAATGGCTCAATGAGCACAAAAATCAGTTGCTAGACTGGCTCGTTCATGACCGGCGTTATGGGCTTTTAAGCACTGGGGGATGGGGGCCATTATCTTGTCTCCCCAAGGGGCTAACTGCACTGGCTAGGTGTTGTTGCTGCATGAAAGGCCTCAGTGAGCTGGAGGAAGCTATAAAGCTTAAAGGAGGTTTGTTGGTTTGTTCCCGAAGAGAAGGGCCCAAAGAGATGGATAAAGTTACAAAATTTGATGGACCTGATTTATTTCTGGCTGGGGTCATTGCCATTAAAAGCCACTGGCGGATCAGGGTCCATATCTTGGCTGCCAGAGGGGCAACCTGCAAAGGGAAGGGCTTTTTCAAAAGAGCCAGAGAAGGCTGTAAAGGCTCTCGGCCTCTGTAATTCCTGTCCGAAGTTATGGGCATTAAAATCCCTTGTGGCTAGGGCCCCATATCTTGGCCCCCGGAGGGGATAGCCAGCCATGGGTGGGCTTGTTTGGAAGGGTCAATGTAGACAGGAAACTGTAAAGTATGGAAGGCTTGGCTTGTTCCTGGCCGGCATTATGGATGGTAAGGCCCTGGTCGATCGGGACCCGTATTTCGGCAAACATTTTGTTTAAAAAAGGCTTGATGATACGGAGAAGACTGTAAAGTTTGGCAGGCCTCAGTTGTTCCAGGCCAGCATTATGGGCTTTAAAATCCCATGGCAGATGAGGCCCCTGAAGAGGCTAGTTTGCTACAGGTGGGATTTTTTGGAAAAGGTTGTAAAGTTCTTTGTTCCTGGCTGCCGTTATGGCCTTTAAAACCCCCTGGTTATCTTGGCCCCTAGTTTGCCAAGCTGGGATCGTGGGGAGGCTAGAGCTGACTCTGGTTGAGCAGCTTGCACGTCCATTGCAGAGCCAACACACACAAAACAATTCACTCTCACACTCAGTGGTGATTTGGAACAGCCAGTTAGCATAATGTGCAGCCTAATTGGATTGTGGGAGGAAACTTACAGAAGCGTGGGGACAACATGAAAACTCCACACAGAAACGTCCTTGTCGAGTTTGGAACTTGATCCCAGGACCTTCTTGCTGTGAAGCGGACGTACTAACCATGACACCACAGTCAGAGCCCTTGCAATGGGACAGGCAAACTAGGCAATTGCCTAGAGCTCAGAGTTGGGAGAGAACCCCCAACAGACAGCTGGTAGAGCTACACAGCAATGACACTAGGTCTGCTGTAAAACTGCAGTAAATAACGAAATGTCTGGATGCCACTTAAAGGGGGCACCCATTAATTGTCATAGTTAAAGAGTCTGCAGCAATAACTGCCAGTGCCACCAGGAGGCAGCAAACTGACAATCACAATGTCTTTTTGCCTATAAAATAAAAATTCAATAAAACAGATCCATAATGTTGACTGCTAAAAAAAGAAATACATTTATTAAAGGGATCCACAGGTAAATGTGGTTTCTGGGCTTAAAAAATGAAAAACTATGACTGTACTGTGATGAGGCATGTCATTGCTGTTTATGCATTAAAAATGCCACAAAATGCCATCTACTGGTTAAAATTATCCCAAACCTAGCAAAGTCTATGTTGATGTAGCGCCAATGTTTGGTACATCTCTATATCATGAAGTTTAAGAATGCCTTTTAAACCGAGGTGGTGGGCTTACTTTCCCCAGCCCTTGTTTTTGGGTTGGAGACTGTGAGATCATTCTTATATGTATATTAATTGAGGCACATCATCAACATGGTTTTGAACAGTAAACATGAGTTGATGTTAAATGAACCGCTTGATCCTATTAGGGTCACAGGGAGGCTGTGCCTATCTCAGTGTGGCAAAAGTGGGTACACTGAACAGCTCACCAGACCATTGCAGGGCCAACACACACACACACACCCACACACCCACACACACACACACAAAACCATTCACACTCACATCCACATCTAGGGGCAATCTGAAACAGCCAGTTAGCCTACTGTGCATGTCTTTGGACTATGGGAGGAAACTGGTTTACCTGAGGAAACCCACACAAGCACGGGGAGAACAAGCAAATTCTACACAGAAACACTCAAGCCCAGGACTTCAACCCAGGGCCTTCTTGCTGCGAGATGGATGTGCTAACCACCACGCCACCGTGCCACCCTTGATGTTAAAATTCCAGAATATATTTTATTCAGAATGATTCCTGAAGTACTTTAGACACATTGTCAGAAAGCAGTTTTACAGAATCTTTTGTTTCCTGGTGTATATTTATATCCCTAAGGATCAAGGAAACCTCCCCCTGAGACAACATCAGGAAGAAACCTTGACAGGCACAAGACTCAAAAAGGAACTTAGCCTTTTCTGGGTGATGGATAGTAGAATTATAAATCATAAATGTACACAAGTTTTGGAGAGTAAAGATAAAACAGAACTAAGAGAGTTTCCAAGGTCGGGGGTTCAAGCCCCACTATCAGCGGGTTGTCACTGCTGTCCCCCCCAGTGCAGTTAACTGGGTTACCAAATGCCGGCCATGTCTCTCACTGTCTATGGTGAGAGGCATGTAAAAGAACCATTGCTGATTTTCGTCAAGAGTAGGCTGCATAGCCGTCAGCGTGTTTTTGCCCTGCGATGGCCGGGCGAGCTGTCCAGGATGTACTCTGCCCTCGCTCAGAGTCGGCTGAGAAGGGCGCCAGCCTCCCCGCGACCCTAATTAGGAATAAGCGGTTCAGAAAATGAATGAAGGAATGAACTAAGAGATTTGGTGGATATCATCAGATAGTGAGTTTATGATTCAGATCAATTTAAGCGGAATGTAAATAAGAGTTGAGGGACAGTGTTTATGATCACAGTAGACGTCCATAGAGGCTACAGTACCTAAGTGAGTTTATCCACTGAGGAAAAAGTGAAAGCTTGGGTGCAGCGAGTTTTGGAGAGTGCAAGCCTTCGAGTCAGAAACTCCAAGCAGAATTAGATCAGGATGAATCATCACATTTGCAGGGTGGGAGAAGTTGCAGCAATAAAAGTGTGTCAGCATCAGGCAACAGTCTTTTAGCAACACAGAAAAGTTGGCCTACTGACTAGTAAATATATTTATTAATGTTTGCCCATATGAAAGTATGAATTATGTGACTAATTGAAATGTAATGAAGAGGGTATAGTACTGTCCCCTCTGAAACAACTGAATACACAAGCCCAATTCTTTTGTTTTTGCTCGACGGTGAAGATATTTTTGTTTGAGGTTAAAAAATAACCATTTTTACAAATGAACACTGTTCTCCCAGTCTCTTCACCAAGAGGTGAAATGCATGCTTGATTTGGTTAAGAGCTGGTGATTGACCTGGGAAGACTAAAACTTTTCACATTCCCCCCTGCCTCACTAAAGTCCTTTGTTGTGTTGGCGGTTTTGGGTCACTGTCTTCAAACATGATGAATTCACCAATAAAGTTTAGAGAGCCTATTACAGAAGCAGCCATGCCAGCCCAAGCCATGACACCTCCTCCTTGCTTGACCAATGTGAGCTTGTTTTGGATCATGAGCAGATCCTTTCTTTCCCCATACTTTTGCTTTTCATGACTATGGTAGAGGTTCCTCTTGATAGAACGTTTGTGGCTCTTGTTTGTATTTCTTTGCTAATTCCAAGCTGGCACTTCCATGCTTACTGTTGATGAGTGATTTGCATATCGACTAACGCTCTATATTCCCGCTCTCAAAGTCGTCTTCGACTGGTCGATTGTGATACCTTCACCCCTGCCCTAGGAAGGGGATGTCACTGACTGTTGTTTTGGGTTATTTTCCTTTCAGCTTTCAGTGTATTTTTCATCAACTGCTCATCTGTTCCTTGTCCAACCGGTTCGATGTTGTTCATACACCAGTGTTTCTTTGTTTTTCAAGACATTCCAATTTTTTTATTGACTTTGCCCAATACATATGTAATATCGCTGACTTTGAGTAAAAGTATATAAAATGCATCTCAGGAAGAGAGAGGGATGTGTGTGTGTAGAAAAAAAAGGCTGGAATGTTATGTCTTACACATGAGTATAAAAATATACAGTAAAGTTAAATGTTTCTCAGGACAGCCAAACTCCATGTCTTATTGCTACCCATGACGTGGGTCTCCTCTGGGTACTCCAGTTATATACATTAATTTAACTGGTTCTTCCAAATTTCCCCTTGGTGTGAGTGTGAATGGTTGTGTGTATTGGCCCTTCGCCCAGTGATGGCTGAGATAGGATCCAACCTCCCGGCAACCCTAGTAGGGTTAAGCAGCTTGGCAAATGAGTGAGTAAGTGAATGTATTACTATGGGTCTCAATGTGCTTGTCCAAGTTGTTTGTATGAGGTCTGCACACTAGTAATGGTTACTATGGTATGACTGGTCATTTTCTAGTTTGGAGCAGGGTTGTTCTCTGGCGTAAAGTGTATTACCATTATCAATGATGGAGCAATTATGGAGCTTAATTTCTGTCAGTTTTATAGACAAACCTTGGTTTGGGAAGAACAAAACAGGAGAACACGACCTATGGAACAGTAATGTTTGGTGGAGGAGGAACAATTGGCGCCATTCATGAACTGTTCTTATGAACAAATTTATTCTTAAGTCACACTTACGTACTTTTCTGGCATTCACCCCTTTTTTCTTATCTGGAATTTGTTCTTAGCTATGAATAAAATCTGTGAACAAAAAAAGCACTCTAATACTCTAATACTCTAAGTCAGCATCAGTGCTGAAGTAATGTTGCGAAATATTTGTAAATTTTCTTTAATTTTCTGATCCATAACATGTTTTTTACCATATTAAACTTTTTAAATAATTATTTTCATTATGCTGCAAAGCATTATGCAAATAAATATCACTTCATGATGCATCATTTATGTTTATAGAATCCATGGATTATTTAATAGACGATAACACTATTTATAGGGCGATCATAGACCAATTCTTTCAAAACTGGCATAAATAATTGTGTATTTCCTCTCGCTAGAATAAATTACAGCTACTTCACTTAGGGAAGAGCACATCTTAAGCTCACTCAGATGAATATTTAAGATGGCTTTAGCCACAAAGAGCTGTTCTTATGGAGCTGTGCAACAAAAGTACCATACCCGACACTCCAACCCGGTACCATCACATGTTTAGGGACTTGTGCTTTTTTGGCACAGGTACATCTCAGGGGGAGCTCAGAGACTGGGTGGATGTAATATCACAGGCGTGTCCTCCCAGTGAGCATAACTTTACCGCTCAGACATCATTTTATTTACCCTATCCTGAACATAAACCTGCAGTCAAGAGAGAATTTCATTCTGTTGCTGGTCTACACAACATTATAGGAGTAATAGACCACACGTGCTCATTAAGTCCAAATTAGCCAAAAATTAATTGAATGTTTGTAAATTTACACCTTAATTATATTTATGGTATTAGATCTTTACAGTAATTATTTTGAGTGACTTAAAATGACACCAGTTTCAGTGCGTCTTATTTTAAACATTTCATTTATTTGCCTGTATCTGAAATTGTGCCCAGTGATGCTGCTATTTGTGTCAGTGTCTGGGCAATTCATTCTTGGTTGTCCAAGACTGTCTATTAAATCAGACAAAGGGAACGGGACCCAGGGGCATGAGTGGAGGTCCTGCTGGTGGGTTCAGAATATAAGGTTCTAGGTTCTACTTCAGTGGATGCCAGGCCCAGGTGAACAATCGGTGAATAAATTGTAACAATATGGGATTCATCACAGTAGAAAACAAATCCAAGGTTTAAAACATGTCAAGAATCTGATGTAGAGTTTTTTTTTTTTTTTTTAAGAATTTTTTTAAGAGCAAATTTAAGAAAATTCTTAAAAGGATAGTCATGAATGAGGCTCACTGTTCTGGAGCTGTTGTTTTAGGGCTTTTGCTTGGTCCCTTAGTAACTGTACTGATATAAAAACCACAACACAGTCAAGAAGAGTAGCATGGTGGTTAGCATGTCCACCTCACAGCAAAAAAGTCTTGAGTTCAAGTCCGAGCTTGGCAAGGGTGTTTTTGTGTGGAGTTTGCATGTTCTTGCCATGCTTGTGTAGTTTTCCTTTGGGAATTTCGGTTTCCTCCCACAGTCCAAAAACATATTACATAAAGATGTGCGATAAACAATGCCATATTTCTTACCATAAATAATTTTTTTTACTGAAAACATCAAATTACACTACCATTCCGAGGCTTGGGGTCATTTAAAAATGGCCCTGTTTGAAAAGAAAAGCATTTTTTTTCTTTCAGTAACAAAGATTAATTTAATCAGAAAAAAGTCTAGACACTGTTATTGTTGTAAATGACTATTATGGGTAGAGAAGGTTGAATTTTTAATAAAATATCTGCATAAGCATAAAAAGCCCATTTTTAGCAACTATTATATTTATATTCCAATGGTACGTTGTGGTTGCTAATCCAAGTTTATCATGTTAAAAGCACAATATATCATTAGAAACCCCTTTCACACTTATGTTAGCACAGATGAAAACTGTTGTTCTGAATAAAGAAGCAGTAAAATTGCCCTTTTTTTAAGGCAGGTTGAATATCTGGAGAATCTGCATTTGTGGGATTGATTATAAACTCAAATTCACCAGAATAAAAAACTTTCTTCTGAAATTATTCAGTCTATATTTGTTCTGAGAAATTAAGGCTATATCATATGAGAAACTGCCAAGAAACTGAAGATCTCATCCAACAGTGTGTACTACTCCCTTCACAGAGCAGCGCAAATTGGCTCTAACCAGGATAGAAAGAGAAGTCTGAGGCCCCGGGGCACAACTAAGCAAGAGTATACAATATACATATAAAAGTACTTCAGAGTCTCTAGTTTAAGAAAGAGACGTCCAACCGGTCCTTAACTATCAGCTTCAACACCACAGTCAACTTCAGCAGTGAAGAGGCGACTTCTGGAGTTGCAAAGAAAAAGCCATATCTGAGATACAGGGTTTACTTTCTGCTCCTCAGATACCACACACCTGCTCTGCATTAATTCATCACCTAAATTAAGTTAATCACTATATGGATTTCATTGGTTGCTCTAGCTTTGTGTTATCTTTTTAGATGAGCCCGTCCATTTACCATCATGATAACCTGTCTGTCTGTTTGCGCTCTGGCAGTGAGGTGCGCCTCAACCATGCAGCCTCGAGCAGCTGGACTGAAGCTTCTGGGCTTTAAAACCGATTTTGTATGTTCTTGTCTCTTCATGGATATTATCAGAAAGTCTGCCTGTCTGAATTTAAGTGTGTTTTGTTTAGCGTGAGCCTGATTGAAGGCTTGAGACTCTTTTTTATTTATTTATTCGGTGTTTGCTTTTTCCTTTTTTTTTTTATAATAAACCCATTCTCATTTTTTCCAAACACAGCACAAGGACAACGTATGTTTTATTATCAGGTAAATGAATGAATAAATAAATATAAATAGATATTAAATATTGTGTCTAATCAGATGATACGGTTTTGTGACAAAGTTGTATTATCTGGTTAAACTACTGAATACGTCATGTTTCCACAGGTGGATGTTATCTTGAAGGTGCCCATTCACTAGTGAATATATTATGTGTTTTATTTTCCATTATCAGTGTATTTTGGCTGAATAAAAAGACTTCCCAGCAAAGCCACCCCAGCTCATGGGCTTAGTATCAATTACTCACCTATATTACATCTTGTTTTTGGTTCTGTGTCTGTTTACAGAATGTTTGAGAATAAATAGACCCTGTGACCAGAGGAACGGTCCTGCACATGAGCATGGTAATGGTGCATTTGGATCAGGTGTATTGTTTTGGGGTTAAATGTTGCCATACCCGTAATTGGCAGATGCCCTCATCCAGACCAACTTAGATTTTTCAATTCATTTACACAACTGAGCAATTAGGGGTTCAGGCTGTTGCTCAAGGGCTCAACAGTGGCAGCATAGTGGTACTGGGGCATGACCCCCCCTAACCTTCTGATTAGTAACCCAGTGCCTTAACCCCTGAGCCATCACTGTATAAGCTTGCATTACTTTTGTTACCAAGGATTATTCTGATTATATTTATTAATTATTCATTTGCCGAACCGCTTTATCCTACTAGGGTCTTGGTAAGGCTGGAGCCTATCTCAGCCAACTCTGGGTGTAGGCGGGGTACATCCTGAACAGCTCACCAGTCCATCACAGGGCCGCCACACACACAACCATTCACACTCACACTCACACCAAGATGCAATTTGGAACAGCCACTTAGACTAATGTGAATGTCTTTGGACTGTGGTAGGAAACCAGAGTACCTAGAGGAAACCCACACAAGCAGAGGGGAAACAGAACTCGCCCAGAACTTGAACCCAGCACCGTCTTGCTGTGAGGTGAACATGCTAACCACTACGCCACCGTGCTGCTCTCTGATGATTTTATGATCCATAAATCCTTAAAGTTTTACAATTTTTCTGGTAAAATTTAAGGTGCTTAAAGCCAGTTGAACAGATTTTAACCATGAAGAGTTTTATTTAATTGTTCGCCTCAAGCCGTCCGGCTAGAGTTGTTTAAGTTGAAATAAATAACAATAAAATCAATAAAACCTCCCCAATTTTAAAGGTATATGGAAAAAATTATTAAAAAGAATCAAATTATTATTTACACACATGAAACTTCATTAAATACAGTTTATACTGACATCATGTTTTAAAGACCGTCCACATAGTGGCTGTCATTATCTATACACTCTTGGAGATTGATTTCTGAAGGCTGTCATGGCTCGATGGGTCATGTTGGGTGGAACAGCAGTGATTTCCTGCTAAATAGCAACTTTAAGGGCTTCAAGAGTTTGGGGTGGATGAGTATACACTCGTGATTTAAGGTAGCACCACAGAAAAAAATCACAAGGGGCATGGTCAGTTACCAAGGCTCCTAGAACCCCTCTCCAGTTTCATGTTTCATGTGTGCAAATAATAATTTCATTATCTTTAACCTGGATGCCAATTAAAAGGGTTTGAAAATGTTTTGGTTTTGCAACTTACTTGGATCTGCATATAGAACCATTACCTTCTCTCTCTCTCTCTCTCTCTCTCTCCCTATGTAGGATATGATTTTTCATAGGTTAGCCACAGGGCGTACAATCTGTCATTGTGCGTTTTGGCTTACACTGGCCCCCTTGCACACTGCATTAGTAGATGCATAGATTGTAGCATACACCCACATACATGCACAGCCCTGCTATTTTCTTTCAAGAGGTCCCTCACACAATGAGCAGAATTATTCTCATGAGCAGGCTCAATTTTCACTCTACCTCAGGCTGTCCGGTGCTTCCATAGACATGCTGCAAGGAAAACAGGAGGAAGGAGGGAGTGAAAAGGAGAGACACACAATAACAATCTGTTTCCTGACGTGTTGAGACCCGTCTACTAATCTGCTGCACCTGCTTCTGAAAGCAAAGATTGACATGACTCAAGTTCTCCAAGAGCTGGTGGCATCTGTGTGTGAGCCAAATGTAGTTGGAGCTCAGCCAGCATTTTATTATACTGACCTCTGTGACCATGTACAGATCTGTCCCCCCCCTTACACACACACAGCTATCTCCTGTGCATGAGTTTGAACTTGTAAATGTTAATAAATAATAAATAATTTTCAATAAAGCAGTTAGCATTAATCATCACCAAGCATCACCTCTACCCACTGTCTCATTTCCTCAGCGTGCGTGTACGTGTGTGTTTGTGTGTGTGTGTGTGTATTTGTGTGTGAAGTCATCTAGTGTAGCAGCTTGTTTATTACCCTCATTATGGAGGAAATTAAGTCACCAGTGTTGATCTAAAGTAGTCCTTGGGGATTCACTTTCTGGTAGATCATTATCTTCATGGGATTTAGGCTTTTGCATGTGTGGTTTAACTTTATGCTTTCCTTGAAAACAATTTTAAATCAAACAACCAAAGTGGATAAAAATATTATTTAAAGAATAATTATTATAATGGGGCAAGCTGATGGTGCAGTGGGCAGTACTGCCTCCTCATAGCTCTATGTTCCTGGGTTGTTCCTGAGCCTGGGTTACTGTCTTTGTGAAGGTTCATATGTTCTCCCTATGCTCTATCAGTTTTCTTCCATCTCCCAAAAACATGCCTGTTGGTGGATTAGCTGCTTCAAATTGCTCCTAGAAGTGAATGAGTGTATGAAGATATGACTGACTGGTGTCAAATGACGGATTGGAATCTCCTCCATGATGTATTCCCACCTCATGCCCACTGTCCCTGACCCGGCTCTTTAATAGCTCTAGACTACTCAATTCAATTCAATTCAGTTTTATTTGTATAGCGCTTTTTACAATTGACATTGTCACAAAGCAGCTTTACATAG
>JBCNYH010000023.1:27918606-27931070 GCA_039654325.1 Tandanus tandanus
GACGTTTTCTGGATTTAAGCGTATGCCATTTTTCAGTAAGAATTCCACGCAAGTCTTTGTACATGAGGCCCCTGGTCTCTGTATAACCAAACATGACCTTCAGCATTCGGTGGATCAGTTTGAAACTTAGCAAATTCGAATTGATCGGGATGTGCGTCAGCTCCTCCAAATCTAAGGCCATGCTTCTCAACCGGAAAAAAAGTGAATTTCATCCTCTGAGTTTTTTCCTCGAGCAGAGGAGTTCAAGTTTCTCTGGATCTTGTTCATGAGTGATGGTGGAATAGAGATATATATTGGTGATGCATCAGCAGTGATGAGGGCACTACATTGGTTCATTATACTGAAGAGGGAGCTGAGCCAAAAGTCAAAGCTTTCAATTCACTGGTTCACCTGTGTTCCAACCCTCACTTATGGTCATGAGCTTTGGGTAGTGACTAAAAGAATGAGATTGTGGATACAAGTGTGCCTCTCTTAGAGGTTTTTTGAGCATGTCCAAATAGTAGGAGGCCCTGGGGCAGAAGTCGTTGGAGGTATTATATATCTCATTTGGCCTATGTATGCCACCAAGAGGAGCTGGAGAGTGTCATTGGAAAGAGGAATGCCTGAGTCTCCCTCCTAGACTTGTTCGCAACCCGACTTAGGATAAGTGGAGAAAAATAGATGGAGTATGCAGACTGAAACTTTTCATCACGCGTGTAAAACTCAAGGCCCACAGCCATTTTATGTGGCCCACGAGAGGTTTCAAAGAACATCGTACAGTCTTTGCATCAATCTTTACCATGAAATGTAGTAGTAGGCCTCCATCAGTCTCGAAAGGCTATGGAACTGCGCTCCGGTTGTTGTCAGGTCTGGAACAGCGTCGCGTATGGCTGGTCAACCCAATCCGAGAATGACAGTCTTGTCTGCATAAGGCGCAGACGAAAACTCATTTCAAGTAACCAGCTCGTCATTCAGGACTCAAGAAAGATTACAAACTTATGACTGTCAGGGATCAGGATGTTGTTAACAAAAAGGGAAATAAATAAAGATTGTTGGTGCTTTCAGGAATAGTGGACAAACGCTTATTTTGGGAAGTTAATAGTAAAGCCAATTTTTTTGTTTGCTCACAGCAAATTGCTGTTTCAAATAAAATTCTCTGTTTGACACACAATCAAATGCACATTTTGCTGCCACATCCTTTGAATGGTGAGGACAGGGAAGTTTAGATTATATTGATGGTTAATTGTTGACTGCACTTATTTTCATTAATTAAGAAATTAAATAACACATCAAACAACTGGTTTGTGTGTTGGCCCTGCAATGCTCGGGTGAGCTGTTCTGGATATACTCCGCCTTTGCCAAGTGTCAGCTAAGAAAGGATTAAATGGTTTGTCAAATGATTGAGTGGGTGAAGAGTTCTTGGTAATGGTAAAATATAGATTATAAAATTAAATTGTTTATTCTTCTCTGTGTTGGTTGTGTGTGCATTATTTTAATTTTTCCCTTTATAAAACATTTTTAAATGTGACAAAAACATCAGGCAAATAATATTATTATAATCACGACACCAGCCTTGGAGGGCAAAGATGCCACATTAAATCTGAACCAATATGAGACCACCAGCTCTAACTGTGATGCAAATTAAACAGCACCACGTTTTATTAATTTTTTACATTTTTACTCCAAACTCCTAACCAGAGAATATTCCACCAATGTGCCCAGAGTGGACTGTGGGAGGAAACCGGAGTACCTGGAAAAAATCTACTCAAGCATGGGAACATGCAAACTCCACACAGAAACGACCGAGCAAGGACTCGAACCCAGGACCTTCTTGCTGTAAGGCGAGCATGCTAGACATTATGTTTCAGCAAAACATGCTGTATTTTGAAGGGTCAGACTCTAAGTCTCTTTGGAGAGGACATTCCTTAATGCTCTTATTATTGTTACTTCTTATTCTTGGAACATAGGACGTGTTTCATTGCCAAAATGTAAAACCATCATGTTAAAGGGTCTCAGGGACAAATTTACAAGTGATGTGTTTATTTTGGGGCATAGTGACAGTGACACACACACACACACACACACACACACACACACACACACACACACACACACACACACACACACACAAATTGCATGGTATTTATTTAATTTTAAGTATATAAACCTCTCATATGAGTCAAATATAAATTAAAATCATCATTTGTATGTAGTAGAACATTTTAATCTGTTAATTTTAAGCTTGTGATATAAGCAAGTCTGCTGAATATTAAATAAGCTTTATATTTTTTATTCAGTGCTAATTTTGGCCTGCACTGTCCTGGTTGATTCCATCATTGTTTTTTCCCCTGTCTGTTTTTACTTTTACTCATCAATCACTCACTCATTTACCCAACCGCTTAATCCTATTAGGGTCACGGAGAGGCTGATGCATATCTCAGCTGACACTGGGCGAAGGCAGGGTACAGTACCGCTTGCTAGACCATCAGAGGGCAACACACATACAACCATTCACACTCACAGTCATGCCTAGGGCAATTTGGAACAGCCAATTAGCCAAATGTGCATGTCCTTGGACTGTGGAAGGATACCGGAGTACCAGGAGGAAACCCACACAAGCACGGGAAAAACATGCAATTTCCACACAGAAATGCCTGACCTTGGGAATCGAACACAGGACCTTCTTTATGTGAGGCGGACATGCTAACCACTACACCACCACACGGTCAGTGTGATCTTATTTAATGTTCATGTCTATAAAAGCCAGTGTACACTTTTTGATTTTCTTGGTCCTCAGTGTCAGTGAGGCTTCTGTTTCTCTCCCTGTGTGTGTGCGTGTGTGTGCGCGTATGTGTGTATGGTCTGTTATAAAAGGGAAAAGATGGCAGACAAAAGCATTTTGCTAAGAAAATAAACATGACCATGAACTCAAAACGACATGCTTAAGTGTAATTAAGGTTTTATATCTCTCCCTGATATTTTCTTCCTTCTCTCCTTTCTTTACATTTTTCCTTCCTTTTCTATGTTTTTTATTATTTCGACATATTGCCTGCTTCATGCCCCCCATGTTAAGCACACTCTCTTGTCTGTCAAAAGAAACTCTAAACCCACACACACACACACACACACTCACACACATACACACACACCAGTAAATTAGTCCGGTTCAGCTAAGGGAGAGGTGGGCTGCTGCGGGATTGTATTTGCTCAGCAGAATTTAATAGGAGTGGGGCATGGTTTTCTGCAGGGCCATCCCCCCATAGACACATCGATCTTCCAGTCGTGATGGGACAATAGCAGACCGGCTCCTCAGAGACACAGGAGGCCTTGTTTGACATTTGAAAGGACTGAGCCCCCCCTCACCCCCTCTTTTGTGTGTGTGTGTGTGTGTGTGTGTGTGTGTGTGTGTGTGTGTGTGTGGGTGAGTAATTTTTTCCTTGATTGTAAATGTGCTGCAGTACAAACCCAAGCGACTGGTTCAACAAGTCTGAATTTTTACCTGTTGCTGCCTAATGACCCGCCATCTATATTTATGCTGCTAGGCTTTACTATTTTCATTTAAATGTTTTGTTTGTTAAAATATTTTTTATTCCACACCAAGTATGTTTACAATAGTTCAGCCAATGTATACACTAGAAAGAATAGTGATTAACCTCAATATTTGTGTGATTCAAATAGCTCTTGAATGCTTCATTGCCCCATGTTGAGTAATCTGCTGCTATCCCTGTTGGAACCGAGGGTGTGTTCTACTTGGGTGTGTGTGTGTGTGTGTGTGTGTGTGTGTGTGTGTGTGTGTGTGTGTGTGTGTGCGTTCGTGCTGTTTTGGACTCATTATAACTGTTGGCTGGTGGAATCTCTACAGAGTCTGTGCCTCTGTGTTTTGGTGCACACCCCTTGCTTTTTTTTTTTACTCTCTTGGGATTTTGTGGCTGCTCAGACCAAAAGTTCTCTTTCACCCCCCCCGTCAAACTACCAAGAACACCTGCATCCTCCCCCCGTCTCTCTCTCCCCCATCTCTATTTCTCCCCTCTGAGAGAAACTCTTGTGGTGTCTGGCATTGTGCCCACTGCATGCACTGACACTCACCCGAACTGCTTGCGTGAGAGCAAGCTTCTCTCCAGGGATGGTTCTTGTTTATATGTCCATGCCTGTTTGTGTGTCTGTGAGTGAGGGAGCAATGATGTGTGTTTTTGTGTGTGAATTAGTTCTCAGTTCATTACTCCTACAGGGCTGCTTTTATAAACAAGTAATAGAAAATATGTAATATGTGCTTAAGTCTGCACAGTCTGAAATCTCACTAAATTTCAACCCCCCTTTCTCAACATACAATTCCTTTGTCTGTAATTACTGTGTGAGACTTTTATTATGGTTTAATAAGGCTTGCATGGAGTATCATGTTTAAGACCATGCCTTAGCGTCAGCTGGACACTGTTAGATATCATCCCATTTTCTGTGTCAGTGTCAGGCTTCCTTGTTTGGTGTAATGACCCAGTTATCTTCCTACCACAAATGGGTAAAACTTTACCTCCCCCCACCCGGGTAGTGTGGCCAAGTGGTCTAAGGCAGGGGTGTCAATTTCATTTTCACTTAGGGCCACGTCAAAAAATTTCTAGGTCACCAAGGGCCAGATAATCACTGAACATCCATTTCAGAAAGGGCATGAAATGAAATCTGCATGGCAAAAATGATTAGTTTAGAAATTTGTTCTCTTTTCCTTTTTTCATATGATCCCTTTACTGACAACACTTTACAATGATTAGCTAGCTTGCAATCTTTCTGGAGTCATACATAACTAGCTGTTTATTTGAAATAGTCTGCTGCCACCTAGTGGAAGGATGATGAATTATGTTTCGTGGTAAAGGTTGATGCCAAGAATGTATGATAATCATATTCTTTAAACGCTCTCGTGGGGCACATAAAATGAGTTGGGACCCAAGGGCCTTGAGTTTGATACCCATGGTCTAAGGCCTTAAATTTAAAAAGACAAATCAAAAGTTTTATCTATAAAACTCATCTGATCAAATTTGTTAATATGTTATTTATTTATTTATTTATTTGTTTATTTATTCAGATTAAAATCTATAAATTGTTTATAGTAGCTAGCAATACTGCAATTACCAGGAGCAAAAGCGTTGTCTAATTTTTAAAGAAGCCATATTGTGGGTCAGTCTAATGGTGGACTTATCCAGCATCAGATTGCACAAAACCTTGGGATTCTTCTTGGCACATTCAGCAGGGTCAGGATGTGCACTGGCCACTCGCCCCATCACCATCAGTGATAGGATCTGCCTGATGGTGAGCTATCGATGCTCTCGATTAGCCACATTGGTGAAAGCACATTTAGCAGTGAGGGCTGCTAATTGGGTTACCCCCATTCCAGTGGCAAATAAATAAATAAATAAATAAATAAATAAATAAATAAATAAAGGAATAAAATAAATAAAATCTAGAAAATTATTATTATTATTATTATTATTATTATTATTATTATTATTATTATTATTATTATTTTTATTAGATTTGTGGTTTTCATAAGCTGTAAGCCATAATCATCAAAATTATAACAAACAAAGGCTTGAAATATTTTACTTTGCATGTAATGAGTCTATATAATATATTAGTTTCACCTTTTAAGTTGAATTACTGAAATAAATGAACCTTTGCACAATATTCTAATTTTTCGAGTTTCACTTGTAGTTAGTTGCTAGATGTTTTCCCAGCTGAATCTTTTTAAACTTTCTTTGTTTTTCAGCCATTTGTTGCCACCATAAAAACTATTTTGAGACCTGTACCAAGCATCAAAATTGAAATGAGCTCATTTTGTGCATAAAATTGTAAAATTTCTCAGCTTAAACATTTGTTATGTTACCTATGTTCTGAGGATTTGAAAGTCTTTTGGTTTTCATTCATTCATTCATTCATTCATTTTCTGAACCGCTTAATCATAATTAGGGTCGCGGGGAGGCTGGCGCCCATCTCAGCCGACTCTGGGCGAGGGCAGAGTACACCCCGGACAGCTCGCCAGGCCATCGTAGGGCAGAAACACGCTGACGGCTATGCAGCCTACTCTTGACGAAAATCAGCAATGGTTCTTTTACATGACTCTAACCTTTGATAACCCAGTTAGCGGCACTGGAGGCTTTTAGTTTTCATTTTATTCAAATTTAAAGAATGTCCCAACTTGTCCGGAAAATATTTAATTAATAAATATTAAACATGTGCTCAAAACTCACACTTATATTGAGCCTCATAAAATATAGGATTACTATCATTATTACTAATAACAGTGATCGATGAAGTGACAAAAAAGTAATTAATTTGTCACAAAATATTTTATTTTCATTAAAGAAACCTTGTGAAAATTACATATTGTTGAATGACTATGGTGGTGATGTGGTTAGAACGTCTGCCTCACACCAAAAAGGTTTTGGGTTCAAGTCCCAGGCTTGGGTGTTTTTGTGTGGAGTTTGCATGTTCTCCCCATGCTTGCGTGGATTTCCTCAGGATACTCTGGTTTCCTCCCAGAGTTCAACAACATTAGGTTAGTTGGCTGTTCCAAATTGTCCCTAGCTGTGAGTGTGAATGGCTGCGTGTGTATTGGCTCTCTGATGGTCTGGCAAGATCATCATCATCATATCATGTCACCATGCAACCATGCAGTGGCGTTTTCAGTCAACTCCAGCAGGTCATGATCGTCTATTGGCTCGCTTATGGACAGTCTCTCAGGATATGTGACATATTCTCTTCTTCTGCACCACATGGACATGAAGTAGAGTCATACAGACCCCATTGTAGAGGGCTGATCTTGTGAGGCCAACCCCGGCTCTAGCCCTGTTTAGGGCACACCACTGCTTCCTGTGAAGGGATGTCCCCTTTGGTAGTTGTTCAGAAGGTTCCTGAACTGCAGCTTTTGGGGCAAAGGCTTCAACAGATAGGAAGCTGCTCCTTGATTTTAGACATCACCTTAGTGGGGGATGCCCATATAGTGGGTGCCTTGGGTCTTCTTGTGTTTTTCCTTCAATACATGAGGAGATCTGTCTCCGTATTGATGGGGGAGCAATTCTTGATAGTCTATAGACGATGGGTGTTGGGGTAGGGTGCACAGTACTCAGTCACTGAGAAACACTGTGCGTGAGTGGTTGTCCTTAGAGTATGTGAGTTTACTCCCCATTTGGTCATGGTCAATTTCTTTAGGAGATTGTTATGGATAGTCAGTTTTCTCTTGAGTTTGTTCGCATGGGGTAGGAAGGACAGCGTACGATCAAGACTTACACCGAGATAAACTGGATGCTGGTAGTACTCCAAGTCTTCTCCATTATAGGTGACATTGAGTTTCAGAGTGGGCTTGTGGTTGTTCAGGTGGAAAGTGGAGATCTGCATCTTGGATGTATTGGCATTTAGGTACCATTCATCATAATACCTGCTCAAGACCTGTAATTCTTCCGTGAGTCTTTTTGATGGTACTGAAGCATCTGTCTTGGGTCGCTATGCAGATGTTGTCAGCATAGGTGAACCTATGTATTTTGGGGTAGGTCGACAAATCATTTGTGTATACATTAAAGAGGATTGGAGCCAGGACTGAGCCCTGAGCCCATTTCTTTGTAGTTGCCATTGGCTGTTCCTTCCATCTATTTCCACATAGAAATATTGGTTCTCTAAAAGGCTGGCTATTATTTTTTACAATGTGGCTATTCTTCAGCATCCTGGCCAGTTTCAGTAATAGTCCTCAGTGGTTGACTGTGACAAAGGCTGCCGTTAGGTCTAAGTGACTCTCAAACCATCTTCTATGTACTGGTCAAGGTTAAGCACTTGACTGCAACAAAAGTGGCCAGGTCTGAAGCCTGCCTGAACAGGGTTAAGGTGCTCCTTTATAGTAGGTTGGATCTCGTTAAGAATCAGTCTTTCATATAGTTTGTAGGTAGTGCAAAGCAAAGAAATCGGTAGGTATGTAAAAGAACTATTGCTGTCATTTGTAAAGAGTAGGCTATTGGGTTGTCGTCAGCATGTTTCTGCCTTGTGATGGCCTGGCGAGCTGTCCAGGGTGTACTCTGCCCTCGCCCAGAGTCGGCTGAGATGGGCGCCAGCCTCCCTGCGACCCTAATTAATATTAAGCGGTTCAGAAAATGAATGAATGAATGAAATGAAAAATTAATTTTTTTATTTTTAAAAAAGTGTTGCAAGAATCAAAATTGAAATAAGTGTTTATTTTTAAATAAATTAATTAATAAATGAATGAACCAAACAATAGATTACTTTTAAAATGCTTCTAAATGCTTGAAACAATAATATGCTTCTGAATCTGCATTAAAGCTTACTTCTCAATCTGTATCTATATATGCTTATGAGTCTCCTACTGTACCAGAGCCTGTTCTAGAGTCAGCTTCAGTGTCTGCTCCAGAGTTCATTCAGAGTTCATGGGCACTCCCAGTGCAGTGCCCTTGAGGGGTACTTTGTCATGTCTGCCTCTTGCTCATGTCATGATTTCCTATCCTCAGTGCACCTCATCCTGAGATGAAAATTGCTTCTGAATCTGCAAAAGTTTACTTTTGAGTTTGTATTTGAATCTGCATTTGAGTGTACTTCTAAGTCTGTATCAGGGCCTGCTTCTGAAATTGCTTCTGTGTTTGAGTCTGCATCTGAGTCTGTTTCTGAATCTGCCTCTGAATCTAATCATGAGTCTTCCCCTGACTTTGGCTCTTCATCTGAGCCTGCTTGTGAGTCTTATTTTGTGCCCGAGTCTGTTCTGGAATCTGCTCCAGAGTTGACATTAGAGTTAATTTTTTTGCCCAAAAGTACAGGTCCAACCAGAAGGTTTGTGGGTTCTCCCTGAGTAGTAACCTTTGGATGGCTCTCTCACGATTGCCCTTAGTGGAAGGCTATGTCATAACTGCCCTGAGCTCCTCACTTTCCCATACATGATGAGCCTCATCCCATGATGCAAGTTGATACTTCTGTGTTCATGGAGCAAGACTACATGTCCGAAGGCATAATGGAGTTTTACACAACTAAGGCAAATCATGTGCATTATTTAAAGACTTGTAAAAGTGGATTTGGCACGAGCTATTGAACTGTGTATTTTGTTTGGAAGCAATACCAAGCTTTGATAATTTCTGTTTATGTGGATAATATCACTGTCTGCCCCAATTTTCATACATTATTGTCTGCTTGACTGATTATTTTAAGTTGAGTTTTAGTTTGCAGCCTCTTGTTTCCCTTCTACTACATCAACATGACAATATTGCTCTGCCCCCCAATTTTTCTGCACCTGCTGAATTTTGAGTGCACCTCACAGCAGGAGATCTCCAAATGTGATTTCCATATCTGCATGAGCTCATTCCAGGGTCAACTGTGCTTTTTATATCCTGTAATTTCTGTCTCTCACACTCTTTTTTTCTATGTGATTGAAAGCACAGCTCTCCAGGCTGTGTCATGCCAGCAGGCTACTTGGCTTCTGCTCTACCATTTCTCCTCCTGGCGGTCACCCAATGCCTATCACATGGCCCCAAACACATGGTTCTAATCGACTAATGGGTGGCTCAAAATTCTACTATTCATGCTTTTCTGCAATTTTGGTAACTGTCTTTTTGGAAAATAGTGCCTCTGTAGCTGTAGAGATCCATGTTTATGAAGTCATATGCTGGTCTTCCTCCTTTGTTTGCTGATATGATAGTACAAAGGCACACAAGCATACACACACACACACACACACACACACAGAATGCTTTATATTCCTTAGTGATTACTAACTAGCTATGTTTCTTCTTGATTATGTAATAAAAATCAAATAATAAAAACTTTAAATGCAATTTACTTTAAACAGACAACCATTTTTTGGAGGTCATCATACAATGAACATTTACCATATGTATTTTGTAAGAGTAAAGACATGCAGTAAGCTACTTATACTTACTTAGTGTATCTATATTTTACTGCTCTCAGCAGGGTGTTTAGATGATCTGGTTTTATTTATTCTTTCATTCATTATCCATACCACTTATCCAGTTTAGGGTTGTGGGGAACCCCTTATACCCCTTATAAAACCTTATGACCTTATTGCCTCATGTTGGAGGGGTTTGTGTGTCCTAATGATCCTAGGAGCTATATTATCAGGGGCATTATTCCCCTGGTAGGGTCACCCAAGGCAAACAGGTCCTAGGTGAAGGTCCAGACGAAAAATAGTAGGGACTCAGTTTCCCTTGCCCAGATGCTAGTTAACGAGATCCCCCTTAGTTAGGCCTGGGGGAGGGGCGGTGAGCACTTGGTGGTTGGGTTTCTGCCCATGGGGTCTTGCCGGCCGGATGGGGGATGTGGCATGACTGTTGTTTGTGCTTATGCACCAAATGATGGTCCAGAGTACCCACCCTTTTTGGAGTCCTTAGGGGATGTGCTAAAGAGCTTCCCCCCTGGGCACTCCCTCATAATCCTGGGAGACTTCAACATGCATGTGCACAATGACAGTGTGACCTGGAATGGTGTGATTGGTAGGTACGGCCTCTACAATCTGAACCTGAATGGTGTTTTGTTGTTGGACTTCTGTGCTTGTCATGGTTTGTCCATCATGAACACTATGTTCTTATGTATGGGTGTTCATAAGATGAACAACTTTTTAGTCGTGTCATTGGACTTGTGGCCGCATTTTCTGGACACTCAGGTGAAAAGAGGAGCTGAGCTACCAACTGTTCACCACCTGGTGGTGAGCTGGGTCTGATGGTGTGGGAATCTGCCCTCCAGACCTGGGAGACCCAAGCGTGCAGTTAGGGTTTCCTTGGAAAATCTGGCAGAGCCTCCTGTCAGAAAGGCCTTCAACTCCCACCTCTGGCAGAGCATCTACCACATCCCAAAGGAGGCATGGGCCATGTTCTGTGCCTCTATTATTGAGTCCATAGCCCATAGCTGTTGCTGGAAGGTCATCGGTGCCTGTCGTGGTGGGAACCCCCGGATCCGGTGGTGGACACCTATATTGAGGGGGGCCGTCAAGCTGAAGAAGGAGGCCTATTGGGCCTTTTTGGTCTGTGGGACTCCTGAGGCAGCGGACAGGCACCAGCAGGCCAAACGTGCTGCAGCCCAGGATGATGGAAAGCGACTATTTATTTGCCTCGAAAAGGTTCTGGACTCCGGGTTTTGGGGGTGGATGCAATCCGCACTGAATACCTCAGGGCTTTGGAAGTCTTGGTTGACACATCTCTGCAACATCGTGTGGTCATCGGGGGCCCTACCTCTGGATTGGCAAACCGGGGTGGTAATTCCACTTTTTAAAAAAGGGGACCAAAGGGTGTGTTCCAACTATCATGCAATCACACTCCTCAGCCTACCCAGGAAAGTCTATTCAGGAGTACTGGAGAGGAGGATCTAACCGATGGTTGAACCTCGGATTCAGGAGGAACAATGTGGTTTTTGTCCTGGCTCCAGCACTCTTGACCAGCTCTACACACACTACAGGATCCTGGAGGGGGCATGGGAGTTTGCCCAATCTGTCCACATGTGGTTTGTGTTAGAGAAGAATTTCGACCGTGTCCCTTGGGATATCTTGTCGGTTGTGCTCTGGGAATATGGTGTATCGGACCCGTTGCCATTCAGTCTCTGTATCACCTGCGCCAGAGCTTGGTCTGCATTGGTGACAACAGGTCGAATTTCTTTACAGTGAGGGTTGGATTCCACCAAGGCTGTCCTTTGTCACCGGTTCTGTTCATCATTTTTATGGACAGAATTTCTATGTGCAGCTGAGGTGTTGATGGGTTCTGGTTTGGTGGCCATGGGATCTCGTCTCTGCTTTTTTGTGGATGATGTTGTTCTCTTAGCTTCATCATACTGGGACCTCCAGCTCTCATTGGAGCGATTTGCATCTGAGTGTGAAGCGGCCGGAATCAAGATCAACACCTCCATGTCTGAGGCCATGGTTCTCATCTGGAAAAGGACAGAATGCATCCTCCAGATCTGGGATGAGGTCCTACCCCAAGTGGAGGAGTTCAAGTATCTCAGGGTCTTGTTCACGAGTGAGGGAAGGATGGAGCAGAAGATTTACCATATGTGCTAGATCAAGTAGAACCTCTGCTGTAAGGCGGAGCTTGTACTGGTTTGTTGTGGTGAAGAGAGAGCTAAGCCAAAAAGCAAAGCTCTCAATTTACCATTCAGTCTACATTCCAACCCTCATCCATGGTCACGAGGTTTGGGTAGTGACCCAAAGAACAAGATAGCGGATACAAGCGGCTGAAATTAGCTTCCTTCGCAGGGTGGGGAGGGCTCTCCCTTTAAGATAGGGTGAGAAACTCAGCTATCCGGAAGGAGCTTGGAGTAGAACCGCTACCTTGGAACTCACTGGTGGACTGTGGTCAAAAAAAATGTCAAGCTGAAGAAGAATGCCTTTTGGGTTTAGTTGTCCCAGGGGTCTCCTGAGTCAGCTGATGGGTATTTCAATTCAATTCAATTCAGTTTTATTTGTATAGCACTTTTTACAATTGACATTGTCACAAAGCAGCTTTACATAG
>JBCNYH010000023.1:27950678-27959547 GCA_039654325.1 Tandanus tandanus
CAGATAAACAACCCTAAATGTTCACAAAGTGCATCCAGGCTTGGGAAGGACTTTGTGGAGTTTGCATGTTTTCCCTGTTCTTGAGTGGGTTTCCTCCAGGTACACCAGTTTCCTCACACAGTCCATAGACTTTTGGCTAACTGCCCTTAGGTGTGAGAGTGAGTGTGTATGGTTGTGTTTGTGTTGCCCTACAATCGGCTGATAACTGTGTACCCCTCCTTCACCCAGAGTTGACTGAGATAGAATGAATGAATGATTGAATGAATATAAAGCATGGCACTCTCAAAGGCCTGTTATGTATCACAGGCCTTATTTATTGATTATTTATTTATCTATTTATTTATTTATTTATTTATTTCATTTGTTTGGTTTGCGAATAATTTATTAATTTTTGCATAACCTTAAAATGATCATGGCCACATATTCAGCAGTTTGTATTTTTCTAATTAATATAAAACACTAGGCTGTACCATTGCAACAGAAACACAATTGGGCTAGTGAGAGTAATATATAACTGGCAGTGTATTGTTGTATTTTTGTACAAGGTGTAGAAGTAGAGAGTGTAAACTAAGGTCGACATCCTGACCCAGTGCACTGATCAGCTTTGGAGTTCAAAGGTCATACAGCTTGAGCTGTTTGTCTTAAAACCTATTTTTCTCTCTCTCTCACACACACACACACACACACACACACACACACACACACACACACACACACACAGACGAATATCTAACAGCTGGTAAAGACTGGTCTTTAGAATGGTGACTTTGTGATGTCTAATAAATGGAGGCATTGGAGCCTCCATAAACAATGGAGGCATATAGAAGCCTCGATCATGGTATCTGTGGCATTAAAAGATGGTTTCATGCAAAAAACTTTAAGTACCATATATGCCACCTGTGTGAGAATATACAATCATGATCAAATTACACCAGGGAAATGTGGACATTAATCATTACACAATAAAACAAAACAGATGCAAAAACGTTCTTCAGCAGTACATACTTGCAGCTGTCTTGGATGAAGGAGACACAGCTGTGTGTATTTGCTTTGCTCAAACCACAGAGCTTGAAGACTGAGAGGATGTGCACCTGTGAATGCATCCTCTCCTTTGACCTGAACCACAAACCACAAAGTCTTCTCCAAGAAACCAAACCAGAGTACAGTTCTGCTCATAGATAATATTTACCTTCCACTTGAAACACTGTCAGATGGTTTGGTCAATTTTAGACTTAGAACGTAGTGTTAGATGGGTGGTTCTGTACATTTTGCTGCATTATCAATAGTTTAATTTTCGTACTTTAAACAATCTCAACTTTGTTTTCTAACACCATTAAATGAGTCTCACTGAGGCCTAAGCAACTTTGTATAAATCTATTTAAAGCACAAACTGACACAGCTTTTTTTTATTAGCTACGCTCATTCCCTCCATGCAAAACAGCTTACTCAGTAATGCAAAGTAATTAAACAGCAATAAATTCTTATTTAATTTAAATGTTCTTCTGAATATCCTGTCTCCAGCTGCATTAGAAACATTTGGGTCTTGTTCAAACATGCATTCTAGACAGTGGAGGATAGTAATGACTTTTTACATTATGACCTTTTTTCAGTACTAGGGTGTATACTGTAACAGTAAAAGTATTCTGTATAATTCAACTGAACTATTTTTACCAGAGGAAAATATTTTAAACAATTTTAATAAAATATTCAGGTTTGTTACATTTTTATCACATTACAGCATATAAATAGTATACAATTCATATTCAGGTTGTTTTCTGAGGGAATTTTCTATGTTCGCCAGTGTTTGGGGTGGATGCAATGATAGGTTAATTTTATTTCATTTTGATACTTATCACAAATTATAAATACCATAAACTATAACATCTAAAAATTAAGTATACGACACTGTACATGTAGCCTAACAAGTACCAGAATAAGGAGCACTAAAATAAAAAAGATTATTACTTATATCTAAACTTATATCCATATGACTGAAACAATGCAGGCAAAAATGTACATGTTACTTTAACCGTCACAATAAATTAATAGACTAGTATTTGAAATACACAAAGTTAAATTATGTATACTAGTATAGGCTAAATACATTATAAATATAATATAAATTTATAATATATTATAAATTCATTTTCTGCACTAATTTTAATTTTGCTTATTGATCAATGGCTTAATTTCAGAAATGTTGCTCTTGTGTCAGCTCTTATCAAATGTTCTTGACTGTTTTCACATATTTGAATATTTGATGTTCTTATGTTTGTCATATTTAAAATAGGAATCCATCAGATAAAATAAAGATACAAGAATATTTTTTGATTATGAATTGGTAATGAATTAATAACAAGCATCCTGTCTTTATTTGCCCCCACAGTGTTGGACTTTACTGTAATGATGTAAAGTTGATGATTGTATATTCAATATGGCATGAACAATCCAATACATGCTACAATGGTACAGTACAATATGGAGCCTGCCATTATTTAAAAACTGTGTTTGCCACCCCTTTTGCGTGAATGCACACAGACTCTGATGAGTTAACAGTGATTCAGCATACAGACTTCTTAATTACTTTGTAACAGTGATTATCACCAGTGTATTATTATTATTATTATTATTATTATTATTATTAATTATTATTATGCCTTTTTGTTTAGAAAGTAGGTATGTACAAATGATGGTATTAAGGGGTTGCTTCAAAACACAAGCTGTATTAGATGTCAGACATTGTTTTGTACGCATTAATATTTTAAAGATATGAAATGTTGAATTACATGCTAATTTAATTATTTATCAGTATGTAATATTACATGATTAAGGAATTTAAAGTGGGGGAAAGGTGGCGTAGTGGTTAGTATGTACATCTTACACCAAGAGGGTTCTGGGTTCGAGCCCCGGGCACAGGCATTTCTGTGTGGTGTTTGCATGCTCTCCCCAGGCTTGTGTGGGTTTCCTTCGGGTGCACATTAGACTAATTGGCTGTTCCACTGGCGGCTCTGAATGAGGAGATCACCCAGGAGACCCAGCATCCCATGCTTCCAGGGGTTCCCCAAAGCTGACTATGTGACCGAGTGAATGAATGAGCCCCAGGGCTGTCACAGTGTGCCACAGGGATCCTTGGTGTTAAGCTAACAACCAACTAAATACAACAAAAGTCCTAATGGCTCAGATTAACCTCCCATCTGCAACAAACCATCCGCTCCTTTTCAGTTTGCACAACCTTTATGTCTCCATGTGCACTACCTGCCAGAAAATTATTACCTTTACAGGTTCCAAATAGACTGTGGTCCCATCCAGCCATGGACTTGGTCACAGAGCTGCTCATTTCGAAAGCACACAATACTATACTGGCTGTGGTGAAAAGATTTCTTTCTAAAGGCTACCATTTTTTTCCATTTTTGTTGTGTCCCCTCTGGACTGCAGGTAGCCTTGTTCCAGATGGCGTTCCTCTTCTATGGCATCACAGAAAACATCTTGTAAAACTGTGGCCCCCAGGTCATTTCTCAGCTATTAAGGACATTTCTGGGCATGTTGGGGACCATGGTCATCTTCAAATCAGGGTACCACTTTTAGTCTAAAGATCAGGCTGAGAGGTTGGTACAAGCGCTCAGCAGGTATCTCTGGGCCTATTGTAAGTACTGGCAGCACGACTGGGCAGAGTTCCTTGGCTGAGCCGAGTACACCCAAAACTCACTGCCCAACTCAGTTACCGGCCTTAAACTATTCCACTGTGTCCTTGGGTACAACCCTCACTCTGTTCCTGGGATCCCACTCCAATTGCCGTTCTCAGTATCAACGAGTGATTTCAGAAGGTAAAGGGGGTGTGGAAGAAAGCACACATAAACATCTGTTGGGCAGTTCATTGGTTCCAAGTCCAGGCCAATAAGGGTCAGAAAGAAACACTATCCTACCGGGTAGGTGATCAGGTGTGGCAACCAGGGATCTGGTTTGGAACAGCCAGTTAGCCTAACGTGAGAGGAAACTGGAGTACTCAGAGAAAACACACACAAGCTTGGGGAGAACATGCAAACGCCATGCAGAAATGCCCTAAACTGAGCCGAAGACTCTGGAACTTCTTGCTGTGAGTCGGACATGCTAACCACTATGCCACTGTGCTGCCCACCAACTTAACTGCATTTTGTAAATTTAAGCAAAATTTGAATTTGCTATCTGCACCACACCCAACAAAAGTTAGGAAAGAGTAACAATGAAACAGAGGTTCAAGCCCCACTATCACTAATAATATGCTGTGGTGTTCTATGTTCTATACTATATCTTATATGGACTGAAAGACAGTGGAACCATGTGCTGTGGTCAGATGAATCCACATTTCAGATTGTTTTGGGGAAAATAACAGCAAAAGGTGCCAAAGCATCTGCTTTCGTGTGGAAATGCATCAACGCCCACAGCATGGGTAAGTTGCAAATGTGTGAAAGTTCCATTTGGACACTGGACAGTGGTAATCAGTAATACTAGGCATGACAATACCAGGTCTCATTCTGCATACACTACAACAGTGTGGTTTTGTAAAGTGGTTGAGTGGTTAACAGTGAAAACAAACTTGCTTAAGCCTTATATTAAGCAAAAATATTAAAAAAATTCCAGTTGCCAAACTGCAACACTTAGTATCCTCAGTTTGCAAACTAATAAAAAGTGTAATAAAAAAGGAAATGATGGGGGAAAAAAATTACACATGTCTTTGTCCAAACTTTTTATGAGTGGGCTGTCAATATTGAATTCCCTGTAGTTGCATGGGTTTCCTCCAGGTGCACCAGTTTCCTCCCACAGTCCAAAAACATTAGGTTAATTGTCCATTGCCCCTAGGAGTGAATGTGAGTGTGAACTTATGAATGTGAGTGATTGTGTGTCTGTGTTAGTACTTCAGCTAGTTTTTTGTTTTCTGATATCATGTATTTTGTATTTATTGACCTGTTTGGCTTTCCACATCCTCATTATTGTGCTCACCTGTGTCTCGTTGCCTGCAACACTAGTCTGTCTACTTACGCCCAGCATTTCCCCACAAGCATTGCCAGATCGTACCAGAGTTATTCTTCTGTGCCTTTCCAGCATTTGTAAGTCTGTTACCTAGTAGTTTTTTTTTTTTTACACCTTGCCTGTTCCTTGACCATTCTTGCTAGCCTTTGTGATTTTCGGATACCTCTGCTTCATACTCTGTTTTACTTCGTGGATATCTCTGACCATTGCCTGTTTCTTTTTGACCACGAGTTTGCCTGCTGTTTTGGGATTGTTGCCCATATATTAAACTTTGTGCTCCTCACCACCTTTGTCTGCATGTGGATCCTTCTCCCTTTGTAAAACCCTAACAGTACGATCTGGCCAACATGGATCCAGCAGACCTACACCAGTGGAGGACAGTACTGGAGTGACATGGGATCATGCTGGGGAAACAACAAACCCAGATGGAGGATGTTGGTAAAACCATGGCAGTCATGTCCACCGCCATCACCGATCTTGCTGCAAAGGTACAACAGCTTCAGCTCTTTCAAAACCCACCACCATCTGCTCCAGCATGAGCCCTATCACAACACACTGCTCCAGTTTTAGAACCTCGCCTGCCTCCTCCTGAGCATGACTCGGGTGAATCTGGTACCTTCTGTTTGTTCCTTTCCCAGTGTGATTTAATTTTTCAATTACAACCATCTGATTTTTCCACAGAGAAGGCTAAGGTGGCTTATGTCATCACTCAGTTATCTGGGCAAGCAAGAGAATGGGGAACCACAGTTTGGAAGGTCAGAGACCCTTTTTGTAATAACTTTTCTTTGTTTGCAGAGGAAATGAGGAAAGTTTTTGACCATTCAAAATACAGCAGAGAGGCGGCGTGAGAAATGCTGCATGTTCGTCAGGAAACCCGCATCAGTAAGATGGGGAGCACTGGTGAGCTCCACCTTTTCTAAATCCTCCTCTATTCAGTTCCCTGTTACTATAGACAGGGGAGGTAGGAAGCATCAACTCTCCTCGACTCTGGGGCAGTCAAAACGTTTAATGACACTCAATTTGCCACTTGATGGAAACTGCCTCTTCACCCTTTAAACCCACCTCTTCTGGCTAACTCTTTAGTTGGGAGAAAGCTTACCGATATAACCCATGTGACCCCTTATGTGTCTCTTCTTGTTTCAGGCAAACATCATAAACAAATAAGGTGCCACATCATTGAGTCACCACATGCTCCAGTTGTTCTTGGTAAATCCTGGTTAAAGAAACACAACCCTCATATCGACTGAATCAAGAACAAGATTTTGGGCTGGAATTCAGCCTGTTTTTCCTCCTGTCTTCGTCAAGCTTATGTACCAGCTTCACAACAAATAGACCCCCCAGGAGAATTCCCTGACCTGTCCCTACTGAACACATGGACCTCAAAGCAGTTTTTAGTAAGTCACGGGACATCACTCTGCCCCCTCTTCGGCCTTATAACTGTAGCATTGACCTCATACCTGGTAAGACTCCACCTAGGGGCTGACTGTATTCTCTTTCCCGACCAGAAACTGAGGCCAAGGAGAAATACATTCAGGAGTCCTTGACTGCTGGCATAATTCGACCCTCATCCTCACCCGCAGGGGCCAGATTCTTTTTTGCTGTATTGACAGTTAGGGTTTTACAAAGGGAGAAGGATTCACACGCAGACAAAGGTGGTGGGGAGCACAAAGATAACAGATGGGCAACAATCCCAAAATGGCAGGCAAACTTGTGGTCAAAAAGAAACAGGCAGTGATCAGAGATATCCAAGAAGTCAATCAGAGTATGAAGCAGAGTTATCCAAAAATCACAAAGGCTAGCAAGAATGGTCAAGGAACAGGCAAGGTAAAAAAAAAAAAAAAAACGTCTAGGCAACATACTTACAAACGCTGGAAAGGCACAGGAGAATAACTCTGGTACAATCTGGCAGTGCTTGTAGGGAAGTGCTGGGCTTAAGTAGACAGACTAGTGTCGCAGGCAACGAGACACAGGTGAGCACAATAATGAGGATGTGGAAAGCCGAACAGGACAATAAATACAAAAGCATATGATACCAGAAAACAAAAAACTAACTAGCTGAAGTACTAACAGTCTGTGTATTCCCTGCAATGATTTGATGAGCTGTTCAGGGTATACGCCACCTTTGCCCAAAGTTGTCTCCAGCCTATCCTCAACCCTAATAAAGAATAAAGCTGTTCAAAAACAAATGATACTTACTAATTTCTGCTGTTTTGTTATGATATTGTATTTGCCTTCCTTTGTGTTTTCATGTCTTTCAAATCAATTAATCATGGAATGTGCTCAACTCAATAATATACTTAAACAATTAACTTATGATGATCTTACTCCTAAAAGAAAAAAGTTGTCACTTACTACGTTGGATTCTGACTCTTTATTAACATCATGATTTAAATTTTTTAACACCTGCATCAACCACAATTGTGCAGTGTAGCGAAAACTGTTTCCTCCTTTGACTTGATAAGCCCCACAGGGCTTTAAATACACAATAGTTTCAGAACTTAGAAAGACATAAACATAAACACATTAAATAGAGAAAGGATTTACATGTGATTGTATGAATAATATTGATGATAATTTGCACGTCACAAGTATGTGATTCTCCATCTTAGAAAAGCACTTCTAAATATATAGAAATCAATGGAATAAAAACTGTCCACTACATGTAACACTAAAATGAGAATATGAATTTCAAAAATATTTTTTGCAACTCCAATTACACTGAAACAAACAAAAAAAGAAATTCAGCCAAATTATCTTTTTCCCCAGCCAAGTAAATTTGTAATAGCAACAGTTAAACAATAAATAAATAAATAAATACATAAATCAGAATCATGAAGATGGTTACAACATCATCACCTGAAAAGCTGTCACACGATGAAGTCCCATTTCAAAAGCCAACATAAAAAAACAGAATAAAATTTGCATATGATCACCAGCCTTTCTGAGGAGATCATTTTACAGGGGTGCTTCATTGAAAAAGAGACTGGTGCACTTTAGAACATAGATGTCATCATGAGAAAAGAGGGTCATATTGAAACCTCAAGACAACAGCCAAATAAGTTAAAACCTGGGTCTTCTTTTAAGCATACTTCCAAAGTTTAAGTAATACAATAGCTTAAAGGCGAAGGCACGGTGGCGCAATGGTTAGCACGTTCGCCTCACAGGAAACGGTCCTGGGTTCGATTCCTGGGCGCGGGGCATTTTTGTGGGGAGATAGCATGTTCTCCCCATACTTGAGTGGCAGTTTCCTCCGGGTACTCCGGCTTCCTCCCACAGTCCAAACACATGCACGGTTGGCTGATTGGCGGTTCCAAATTGCCCCTAGGTGTGAGAATGAGTGTGAATGGCCCTGTAATGGTCTGGCAAGCAGTCCAATGTGTACCCTGCATTCGCCCGGAGTCAGCTGAGACGGGCGCCAGCCTCCCTGTGACCCTAATTAGGATTAAGAGGCTTAGAAAATGAATGAATGTCAGTCCATTGCAGGGCCAACACCTACATACAACCATTCACACTCTCAGTCAAACTTGGGTGCAATTTGGAACAACCAATTAGCATAATGAGCAGGACCTGTGTTATCAGAGCACGTCAGTTCTAAAAGCAATGGACCCAGTGAAAACACATTGTGCATCAGCTTATAATCAGACAAATGCATCAAAATTTATATATTATTCATATAAAATATTAAATAAATATTTTAATACTATTATATTAAAATTTATGGATTGCAGCTTACAACATAGACGATAATATACCTAATTTGATACCTTTAATTATTATTTACAGATCCCCAGGGCCGTACTCCGAATTCCTATGTGAATTTGCAGACTTCATTTCAAACCTGGTTGTCTCTTTAGATAAAGCT
>JBCNYH010000023.1:28000613-28011434 GCA_039654325.1 Tandanus tandanus
CCTCACTGCTTAGGCTGCTGCCCCCGCGACCCGACCCCGGAAGAAGCGGAAGAAGATGAATGAATGAATGAATAAAATGAACCTTTACTTAATTGTCAAAGGTACAAAGGAACATTTTTAATATTTATATGCAAACTGAAACTGTGTTAAGAAATTAGGAAGTATTACAATAATTCTATGCAGAACTTAGCTCATCTGAGATGGAACAAAAGACAGTGGAACCATGTGCTGTAGTCAGATAAGTTCACATTTTAGCTTACTTTTGGGAAAACTTCATGTCAAAGATGAACAGAAGCCAGCATCTTAAAAATAAATAAGAATATATACTCTCTATTTTTTTGAGATGCTCACCGTCAACTTTAAAGAGGCCATAGAATGCATTAATTCAGTAAATTAATTTTAAATAAAGTGACATTTACAGCTTTTTTTATTTGGCCCTAAGTTAAAGCAAGCTATATTCCTTTTTTGGTGGCGTAATTAAAAAATATTGATGACCTTTGCAGTGATTGGTTGGTCTGTAGCCAATAAAGCATAGATCCTACTATGGTTTGGATTGCCAGATATTTAGCTAGTTACAGTTCTACGATGTATTTGAATTATTATTCATCGTTCATTTTCTGAACCGCTTAATCCTAATTAGGGTCACGGGGAGGCTGGCGCCCATCTCAGCCGACTCTGGGCGAGGGCAGAGTACACCCCGGACAGCTCGCCAGGCCAATGCAGGCCAATGCAGGGCAAAAACACGCTGTCGGCTATGCAGCCTACCCATCACAAAAATCAGCAATGGTTCTTTTACATGCCTCTCACCATAGACGGTGAGAAACATGGCCGGCCTTTGCTAACCCAGTTAGCTGCACTGGGGGGACAGCAGTAACAACCCGTTGGTAGTGGGGCTTGAACCCCTGACCTTGGTATCAGAAATCTAAATTTCATTCAGCTCAAACAACTCGCAAAGCAATGTGAAGTTTTGTAAAATTAAAACAAGGCCTAATTTCATACTGTTAGTAGAGAAAAAAGCAGTTAGCTGGATATCCTAATACTCTGTAAACTTTTAGTAGTAGTTGAACAGTACCCAAATAAGCTACTAAATCTATATGTGGATTAAGTAGTATGTGAAGGTTCTACACAATGCTGCAAAATAGTATCCTTTAATTTAGCTGAAGCCTTTGAATAACTAAAAAATGAAAAAAGATAGAAATGATTTGCAGTGCAAGTAAACACTTTTGGAATTTGACCTATTTTACCTTCCTGTTTAGCATATGCAGGACTTAATTTTGCATTCAAAACAGGTGGACAGTGTTTGAGGTTCATTTTGTGTCAGTTTCATCTACCACACAATCCTTTTTCAACTATGCCAAGGTACAGTGCATCCCAAGTTGTTTAAATATATATAAAATAATGGGGGCTTCAATGACCGAAATATCCTGAAAATGCCAGAGTGATGTTCGGGGATACCGGTAAACAAATAAAATGCCTTTTGCAAAACCCTTTCGGAGATGCCATAAGCCATTCGCACAATGCATAAGATGATGCAAACTCAGACAACAGTTAATCATCACATCAAACATCGAAGGGTGGGAAAAATTGATCTCTGTGATATTAACAATAGTGGATGTGGGTCCCCATAACCCACAACAGCCTCTAGATTTTATGGGGAAATAAACAAACAAACAAACAAACAAACAAGTATATAAATAAATAAATAAAACCATTGAGTGAGCCACAGTCCTGTTGAGGGGAACACCTTGTGGATAAGAGAAGCCAGATTGGTTCAGGCAGGGTAAAGTAACTCATATAACCCCTCTTTACAGTCTGGTGAGCATAAAAGCATATCAGCATACACAAAATATTGAACCTTCAAGTAAATGGGCTACGAATGCATATGATTCGTAAAGCCCTACAACCTCAAGGCTTAATGTTTTGTGTATTCTGAGATTTTTTTCTGCTCACCACAGTTGTAAAGAGTGATTATTCGATCCACTGACCATCACACCCATAGGGTCTTTCCCAAATGATTTAATCATGCAGTTGTACAGGATATATCTATGTGCTGTACCCTTACTGGAACCAAAGAGCCCATGTCACTTCACTTGAGCATAAAGCAAGGTCAGTAAAGACATGGAACACAGAGTGCACCACAGGCCTTCTTGCTCAACATTACTTTTGCCAAAGCCTTAACCACTGGCCCACCACAACTATAGTGATCAGCATGCATTGATTTAACAACTCCTACCTCTGACTTAATGCCATCAAAACACTGCATTAAATCAAGCTGAGTTAGTCCAGCGTGTTGTGGTGATTCAGTGGTTAACAGTAAACTACTGTAAATTCCACAGTAAACTGTTTAAAATATCTTTAGGGATGTAGTGTATAGGGGGGTACGGTGGTGTCATGGTTCGCCTCACACCAAGAAGGCAAGGTTTCTGTGTGGAGTTTGCATCTTCATCCCATGCTTGCTTGGGCTTCCTCTGGGTACTCCAGTTTCCTCCCACAGTCCAAAGACATGCACATTAGGCTAATTGGCTGTTGTGAGTGTGAATGGTTCTGTGTGTTGGCCCTGTGATGGATTCACCCAGAGTGGCCTGAGATAGGCTTCACCCTCCCCATGACCCCAGTAGGATTAAGCGATTCAGAAAATGATTGAAGGTGGCACAGTGGTGTAGTGGCTAGCACGTCTGCCTCACAGTAAGAAGGTCCTGTATTTGAGTCTCGGACTAATTGGCTGTTCCAAATTGCCCCGTGTGTGTGTGTGTGTGTGTGTGTGTGTGTGTGTGTGTGTGTGTGTTACCCTGCGATGGTCTGGTGAGCTGTTACCGCCTGAGTAGGTAATAGGAGTAAGTAGTTCAGCAAATGAGTGAGTGAGAAAAAAGCCGAATGAAAGCATGTGTAATGCAGGTAGTGTATGTAAAACATTGATGCGCAATAAAATAAAACACAGAAGAGTGTAAGCCTGCTGCTTATCCAGGTCAGGACTGTGAAGCTGAGTAGACCAAGTGTGAATAAACATACAAAAAAGTGAAGGTATTATTTGGGAGAATAATTCTGAGTGTTAATTGAAGGTATTTGTTACACCACAGAATACTATTTAAAAAGGTGTTTCATTAATATTAGGATTTAACACTGTATTCATATTAAAAGTGTATCAGCGATGAGTTAATATTCCTTTCATGTGGTCTCTGAAGGGTCATTAGAGAGCAGCTCGGTCTGTGACAGGGATAGTGATGTCTCCAACACAGCTGTTCACACAACTCTTTTTATGTTATCCATTCAACAACTCATATAGTGTTATTATGTGCAGAGAACAAGTGTTTCTGTGTGTGTATGGGAATTTACTCTGTGTGAGATGGAATCAAATCAAGCATCTCGTTTGCACAGAGAAAGCCCCCCCACCCACCCACCCCCCAGTGGTGTTTGTGAAGGGTTTATACAACTCAGCGATTCTCATTAGTTACTGCAAAATATCACATGAGATTCTATCAAGAAAAGTGTTTTCCGTGTGTGTGTGTGTGTGTGTGTGTGTGTGTGTGTGTGTGTGTGTGTGTTGTTTACAGAGACATTTTGATCATATCCTACATGTATGACCCACCCTGTCTGATACGCGCTGCACATGTCAACCACAGTCGTGACCACAAACTGACATGTGGTGCTTTCTCTTACAAACACCCACGCATTTACATTATATTCCATCAGAAATCTTCTGCTGCTACTGGTGGTTAGTAGGTGTTAGACAAAGACAAATATCGCATGCAAACCTAATGGAGAAGTTAAAACCACAAGAACGTCATGAGGTTTTTTTATTTATTTTTTTTTTTTTTATACGTCAATGCCGTGCCAGTACACACTGTATAGATATCTCCACTCATGCTTTCACACAACTGCTTACTCTATATTCTTGCAACTGTCTTTTTTTTTTGTAATTAGAACTAGAAGCTGACTCAGTGCATGGGAACAAAATATTTTTGGTCCCCTACATGTCTGTCAAGATAAGGCACATTAGGCATCATGCAGACATTACACAATGTCTACTGTTCCTGTCAGTGTGAGACATGATACAGAGAAATTGTGTGTCAGTTTCATAAGATACTACTATACACAGTTATATTAGAGGAAGTCACAACATCCTGCTGACAAGTATTCCAATCGGCAAACAGCAATGCTTATTTATATTTAAAACATAATATTTATTATTTATAATAATTTTATGTGATTTCTCCTTTAGAGCTCCCACCAGTGCTGTTTGCCATGCTGAACATTAAACCACAGTACTGCTGAATTCTTTTCTCTGATTGTTCAGAAGAAAATTAATAAAACACATGATGTCCTTTAATAAATAAAAGATAAATATTGGGCCAGTAAAACACTTCAGGCTGTGGTGTTTAACTGTGGGCTCACTGCAACATTACTGTACTTGCTGAAGTTGGTGATTACGATCAGTATATCATCATTTGTTTATCTCACACTAGAATGCTGTTGGTGTACAGTTAAGTAAACGAGTAAGTAAATAAACATGCCATTTTCTGAACTGCTTTATCGTTTACAAGCATCATGTGGAGGGTGAAGCCCATCACAGCCGACTCCGAGTGAAGGCGGGGTACATCTTGAACAGCTCACCAGACCTTTGCAGGGCCAGCATTTGCATTTTTATTTAAGGCCAACACACCACACACACACACACACACACACACACACGCATACACACACACACACACACACACACACACACACACTCACAACCATTCACACAGGTGTCAGGTGTGCTTAACCATTCACACATGTCTTTGGACTGTGGAAGGAGACCGGAGTACCCTGAGGAAACCCATGCAAGCACAGGGAGACCATGCTAACACCCTCGCCATACCGGGCTTGAACCCATGTCCTTCTTGCTGTGAGGAGAACGTGCTAACTACTGCTTCACCATGCTGCCCATAAAATAAACATCATTTTCAGTATTTCCTCTTTTTCAAAGCTATTTGTGCAGTCCTCTTAAGTGAATTACAGAAGTGAGTTGGATTTGAAAAAAAAAAAAGACATTTGCTTAAAAAAAAAACTTGTACTGTTCCTTTAAATGGTAGGGAGAGGGAGCTCCTAAATCCTCCCGTAAGATGCTGACATCAGCACTACCAGCACAGCAGAGCACACAAACATAGAACTCATGGGTCATACTGGGTCACGCCTGCCACTCAGCAACTGAGAAAGAAAAACAGATGGGGGTGGGGTGTGGGGGCATGTTCAGTAGGAGGTGGATCAGGAAGGAGGGCTGTTTCAAAGTTCTAGTACATTTAAAACCAAACAAAAGGTTACGTTTTAACTTTTCAAGACCCACGGCCAGAAGTACACCCACTCATCCTATTAGTTTCACTGTAGTTTGTGAATAAGTCATACTACTTCCTGAATATTCTACTAAAATGATGCAGAACTGAACAATAAGCTTACTGATAATGAAAACTAGACTTAAAACAGCATGGACATCGATATAAGTATAATGAGTATTGTTTAATGTTCATAGAATACTTAAACATCATACTTAACATCTTTTAATTACAGGCAAATGCACAGTATGAATGCACGCACGCACGCATGCACGCACACACACACACACACACACACACACACACAAACCATTTATCCTCATGGAGACCAGACACAAATGTCTCGACTTGGTCAGATATTTCTATCCTTTCTCTGTCCCTCACCACACATACAGTGGTGATCAAAAGTGTGTGAACCGTTTAAAACTTTCTATATTTCTGCATGAATATGCTGAAAACATCATCGGAATTTCACAGTCCTAAAAGTAGAACAAGAGAAACCAATTAAACAAATGAGACAACGATATTAAACTTGGTGATTTATTTATAGAGAAAAATCATCCACTATTACATAGTGGAATGGATTTTAGTCCCTTCCTCCATATAGAACAGCTTCAACCTTGAGATATTGGTGGTTTTCCTAACATAAACTGCTTACACTAAATTTCTATTGAATTAAGGTCAGGACTTTGACTTGGCCATTCCAAAATATTACCTTTATCCTTATTTAACCACTCTATAGCAGAACAACTTATGTCTTTATGGTTTTTGTCTCACTTTCTCTTGAGATTCAGTTCATAGACAGATGTCCTGACACTTTCATTTAGAATTTGCTGGTATTACACATTAATAGGACAAACTGTCCTGGCCCACATGCAGCAAAACAGGCCCAAACACAGATGGACTAAGGTTCTTATGATGGAATGCACTGTGTTTCTTCTCCAAACATAAAACATTTCACATAAAAAAAAAATAGAACTATTTTGGTCTCATCCATCTGCAGTTTTTTCCCAATAGCCTTCTGGTTTGTTCATGTGATATTAAAAGAACTTTAGAATGGCAGCAATGATCCTTTTAATGAGCAGCGGCTTTCTCCTTGCAACCCTGCCATGCACACCACAAACCTAATGGAGAAGCAGACACACACATCCACCATTAAGATAAAGTACAGTACATGCTTAGTATTTCCAGAGTCCACCTCTGCACTGTTATCACCAGTTTAACATCACCTCAGATTCCCCTCTGCTTCTGATTATAAAGTGCTGAGCGAGCACCTACAGTCTGAACAGTGTATAATCAAACTACAATATAATAAACTTTCATGAAAACACTGATAAAACCACAACATGCTCCGAGCATGTGCAAATTCCTGCCAGCAGCAAGCTTCCATCAGGTATGGACGTGTTACACTTTAGCTGCATATAACAACGACCGATAGTGTAATAAAGCACTAGGGCTAGGTGATATGGTAAAAAATCTCAGTTGTACTCCTAAGATTTAGAGTATATACAATTTTGTGTATGCAGCCAAATTATATATCTTTTACATGTTTTTAACTTTAGCCATAAATAGCCACCCATGTTTTGTCATAGCCAGTTATCTCTTCTACTATGACCGGCTAATCATCTAGCCAGCCTCTCTACAAAGCAGCCAGCTGATTTTATTACAGCTGGCTGGCTCCCAGGTCTAATCCTGTTGTGCTACTACTGGTTGGAGTTTTCAGACTTTCTTAGAAGCCTCTGATGATGATTCATATGGACCTAAATATACACTCAGAAACTGTGAAGATGGCTTTTCATTGCTGGTAATATAAACTCTTTTACTGAAATGATTTAGGACTACAATTGCCATTACAGTTATAAGATAACCAAATAGACTTCACGTTAAACTATAGTGAAGTTTCTGCTACATGGTTTGTATACGAGCAATTGTGATGACATCAGAACCAGGGTCAACCGGTGTGGCGGCCATATTGGTAGGTAAAAAGATGAATGTAATCTCGACAGCATGCCTACTATTTGTGCAGTGAAATGCACCAATCACCAGTTTAAGGGCTGTACGCATTAATTATTTTGTTCACTTCTTGTTTTGCAAAGGCGGACACCCTGGTTGAAGGCTTTGAAGCATGCAAGATATGGAACAACATCAGAATCTTGGAAACCTAGTGGTTTATTCTGAAATTTAAAATTTATATACCAATAAATGCAAGTATACATCATCTAAATGATAATTAGCCACAGACTATTTCAAATGGTTTACCACAGACTATTTCAAATGGTTTAAAATCGCTGTGAGTCGGAGTCTGTGTCCTGGAAGAGTAATGGGGTCACAGGGATGTCCCTATGTACAATGTAGGAACAGTGTTAACAACGGCATCCAAACTGCATGTGTTCTGGACTTCCTGTCTGTGAAAAAAATGGAGCAAGGGTGAAGCCTTCAGCCTCTTGTGTTTTATTTCATGTTGATATAAATGGCAGTAATCCAATGAGAAACATGAGGTGATGCTCACTGCTGGTACATTAACTGTACATGAAGATTATTTGGGACAAATGCTATATGTGATGTATATTAATTTTATTAAATTATTAAAAATATTAAATAGCATTTAAAGAAGTAGCAGTTAGCATGTCCTCCTCACAGCAAGAATGTCCTGAGGGCAACCCCTGGGCTCGGGCGTTTCTGTGTGGAGCTTCTTGCATGTTCTCCATGTGCTTGCATGGATTTTCTCCGGGTAATCCGTTTTCCTCCCACAGTCCAAAGACATGCACATTAGGCTAATTGGCTGTTCCAAATTGCCCCTAAGTGTGCGGGTGAATTGCTGGTGTGTGTTACCGATGCAATGGTCTGGCAAGCTGTTCAGGATGTACCCCACCTTCAGCCAGTGTAGGCTGAGATAGGCACCAGCCTCCCAGCAACCCTAATAGGATTTTAAAAGTGGTTTGGCAAATGAGTGAACCAGTGTACCAGTGTTCGCACAATACTAGGTATATAACCTGGACAACACAGTGGCATAGTGGTTAGCAAGTTTGCCTCACAACAAGAAGGTCTTTGGTTCAAGTCCCAGGCTCAGTGAGGGCATTTTTGTGTGGTGTTTGCATGTTCTTCTCGTGTTTGTGTGGGTTTCTTCCAAGTACTCCAGTTTCTACAGCTCCCTCAGTCCAAATATATGCAGATTAGACTAACTGGCTGTTTCAAATTGCCCCTAGGTGTAAGTGTGAATGGTTGTGTGTGTGTGTGTTTGTGTTGGCACTGTTTGGTTACTGTGTTGTTCAGGGTGTACCTTGCCTTCTCCCAGTGTCTCCTTACTATCCGGCAAAGCACTGCAGTGGGCAGAGGGGCAGTGGAGACAGAACGGTCCCGCGGTATCAACATACGCCGCTTTCACCACGCACTTCCGTGAGGTGTTCTGCCGCCCCGACGGTGACTCTACCAACCAGGAGAAACTTCATCGGCTTCGTCAAGGGCGGATGGAAATCGGGGAGTACGCCCTGGAATTCCGAACGCTCGCAGGGACCAGTGGGTGGAATGAGGCGGCCCTAATCACCCATTTCCCCGAAGTTCTCCCGGACCCTTGGTTTATTTACCTGTTGTGTTTGTCGGTTTTGGTTCGCCCCTCATGGCAGGTTTCCTTTTCAGACCCCGTTTTGAGTTGTTCCTGTTTTTGTGGCTCGCTGAGCCCATGTTTGGTTTGGGACAAATAAAGCCCGCATTATTATATTCCTCTTGTCTCCGGGGGTCATCATAACAGTGATATAGCAACTGGGTTTTTTTTTAGTTTTGTTTGTTTTTTAAAGTGTAGTTTAATATGTATTTTAATTTTTATATATTTAATTTATATTTGAACACCAGGTTTTCGGGTGTTTCAAACCAATGGCATGTGGAATCAATCTCCCAAGCATTTGTGAGGGAGGTATGCATTGTGATGTAGTGGAAAGAGGCCTTCAAAGAATGTTGATACACTGCAGTGTTTTGAAATGTAGCACAGATGAGGTAGAAGTGTTTAGCTGGCCAGACAAGGACAAAAACCCCTGAGCTTCACTGGCATGAACTAGAGTTCTCAAAATGACCAGGGCAGACTTTGTTTACAGACAAAATTTGTCATCTCTATGTAGTAATTCTATAATTGGATCCAACTATGTTCGACAGTGCCAATGTTATGCAGTAGTCAAACATCCACCTCACCATGAAAATGTACAACAGGATATGTACAACATGTAATGTACATCGGGATGTGTAATTGGATACATACAGAAAATGTACATTTTAAAAATATATTAAATTTACAGTTTATGTTGTGTAGGGGTAGTGAATCTGACTGCATCGGGGTAGAAAGGTTTTAATAGACCTGAATCTCCTCCCTGAGTGGTAGGGGAGAACAGGTGATATCCAGGGTGGATGGCTGCATCCTGTTGGCTTTCTCTTAGTGTTGGGCAGTGTAGATGTCTCTGAGGGGGGTAATGTGGTGCCATTAATATGCTCTGCTGGCCTCACCACCCACTGTAAGTTTTTTTTTCTGTCCTCTTCGGCTAGAGAACCACACAGAGCAGGAGTAGCTCAGGAGGCTCTATCACTACCTTGAGGGAGGTGAGCGTATTTTCTCTTTCTCAGGAAGTAAAGTCTCTGCTGAGCCATTCATACCTGGTGGGAGGTGTGAATGGTCCAGGTGAGATCAGCTGATATGTGGACTCCCAGAAACTTAAAGCTCAGAAAGTTCTGTGCGCTTTTCCTTCTTGAAGGCCACAATCAGCTCTTTGTCTTTGTGGTGTTTAAGTCCAGGTTGTTCCGGGAACACCGTGGGGACAGATGTCGAACCTCCTCCCTGTAGGCTAACTCATAGTTATTTGAGATCGGTCACACAATTCTGCTGTCTTCTGCAAATTTCACAATGATGTTGAGGGTGGGGTGGATGGGGATGCAGTTGTGAGTGAACAAGGAGTAAAGGAGGGGACTTAAGACACACCCCTGTGGTGAGCCAGTGTTCAGGATGAGAGTGGATGAGAGTGTGTTCTCCCATCCTAATGTTCTGGGGTCTGTTGCTGAGGAAATCCAGGTTTCATGCACAGTGAACTACCCAAGACCAAATTGCTCAGCTTGTGTACCAGTTTTTGGGGATAGCTGTATTAAGAAGGTCTTGGATTCGGGTCCTGGGCTCAGTTGATTCTGCGTGGAGTTTGCATGTTCTCTCCGTACTTGTGTGGATTTTCTCTGGGTACTCCAGTTTCCTCCCACAGTCCAAAGACATATACATTCAGCTACTTGGTAGTTCCTAATTGCCCCTAGGTATGAGTGTGAATGGGTGTACATGTGTTGGCCCTGCGATGGTCTAGTGAGCTGTTCAGGGTGTACCGCACCTTCACCCAATGTCGGCTGAAATAGGCACCCGCCTTCCGGCGACCCTAATAGGATTAAGCAGTTCAGCAACTGAGTGAGAGTGATTCAATTCAATTCAGTTTTATTTGGATAGCGCTTTTTACAATTGACATTGTCACAAAGCAGCTTTACATAGTAAAAT
>JBCNYH010000023.1:28018119-28034059 GCA_039654325.1 Tandanus tandanus
GTTGTATTTAATGATGGTTATGTTCATTTTTTCATTTTTAAAATTGATATATTTGTGGAATCTATCAAAATAGAACATTTTTAGCAGAAACACCTATCAGGTGTTCCACTGTAGACACCTAAAATTCCATGTGACTGCACATGTTGCAACAGGAATACAATGTTTAATGCCACATATTTTCTTTTGATTTTATAACTACAATGAAAAATGAAAGAATGAATGAAATAACTATTATCATCACTAGTTATATAGTGGCTTCATTGCCAATTATTTGCTTCCTGGATGCCGCCACTGCTGTCAGTAAAGGTGAAAGGTCACCAAGTAGGACAAATAGAGGTACTCCAGCAAGCCTCAGTTTGCCAGTGGAAAATACCACAGGGACTAAGTATCGAAAGACACTTTCCATCTTTCTCATATTTACCATAATTTCCAGAGGTAAGAAATGCAGCATATGATGCGAGTCAGTGAATTTCCTACTGGAACAGCTGGAACGTTTTAGGGGGTCAGAGTCATTTTAATTGAGGGCAGGTGTGTACTCACTACTCCTTACCAGGTGCTTAAACATGTATTAACCACATAACTAAAAAAAAGTTAAAGTCTGTTGGGATTTTACACCAGAGCCTACTGGCTCATCAGGCCGGAGCTTATCCTAGTTTCTGTAGTGTGTATTGACTAGGAGTTCAGCTCATCCTGGATAGCATGCTAGTCCATCACCCAAGTTACCTTCCCAGTATTTAGTTTTTCCTCCTTATAGAAGTCAGATTGTTTTGCAGTTGAACTGTACAGTACTCATTGTTTTACTTCCCAAAAACTTGACATCTTAACAGGAGTGTTTAGAATTTTTATATCCACAAACACAATATATTAAAAAACAAAACCAGTGCTTCTTTTTGCTAGAGAGTACCCATTTGATTCTTACTTTGCGTCAAGACAAATTTTCTGTATATACTGTTGCCAATTTATGAGGTTATGTAACACTAACTAGCTTGAATGTTGTGCATAATAATATTATTTATGGAGAGTAAGATTACTATTTGGGGATAAATGGACCCAGTCACAGTGTGGCGGTCACGTGAAGTTCCACATTGATGACCTCATTTCAGTGGCACCTGATTTGTGGGGTGTTCCTGGTATGCGGTACTAAGTAGCTATCAAAGATGGTCCAAGGAAGAACAACCAGTGAACTGACAAGACTGTCATGGGTGCCCAAGATTATTAATGCATGAATGCCAGTACATCTGGTCTGTTCCCACAGAAGGAAGGCGATGAAAGAAAGTTGTTAGAGTGCACAATACTCTAAATAGGGTACACTAATACTCTAGGGTGTGTATTCATTCATTCCTTCATTTTCTGAACTGCTTTATCCATTATTAGGGTCACGAGGAGGCTGGAGCTTTTTTTTTTTCACGTTCACACCTAGGGGCAGTCCAACAGTCCAAAGACATGCACATTAAGCTAATGAACTGTTCTAAATTGGTGTGAATGTGAGCATGAATGGTTGTGTTTTGGCCCTGTCAAGGACTGGTGAGCTTTCTTCAACTAACAAACATAAATGTTTTTTTTTTTCTAATTATATATTTAAGGGTAAATAAGGGTTCACTTTAAACAGGTTGCCAGTCTACTGCAGGGCTAACACACTACCAACCTAATGTGCATTTTTTTTTTTTGATTATTTGGACTGAAGCCTGAGTACTAAACCCATGCATAAACCCATGCAAGCACATGGAGTACATGCAGACTACACACAGAAAGGCCTAGATCCTCCTAGTTCTGAGCCCACAGTGCTAACCACTGAGCCACCAATCCCCACGTGGGAGATATTTTTCGAGAAGTACAAAACAGTGTGGGGCAGCACGGTGGCGTAGTGGTTAGCACATCCATGCCACAGCAAGAAGGTCCTAGGTTCAAGCCCTGTGCCCGACGATGGTGTTTCTGAGTTTGCATGTTCTCCCTGCACATGTGTGGGTTTCCTCGGGCTGCTCTGGTTTTCTAACATAGTTCAATTATATGCAGATTAGGCTAACTAGATATTCTTAATTGCCCCTAGGTGTGAATGGTATGTTGGGCTTGCAGTGGTCTGACATATTTCTCACCATCAGATGCCAGAAGATATTCTGGTACTTTTGGTCATGTGTATAAATATTCAGGTGAAAATATTTAGCCACTCAGGATTAGCTGTTAGAATTGTTGCTCATCCTGATCCTAGTGTTATTAATAAGCTGAGATCTATAGATAACTCACTGTGGTAATATGGTTGTGTATGTGTTGGTCCTGTGATAGACTGGCAAGCTGGTAGCGAGCATGAGGGGTCTGCGAACGATATCGTCGACCGTATCGTTGACTGTCAGTGACTGTCAGTGAGGAATCACCCACTGTGGACAATCGTCCCATTTTTTTAAACCTGTTTCCAATTGTTGGACGATTACACGCGATAATCTACTAATCGGTGACTGTCGCCAACTATCCGCAAGTATATTGCTGACAGTCTGAGAGCATTGTGGGCGATCACAGATAGTCGCAGATAGTTCAGGACTTAGTTGCAGACAGTCTCAGGCCTAGTTGCCGACCATCAGAGATTTTCATCTGAGTATTATTTTATTTGAGTCATTTAGGACATCACATGCGCAGTTGTGGTTGGTCTAAGACAGTCGCCAACTCAAAAAATCACGGACAGTCACCAAAGAATCACCCAAATGAGATCGAGTCCTAACTTTTCTAATGGTTTGTATTACATGAACGTACACAAGGACTTTTATGTCAGATACTTTCACATACTAAACAGATTACAAATGTTTTGTCACAATCAATGCAAATGTGCTGTGATTTCTCTGTAACAAAGTGCATTTTTGTGTGTGTGTGAAGAAAATGCAGTTTACAACATTTTATTTATATAAATAATAACAAGAACTTCAAGGTCAAGGTCAGGCATGTTTCCAAATTCATGCAACAGGACACTAGCAAACAGTCAATATCAGGATAACAGTGTATGTAGATTAAATGTTAGATGCTAGGATTCCTGTGATACTTGCCTTGAGTTGGTATACATGGATGGAGAGTCCAAATCAGTAATACCTGGGGAGGTAAAAAATGCCAAAGTGTGCACTCCTACACCTGCTCACTCCAGCGGAACCAGTCATCCATGTAGGGTGATTCGGAGGGTCTGCTGTTCCACAGAATTGAGGCAGCTGGTGTTCAAACAGGGGGTGAGGTGTATCATACATGGTGTGGAAGTTTATTGGTAATCTCCCTGCTGAAGTCCCATAATGGCAGTGAGAAAGAAGATGACTAACAGTACGGAGTGTTTGCTTCACAAAATTGGGTGTGTGGGGAGTGGCAGTATGGTCAATGGCATGAAGGGTGTTGAGAGGCAGGTGTCCGAGATCAGTACGAAGGTGCAAGTGAGGCTTTGTGATGTGCCGTGGGAATTGATGTTTGTGTCAGTCATGATTGTATGCTGAGCATGCTCATGAAGAAATGAATTCTGTGACTCGGGTGTAAATGTGACACAAACCGTTACAGTACTTTGTTGATTATGATGCTCCTATAAAAACAACATGTCATGTTTTTAATCATTACATAATTTCCAAGAATAACAGGGGTTTTATCTGTCACCACAGCTGATGTTTTTTTTGTTGTTGTTCCACATGACTCAGAGAACTTTATAGATAATAGACAGAACACCAGTATTTGCATCTGAGGATCACCATAGTATCAGTGATATAAAACTGTGTGTGCGTGTGTGTGTGCGTGTACGTGTGTGTGCGTGCGCGTGAGGGTGTGTGTGCATGAGCATGTGTTTGTGTAGCATGTGTGTGTGTGTGTGTGTGTGTGTGTGTATGCGTGTGAGGGTGTGTGTGTGCGCGTGTGTGTGTGTGTGCGCGTGAGGGTGTGTGTGCATGAGCATAAGTTTGTGTAGCGTGTGTGTGTGTGTGTGTGTGTGTGTGTGTGTGTGTGTGTGTGTGCGGGGGCGAAAAGTAGACAAACATGGGAATAGGGTGTATTTTTAATGACTCCATGGTTTCACAATTTTTGTTTATCATGTCAGTAGTAGTAGTAGTAATAGTAGTAGTAGTGGTAGTATTTGCATCACTGTAGTGTATTAAGCACATCTGCCTCACAGCAAGAAGGTCCTGGATTCGATTGCAGGGCATTTCTGTGTACAGTTCACATGTTCTCCATGTGCTTTCATGGGTTTCCTCCGGGTACTCCAGTTTCCTCTTACAGCCCAAAGACATGCACATTAGGTAAACTAGCTATTCCTGAGTGGTTTCATAGTTGTTTGTGTGTCGGTCCTGCGATGGTCTGGTGAGCTGTTCAGGGTGTACCCTGACTCTGCCCTGTGTTCGCTGAGATAGGCTCCAGTGACCCTAGAAGGATTAACAGTTTGGTGAGTGAGTGAGAACATGAGTTCTCATAAAAGTGAGTGAGTGAGAACATGAGAGAGTGAGTGTTTGTGTGTGTGTGTGTGTGTGTGTGTGTGTGTGTGTGTGTGTGTGTGCGTGTCTGTTATTGTCTTTATAATATGTGAACGTGAACAACTTGATTCCAGGCAAGATGCCACTGTTTATTCATTACACTTCACGTCCTGATTCCTTCACTGCCTGTGGTATAGCCAGTGTACATTTTATAGTCCAAAACATCAACAACCAAATATAGCACCATTTGTTTTCTGGCTGAAGCTAAACTGTCGTTTTGTTATGTGAAACTACATATTATTTAACTGTAATGTGATGCCTTAGTCACAGCACAGCTGCTAGCCTGAAGCTGACCTCGATTTCCCTGCTGCAGCAACTACAAAAACACACTTCTGTGTTGATTATACTGTCTGAAGGCATTTTCTGCATGCTGTACTTTTACCCAACTTCATTTCTGAGGGGGCATATATGGGTATGTTGCATGTACTGTGTAATAATACAAATCATAAGTTGTCAAAAAACCCACATTTACAATATAGCACACGCCACAAGAGTGTGCATGATAAAAACACAGACATGCACACACTTCAGTCCTTAAATATCATGCTTTGGAAACCTTTGTATATGCCTGTTCATTGCAAACATTCCCGAGGTCTAGTACTCTGGAGAGAACTCTGAATCCCTATTGGATAAACAAATAAATTTGCTCTATGCGAATCGAACTGTGGTTCTCCTCACCCGCTGCTGTGTCTGTATTCCATGCTTGTGTAATTAGCTATATAAAAAAGTCCAAACAACCCAATGGCAGCTATGCTTGGAGCCTTTAATTCAGATCCATCCCATAAAAAGAGAAGGATTGTAGGGGTTATGGGAAGTTTTAGAGGGCCTTGTTTGCATGTGGACTCTTTGGTTTTAACCAGGCATTTGGAATCCAGCCAAGTGCACTTAAGCTAATTGTTGTCAGAAAAATCACTCAACAGAGCAAGAGAGTATTGTTTGAACAATATCATCTCAGTCACAGCCTAACAGCTCCAGGATGCCTGGTTTGATCCTTAGCTCAGATTTCTGTGCACGTTCACAGTGTTTGTGCATGTTTTTTCCAGGCCCTCCTGCTTCCTCCCACCTCCTAGAAAACTGATGGTATGTGGATTGGTTAATTAAAAATATATTTTTAAGAGACTGCCCCCGAAACCCACCGAAATAGCGATGATAGTCCCAGCCATAGTTTTCATGTTTTAACCGGCTATGCAAGACTTTAGCAAAACAGGCTGTGATATGCCAAGTAAATAAACTGACTACACTGTGTTCATATGTAACAAGGGGCGGCACAGTTGCGTAGTGATTAGCACCTCCTCCTCACAGCAAGAAGGTCCTGGGTTCGTGTCTTGGGTTCAGTGAGGTTGGTTTTGTGTGGAGTTTGCATGTTCTCCCCGTGCTTGTGTGGGTTTCCTCTGGGTACTCCGGTTTCCTCTTACAGGCCAAGAGCCTATCTCAGCAGACTCTGGGCAAAGGCAGGGTACACCCTGAACAGCTTGCAAGACCATTACAGGGTAACATCCACACTCACACCTAGGGGCAATGTGGAACAGCCCATTAGCCTAATGTGCATGTTTTTGGCCAGTGAGAGGAAACCAGGAATATTAGCTGCAAGCTACAGTAATTGAAGAAGGTACTGGGTTCAAGTGCCAGACTTGGGCATTTCTGTGCGGAGTTTGTATGTTCCTCCCGTGTCTGCATGGATTTACTCCAGATACTCCGGTTTCCTCCAACAGTCCAAAGACATATACATTAGGCTAGTTGACTTTTCCTAATTGCCCCTAGGTGTGACTGTGAGTGATTGTGTGTTGCCCTGCAATGGTCTGGTGACTTCGCCCAAAGTCAGCTGAGATAGGCTCCAGCCTCCCTGCAACCCTAGTAGGATAAAGCGGTTTGCAAATGAACAAAAGCTTGAATGTGTAACAATAAGGACTGGTTTTTTTTTTTTTTTATCAGTTGTCAGTCTACTGTTCCCATTGTTTGTAACACATGTACTAAAGTGCAGAGGAATTGCAGCCAGATCTGTTATCACCTGCAGAGAACAACAATATACATATCAGAGACAAAATCAAGAACTAGGATGGCTGGATGAATAAGAATGTAAGTGACTGTCTTCCAGTGACTGCTCCTATTTGTTTATCCCCTATAGACCTGTTAACTGGTGATGTCATTGAGTCATTGTGTTCAGTTTTATGCTTTTATTACCAAACAATATTATTTGCTATTTTAACCTGATAAACAGGACCTTTTTAATGGTTCGGGCATCTGTTTTTACAAATTATTTAATTGTCCATTTCCAAAGGACAGCAGCAGAAAACTAAACTATAGTCTCAAACGGCCAGCACTGAATGAGCCCTAAGTTTCACTACTTGTTCACCAATGGTAGGGTTTTTTTTAAAAGAGTGCATCCAAAGATTTGTAGGCTTTCAGCGATTCATGTGTGTAAAGTCCAGGGTAGTGTATCAGATATCAAATATCCAGAAACTCACATTTGGTTAATACTAACTTTTTATTTTTTTTATTTTTATTTTTTTATCAGCGATGCTGTATGGATCAGGAATGTTCTCTATCCCAGCAACCAGTTCATCATGATATCTGTCCAACGCAACTTTATCCAAGCTTGTTAATTCATTTTAGATCAGATAAACGTTAAATGAATGTATGACTGAAAATAAAGCCTGAACTGGAAACTTTAGAGATTGCACTACTTTGGTGGAGGTCTGCACTCTCTGAGTGCATTTCTAATTATTACTGCCATTAGTTCTTGCCACAGTTACACTGCACTATACTATTATTAATAATGTGTCAAACAATCCTGTATTTTATATAGCTTTGTAGTGTATGAAATATTAAGTGCTAAGGATAAAATACTTTAGTTTTTAACTTGTGTGTATAAAGTTCAGTAATACCTTTTTCACCCGAGAGACCTTGAGCACAAGATAACCACCAAATTCTAAGGTACTAAAACCACAGAACTGTGCAGCAGACAGTCTTAACTCAGCCAGGTGGTGAGGTCTACCCCATTCCCATCAAAACACTTTTTTTGTGTGAATGGCAAAGTTTTTATCTATCAGATAAGCTAATATCAAATTATTATTATTATTATTATTATTATTACTACTATTATTATGTACAAATTATTAAACATATACATCACCTAGGCCATGCATAGGAATAGCAGATGCCAAACTATGTTCACTAAAAGTTTGTAAATCCCAAACCTTTGTAAATTTTAAAGCATTTTGCTTTTTATACATTCATTCATTCATTTGCCGAGCCACTGGGGTCACAGGAAAGCTGGAGCCTATCTCAGTTAATATTATCCTGTGAAGGCGGGGTACACCCTGAACAGCTCGCCACACCATTGCAAGGTAACACACACAACCATTCACACTCACTGTCTCTGGTCGAGTTGATTTATTATCTGAATATAAATTAATATGTAATTTGTTTTCCTGATATTTTCTATTTTGTCACTTAAAAATGTAATAATTTATGGTAACACTGTGAATGACCTGTAAATATTGCAAAACAAATCTAATATATACATACTAACATTAAAAATCGCATTATAAACTAATGTGCACAAGTCTTATAGCTAGATATATTGTCACCTGCAGAGAACACCAGTGTTGTTTAAAATGAGTACTCTTCATAGTGATACTTGTATTACAGCATGATTCTGATTACATGACATCATGATTATCAAAAACTTATTTATAAGACCAACTTACAAAGAATTAATACACAGTTGTTAAGATTTATATATATGTGAGATTCAGATAAAGTCTTACATTATTATTTGTATTACTAAAATTGTCCAGCTCATCTATCTGTTATTAAAGTTCAGTTATTTTTATGTCTCAGGTTAAGCCACACTGTTAAACTGCAAGTACAAAATTTGCAAGTTTAGCTCTTAGCTAAATAATAAGTGAGCAGTTAAATTATTAGTTTCCTGACACAGTAACACTTTGCTACGTTCAAAAGAAGTGCCATAGGCAGAATTAAATTTTGTTTACTAGCATGAATAGATATACTTATTACACATTTAAAACCTTAGCTTTAAACATGAGGGGCATGAAGGGCAATAAAACAATCATTGTGGTGTAACTGACACTGACTCATTTGCAAGTCACCAGAGTTGTTAATCAAACATTAGTCAGTGACTATACATGAACAAAATAATCTCACTGACTCACTCATTTGCCAAACTGCTTAATCCTACTAGGGTTGCGGGGAGGCTAGAGCCTATTTTAGCCGACTTTAGGCAAAGACAGGGTACACCCAGAACAACTCGGCAGACCATCGCACATGCCAGACCATCACACACAACCATCCACACTCACACTCACACATGGAGCAATTTGGTACAGCTAGTAAGCCTAATGTGCACTTGCACTTGAACTTTGCATTGTGGGAGGAAAGTGGAGTACCCGGAGGAAATCCACACAAGCACTGGGAAAAAATGCAAACCGCACATAGAAACACCCTCACTGGATCCGGGTCTCGAACACAGGACCTTCTTGCTGTGATGCGGATAAGCTAACCACTACACCACCATGCTCTTCAGTCACTTTATACACATGCATATATTATTTGGGCGTATATATGGGTACAAATTTACCATCATATTATTCTTCTTCAGGTTGTTCCTAGGGGTGGCACAGTGGTGTTGTGGTTAGCACATTCGCCTCACATCAAGAAGATCCTGGGTTTAAGTCCTGGGCTCAGGCCTTTCTGTGTGGAATGTTTGCATGTTCTCCCCATGCTAACGTGGATATTCCAGTTTCCTCCCACATTCCAAAAGCAAGCACAGAAGGCTAATTGTCTGCTACAAATTGCCCTTAGGCGTAAGTGTGAGTGTGAATGGTTGTGTGTGTGTTGCCCTGTGATGGCCTGGCAAACTGTTCAGGGTGTACCCCGCCTTCGCCCAGTGTCAGGTGAGATAGGCTCCCCATGACCCTAGTCAGTGAGGTTGTCCCTATTTTGCTTTTTTTCCCCTTTCTTTCTCAAAGATAAACCTGAATATGGGTCCTTAAAACAGTTTTGGGGAGAAACTTGGTGCATGTGAAAGCATCTTTACATAAACAAAGAAAGAAAAACAAACAGTTATAAAGTTTAATAGAAGAAATTATATGTTAACATTAACATGATTTTTTAGTTAACTGGTTGGTTGGTAATGAATCAAACTAGGGGGTTGGCTAAACAATTCATGAGCTAGGAACTTACTCAAATTAGTAGACACCGGAGAAACACTACATGGCTTTGGTGGTAACATTTGTGAATTTAAAGTATCTATAGCACTGAGACTTTATATGATACACAATTGTTGGACAATCATTACCTTTAAGAGTGGCATAAATATTTGTTGGGGAACAAGGGGAGAAAAGATTTATTGCTTCACTGCAGAGAACCTCTGCACTAGCTATAAGGGTAAGCTGGGTATCAACAGCTAGCAACCCTAAGGAAAAAATATTAGACAGCTAACAACATTAAGCAAAAAATATTTAGCTGAACTGGTCTGGAGTTTGGTGACACTGTGGTGATATTTATTCCGGTAGCATTAGTTTATTTTTTTTTCCTCAAGAGCAGAACTTTGAGGTGTCGCAACATCCATGCATGGAGAAGCAGCCTTTTTGAACACAGCATTCATGCACACAGCACAAAGTAGTGAAATTTAACATTTAATACTCATTTATTTATTTTTCTGGATAATTTCTTTTTGCCAGTAACATAGTAAAAAAAACCAGGGGACATTTATAGAGTGCAGGGTACCTCTGCCAGGCACAAATGGATTATTATGACTTAACATAGTTATAATGAAATGTCTCCCCCTAGTGGGCATTGGATAAACATTTTGCCCCATGTTACAGATAGGGATTTATCAGAATCCCAGGATTTATTTTTTTTTTTTAACATGATTTTTTTTTTCAACATAATGCACGAATAACCTCCAAAATGCAATGGGTTCTTACCAGGCCCATGCCCCTTCCCTCCACAATGTTTGGTGAAAATCAGCTTATTAGTTTTTACATAATCCTGCTAACAGACAAACAAACAATAAAATACTGTCATGTATAGATATCTAGAATATTGTTGTTGTTTGAATTTCTATTTTTACTATTAAAACAGCCTAAAGTCCATGTTTTGCTCACATCATTTAACATCACTGCTTTCCAATACTTACATATTCTTTCTCTCTCACACTCTCTCTTTCTCTCTCTCTCTCTCTCTCTCTCTCTCTCTCTCTCTGTATCTCTCATGCATGTGACATACACACACATTTGTTATTTTTACTATAGCTGTTTTTTTGCAGGATAACAACCAAAAATTATATATTTTTTCTGTTCTCACTGAAATGCTGCAGTGTGTATTCTATTGTATTGGGGTTTGAAGGACAAACCATTTGAACAGAAATGGTTCTTAGTTATCTCAGGTTCCACATAGAAGCTTTTATGGAAAATGGTTCTTTGGAGGCAGGCCAGTCCAGCCAAACTGCTGTAACTGAGGCAATATGCAGTTTAGCATTGTCTTGCTGAACTATGCAAGGCCTTACCTGAAAAAGAGATTGGGCCTCATTCATCAATATCTTTTAAAAAATCATTCTTAAAAGTAATTCTTTTTTTCTTAAACCTCAGCTGGGTTCTTAGAGTGGTGTAAACCCACTGAAGTGTTAGAATCTAAATGGGGGGTGAGTGCCTGTGGCATCAAGGTCACATCCTGACAGAGAATCTGAAGATATTGCTTTGCTTAATTCAGGTTTGACAGAATTTTACGGTCCTGTGATGGCCTGGCGAACTGTCCAGGGTGTATCCCACCCTCGCCCAGAGTCAGCTAAGATGGGCGACAGCCTCGCCGTGACCCTAATTAGGATTAAGTGGCTTAGAAAATGAATGAATGAAATGTGCGATGAAAGAACCTGGGACCTCACATTCAGAGCTTGGCAGTAGGACCTTCAGTCATCTTCCGTTCACCTCATCTGACAGTCTTGGACAAGTCTTGGATGAGAATTTTCCGACTTTTCAATAGTCAAAATCGCCATTCTTGAGATCGATGCAAATTCGATGTAATATCTTGAGTGTTTTTGTTTGTTTGTTTGTTTGTATGTTTGTTTGTTTGTTTGGGGGTGGTTATTGTGATACAGGTTGAGCTGGCTGCTGCATGGCGGGGCCGGCTTATGGCAGTCATTACCCACACAGACATACCCTGGACTTCACCCTTATGTGCTGCTGCTGCGCTGACGCCTGCTGTGGTAAATCTTTCACTGCTTAGGCCTGACACAGCTTATTACATATGCAAATAGTGATATACATATTCAGGTATACGCCACTAAGCAGTTGCTTTATTTCCGAAAATTTGTAGTACGTAAATTAATTCCTAATTGGCTGACCGTTTGCCGATGCACCTATCAGTCCAATCACAAGCGATGTTAAAACAAACTAATTCTTAAAGCTTCTGATGACGTCTTATAAAATATTCATGATATACACTTTTATTGAAAATTTCCTTCCAGGGGACATCATTTCACCCCGTTTTTCCCTAATAAACCCCTGCCCATTTTCCTCCTTTTTTTATAAGCCTGTTCTCATTGCTGGTACTGCCCTGCATTGCTTTACTTTTCATCAACTTAAATATTACAAGGGTTATTTTTGCTATGTATGTACTCGGTTTTCATGTATGTACACGGTGTTGTTCAATACATCTTGCCAAAATGTCTTGTTATTAAAGATTAAGTGCTATGAACAGATACTGAAGACAGAAATCCCATGACCAGACTGCAGAAGCAAAACTTTCTTTACCCCCAAATTACTGGGTTTGCTGGTGGGTTGTTTTATATTTATTTATTTATTTATTTTACTTTATTTTATTATTATTTAATTTTTTTGGAATTAGTCTAGACTCAGCAACACTTCCGATTTGCTAGTGGAACCAGTTTAGAAGCTACAGTTAGCAGCATTTTCTATTTTCAAAAAAGTCTTATTAGGTGAAAAAAAAATACTGTCTAATTCTTGGAAATAAAAGTATGTTTTTATCATTAAACACTTTTATTCTAAATGTTGTTTATTTTTATGGAATCAGCCTTAAATGAACAGTTTAAAAAAGGCTGGCTAGTGTGAGCTTTAGCTTAGAACGAGGTACTTTCCTTTTTGTTTTTGTTTTCTTTTTCTGTGATGGCATTGAGGAAAAAGTATATGAGCTGATATCCTAGGAGTAGATTAGTTAATCAGCCCACAATTGCTAATATCTAGTGGCCTAGGATAGAATATATAGTGGTAGTCAGAATATTTTAAAATGATTTTTGATGATCTAGTTTTAACACCTTTACTTATAAAACTAATCACACTGCATAATATTTCAAATAATGGTTTTACTTATGGTTCTAAAATGTTTAGTTTGCCCATTGTTTTATCCATAATTTATACATCTTATCTGTCAGGGGTCAAAGGGGAAGCTAGAGCCAATGCTAGCTAACTCTGGTACAAGACAAGGCAGGGTTTACTTTGAAAAGGTCACAAAACTATCACCGGGCTAACACAACGTCAAACACCCATTCACATTCACAGATATGGACAATTGAGAGTAGCCAATTAGCCTAATCTGCATTACTCTGCATGACCACACTGTAGTTTGAAACCAGAGAATCCAGAGGAAACCCAGACAAGCAAAGGGAGAATGTGGAACTCCACACAGAAAGTCACAGTCAACCATGATTTTCAAACCAAGAACCTTCTTGCTGTGAAGCAACAATGCTTACCACTGCATCACTGGGGAGCTGAACCCTGCACCTTCTTCTTGTAAATCAAATGTGATGACCGTTTATACTATGGAACCAGATGTCCTATTGTTTTAACTAAACTTAATTCAGATCAGCAGCACTTCCATTCAACCATCCTTTGTTGTTTTGCTCTATGAAAGAAATCTAATCACATAATTTCTCTTGACACACTACGTACCTCCATTCCCAGTTGGAAGCAGTAGTAATGCTCATTGAGGTGAAAGTTGAGGGAAGCAGAGGTGCATGCTGAGAGTGGAAACGTGTTCCACAGCTGTCAAGGCCTGCAACAGGATTGCGCAAAATCTACAACTTTGTTGATTGCCTTTGGGACTTGGCTAGATTATGCCAGCTACTCAGGAGACTGTTTGAGAGGAGCTGGCTACAGTCCAGGCCTGGAATAAATCAACACAGTCAGTGTGGAACAACAGCTAGCTGAGGGGTGGAGGAGGGGAGCAAGAGTAGGAAAGAGATATAGAGGTTATAGGTGAGAAACAATGGACTGCCCAGAAAAAAGTGCGATGAAAAACAGATGGGGGTTTGGGTGTGTCTAGCTCTGAAAAAGAAAAAAAAAATCAGACTTGTATTTGCAACTAACTAAATTTTAATTTCACACTAATACCCATCTGGTGGGTTAAACACTTCCCCATGAGTTTCCCTGTGAGAAACTAGAAATTTTAAACTAATAAGCCTCAATTCTCCATCCCGCAGTTTGAGCACTTGGGGTGTTGGATTGTATGTCGCTGGCAGGCATTATTTTCTTTTCTGTCTTTCATCGTCACTCTTAATCACAGTGAGGGAGTAGTTGGAGGGTCAGTGAGTACACTTTTCTTATTGCTGTTCTCCACATGCTGGGTGAACCTGGAGAGGACTTTACTTGTGCTGTTTAAAAAAAGTAGAAAAAATGAAGTGAGTAAGAGATATAAGGGAGGAGGTTTGCTGTGGTGCAACGAGACAGATAATCTTCCATTAGAGGCATGCTTTCTATGATAGCCTGGCTTCTGACAAAGAGGCTGTTTGCTGAAATCTACAAAACAGTTTGTCCTCATCAGATATAAATATGTGGTTTGTTACAGCGACATTGCACTAATTCTATTAAGCACAACTATATCAGCACACTTGTGCTCAGACTTTATAAAGCAAGGGTTCTTGTATGCACAATAATTCCCTGCAGCAAGAAGGGAAAACAGAGTTCACTAAGTTTGTAATGGCGTGCTTGGTGAAATTCAGGTCCCTCCCTTTGACCGCAGGACTGGGTTTGTGTGTGGGTTTGTGTGTGTGTGTGTGTGTGTGTGTGTGTGTGTCACAGCTGTGAGACTGGGAGTGAATGCTTGTCCTAACCCAACAAAAAGAACAAAAAAAGCTTGTGCTAAACAAACCTAGATATTTGTGTTGATTAGCAGAAATGCCAGAAATTAGCACATGGAGTTACATTAAATTAATGTATTAATTGTGGACAACAACTGCATTGTCCTATAATAAGTAGTACACGTTAGAACTTTTTTTAAGAACACCATGTTTTTTGTTTTCCTTTACCATTCAATAAAATGATCTCTAATCATAACCGAAGTCCAAATGACTCAATATTAGTCATGGCCAGAGGAAGAGGCTTAAAACAGTAAACAAGTTCTAATTCAAAAACACACAACTAATACAAGTTTAAAGTCCCCATGAAAAGGATGTCAGTGTGCTGTTTGATCCTGCATAATTACTGTACGTTAAACCAGTAAAAACGGAAAACTAGAGGCGACTTTTCACAAACACTGATTTACATTTACAGTAGCCAATCACAATGAGCATGCGTTACGCCCCTGTCCCTCCGAGCCAAATTGAAGGTAGCTAGTTGCTCAACAGGGAAAATCATGAGGACAGCCACAATCCAGTTCTAACCCCATGTATAGGAACACAGACATGCGGTGGGGCTAGCAGCTTATAGGTCTGCTAGCCACTAAGCAGTGCTGGGCTAACATCAGAAAGGCCAGCTAGAAGCTAGGCAGCACCGGTCTAACAACGGACAGACCAGCTATTGGCCTAGCAGTGCTGGGCTAACACAGGACAGACTGGCAAATGGGTACATAGCATGGGTCTAACACAGGACAGGCCGGAGAGCGACTAAGCAGCACTGGGCTAACCCTGGACAGGGAAGTGGCATTTGGGACACAAGGACTCATGTCTGCTGCCTGACATGAAACAATGGCTGGTCAGTAACTGGCAGAATTTATAGTTGTGGGGGAGGGGCATAAAATTCAAGAAAGTTATTAATTTTACGCAATATCAGAAAACACCCCTGAGGGCCTCATGAGACATCAGACTTCTGAAACCATTCAACAGGAAGAGAAAACTCAGGAATTTTGATACTATTTTTATGGGGCAGCACGGTGGCGCAGTGGTTAGCAGATCCGCCTCATAGTGAGAAGGCATGGGTTCGATTCCTGGGCTCAGGGAGGGTGTTTCTGTGTGGAGTTTGCATGTTCTCCCCATGCTTGTGTGGGTTTCCTTCAGGTACTCCGGTTTCCTCCCACAGTCCGAAAACATGCACAGTAGGCAGATTTATTTAAAAATTTTATTTTTTCATCTCATGAAACCTTTAACATTACACTAATTTTTTCCTCTTGTTTAGAACGTTTCGTTTCGAATGTTTCGAAGTCACTTCTTGGGGTATGCATTTATTTTTCTATTTTCATTCAATATGTAATGCAGAAAAACACCTTGATTA
>JBCNYH010000023.1:28063385-28073385 GCA_039654325.1 Tandanus tandanus
GCATCGCATGTCACGGAGGGGGCATGTGCTTGCTTACGCCCCTCCCTGGTCGGTGGTGGTCATGTGATAGGGAAGGCTAAAAGTTGATGGGTGGGAATTGGAAACGACTAAATTAGGGAGAAAAATGGGGAATAATCCAAAAGAATAAAATAAAATAAGAGATGGAACAACAGAAGGTGAAAGCAGTTATTGACTGGCCTCAGCCTACAACCCGCCGTGAGCTGCAATGTTTTCTAGGGTGTGCCAACTTCTACAGACGTTTTATTAGAAATTACAGTACCCTGGCTGCCCCTCTCACGGCCCTTACCTCTAGTTCAGATAAGTTTGTCTGGTCCCCAGCTGGGCCTTTGAAGAATTGAAGAGATGCTTTACATCGGCCTCTATTCTGACACAACCTGATCCCGATCATCAGTTCATTGTGGAGGTGGATGCCTTAGATGTGGGTGTTAGTGCTGTCCGTTCTCAGCGCTCTGCCCAGGATAATAAGGTGCACCCTTGTGCTTTTTTTTTTCTCATCACCTTACTTCATCTGAGAGTAATTATGACATTGGCAATAGGCAACTGTTGGCAGTTAAGTAGGCTCTGGAGTAGTGGCGGCACTGGCTCGAGGGTTCTAAGGCTCCATTTCTGGTATGGGCAGATCATAAGAACCTCGACTATATTCAGACTGCCAAATGTTTGAATTCCTGTTAAGCTCATTGGTTTCTGTTCTTCTAACGGTTCAATTTCACCCTGTCCTATCATCCTGGATCCAAGAATGTCAAGCCAGATGCCCTCTCTCGCATATCCCCCCTCAAGACAATAATGGAGAACTGGAGAAAATCCTCCCCGATCACAGCATTGTGGGGGCAGTTCAGTGGGACATAGAGTCTCTGGTTCAGTCTGGCCAATCTGATAACGCTGCTCCTATTCAATGTCCTATTAACCGTCTTTTTATGCCCAGGTCTGTCCGTTCTCAGGTCCTACAGTGGTGCCACTCCTCCCAACTCACCTGCCAACCTGGAGCAAGATGCACTCAAGTCCACCCACAAAGCAATGGCCAGATGAAGAGGGCTAACCAACACCTGGAGACGACCTTGCGGTGCATGTGGTCTGAAAGGGCATCTTCCTGGAGTCGTCAGCTGCCCTGGGTAGAATATTCTATTAACTCCCTCCCTTCTGCCTCCACAGGCCTGTCTCCCTTTGAGTGTTGTCTAGGATACCAGCCCCCCCTGTTTCCTGCTCTGGAGGAGGAGGTCGGTGTACCATCTGCCCGGGACTTTGTTAGTCGTTGTCGTCAGACCTGGAAGAGGACCCGGGCGGCCCTGCAACGTGCTTCGGCCTGGTTAAAGCGCCAGGCAGATCGGCATCATTTCAAGGCGCCTCCCTATCAGGGTCAGCGCGTCTGGCTCTCTACCCGGGATCTGCCCCTCAAGGTGGACTCCCGGAAATTGGCTCCCCGTTTCATTGGTCCATACCCCATTGTGAAGGCTGTGAATCCTGCTGCTATGTGGCTTAAGCTACCCCCAACACTCCGCAACATCCACCCCACCTTCCACGTTTCCAGGATTAAATCGGTCCTCAGTAAATGGCTCTGCCCAGTTCCCAAACCCCCTCCCCCTCCACGGCTCATCGATGGCTCAGAGGTCTTTAGAGTTAACCGGCTTTTGGATGTCTGTCCAAATGGGCCGTGGTCTCCAGTTCTTGGTGGACTGGGTGGGTTATGGTCCGGAGGAGAGGTGTTGGGTTCCTGACCGGGACATTCTGGATCGTGGACTTGTCAGGGACTTTCTGAAAGAACACCCACTCCCCCCTTTGCCTCATACTGTTTTTTACTTCTTGAAGATCTCTGACCATTGCCTGTTTTCTGACCATGAGTTTGCCTGCCATTTTGGATTGTCTGCCTACCTATTAAACATTGTGCTCTCCACCACCTCTGTCTGCGTGTGGATCCTTTTCCACCTGTCAACCCTAACAGTCTAAGTGGTGATGTATGAGCCTCTATTTTTTAGGTTTGAGTTTCATTATTAATAGTAAATCTTCTTTTTTATTGTTGACGCAACAGCTTTATTAGGTTTATTGTCGGGGCACGGACATGGGACAATTATTCAAGTCATGTCCCATGCCTATGGGGCTCCGCTTTACATTTTATATTCATGTAAAAGAGAACAGGTGCTGCAGTGGTTAGCCCTTTCAACTCACAGCAAGAAGGTCATGGGTTTCAGCTCTATGGGTGGTGAGGACCTTTGTGTGTGGAAGAGAACAGTAAAGATAAGTGTAGAATATCTCAGGCAGGCAGACAATGTGCACAGTGTAAAGGTGTGTTGGTGTTGTTATGCTTGAGTGAATTGTATGGTGGTGTTGTTGAAGCCTGCAGAGGCATCTGTGCACCTAGAGTCATAAAACAATTCCTCAAATCCTAGTAGATGACTAACAGAGACTGATGGCAGTAGGTGTGAAGGATGTCCTGTCCTCATTGCTGCAGCAGACTGAGATCAGACTGGAGCTAAGGTGCTCCTCTGACTGGTGAGATAGTCATGGACGGGGTGACGTGCATTGCCCCAATATCCTCTTCTGAGCATATAGTTCCAGGTCATGTATATATTGTGGTAAGTATAGCTAGAGGAGCATTCATAGAGTGTAAGGTACCTCAGCCAGGCACAAATTGATTATTATACCTTGGCATAGTTATAAGGAAATGTCTCCCCTACTGGGCATCGGATGAAGATTTTTTCCCATGTTAAAGATAGAGCCCCTCCTTGAATCGACACCTTATCGTGGTGGGGGGTTTGCGTGTCCTTGTGATCCTGGGAGCTATGTTGTCAAGGGCATTATGCACTGGTAGGGTCACGCAAGGCAAACAGGCCTTAGATGAAGGTCCAGACTAAGTGCGGTTCAGAAGACTCCTATGGAAAGACAACTAGCAAGGACACTTTCCCTTGTCCGGACACAAGTTACCGGGGTCCCCTCCACTTATTGTGTAATCCTGCTAACAGAAATATATATATTTATTTAATAATGCTTGTTAAAAAGCCTTTAATAACTTCCTGGATCCAGATTGTGATCCAGATCTGCTCCAAAATGTTACAAGTTCTTGAAATGCCCATATCGCATTCCTGCACCAAGGTAGGGGAAAACGGCTCAGTAGTTTTTGTGTAATCCTGCTAACAAACAAACAGATGCTGGTGAATACATGACCCCACCCCACCCCAAGAGGCTGAGGTAATTAAAATAGATTAAATTGGATATGTGGAGACATAGTGTACTATTACAATGAATTGTGAAGCGCTTCTATACCTTCTCCACTTATCATTATTAACTGGTGGTGCCTCTTTGAAACTGGTCCAAATCTTGTGATTATAGGGCCAGTGGTGGCTCAGTGGTTAAGACTCTGGTTTACTGAGTAGGTTGGTCAGGGTCCAAGCTTTAAAACCACTTATCTGCCACTGTTGGGCTCTTGAGCAGGCCCTTAACCCTCAACTCTTCAGTTATATAAATGAGATTAAATGAAAGTTGCTCTGAATAAGGTCATCTACCAAAGGCCATAAATACTTTTAATTCATTAATTAAAAAGTGCCACAAGCTTTAAAAGACTTCCTTCCTTGGTTGGGGTGGGGGTGTGGGTGGACGGGGTGCAGAATGGCATCTTCATACTGGTCCCAGTTTTGACTCATCAATCATACAAACAACATGGACGTGCAAGCCTAATGCAGGTTTTAATCCCTCCCTATACTAGTCCCAGGTTGATTTAGCTTTCAGATTGTTGTCTTACTGCAGCCACATCCACAAATCATTTTTTACCTTCATAGAATTCAGTGTTTTGGTGGAATTGTTTTTTTTTTCTTTTTCCCAGAAATGGCAATCAGCTATACTTTCAACACAAGGTGCTGCATTTAGGGCAAAGCTTGTAAACAAAACTTGTAACCAGTAAAAACCTACAACCAATAAAAACCCCTGTACACACCCGATCAACTTGAACTTTCAAACCGTTGACTGGAGGTTGACTTCCTAACCACTAGTGCCTTTCCTGTTTACTGGAGTGACATTAAATCAGCATGACGGCAAACAAAATAAACAGTGTAAACTATGACTTCTGTACTTATTTGTATTATTCAGAAGTATTGGCCTAAAATCAGGTAATATTGAAACCCTACTTGTAACAGGTAATCTTTATGTAGAACATGCAAAGATGGGAAATTACATTATTACAACTTGTAAAATACCACTTACAATGCATCAAAATTTAGCAAAAGAATACCTGTCTGCCGAAAAATCCAGCTTTGCCTGATCAGCTACCATTCATTCATTCCTTTTCTGAACCACTTAATCGTATTAGGGAGGCTGGAGGCTATCTCAGCCCACTTTCAAAGCTGTAGACAAACCAGTTGACCAGTTTATTCAAGCAATCAGAAAGTAAATAACGCAACTGATCAGCTCAGGCTGTTTTGGAAACTGAAATCTGCGCAGCTTCAACTGGATTTTCAACAAGGGACAACTCAAGGTCAACAAGGGACAACTCAAGGTCAACTCACTGCACCTGACCAAGTCAACATGTTACATGTATCATCTGTATAAAAATGGTAAAATCAAAAATATCAGACGATACCTAGAAGTAGTGGAGAGGTGGTGTAGTGATTAGCATGCCTGCCTCACAGCAGAAGGGACCCTGACTTCGTCTGGTGGCTGAGGTAGGCTCCAGCCTCCCTGCACCCCTAGTAGAATAAAATGGTTCAGCAAAAGAGTGAGTGAAAGATGAGTGTTATAAATAGGGACTTGTGCAGTGAAGTTATAAGGCAGAGAATTGACACAGACCTGGCCAACAATTGTTTAATGTTTTTTAATTGGTAGTAGCGGTAATTCATGAACTGCTTCCATAGCAGCTTTTAGCTGGGACAGCCAGTAGCTAGACAGATCAAGCTGGATCTTTTAATAGGGCGATCTCAAGAAAGTAAAAATGATTGTTATTATTATTATTATTATTAAGGAAAAATGATTGTAATCAACATGCTCTACATTCTGCAACAACTTCTCCAGAGCCCAGAATAGGAAGGAAAGGGTTAACCAGAGAAACACAGTGTGTTGATTGGCTTTCCAGACATAAACAAGCCTTACTTGCTGGTGACCCTCAAGCCTGACCCCAGAGATAGAGAGTGGGGCTAATGGGTGTCTCTTTCAAACAGCAAGAAGTCCAGAAACAGAGGGTCTATTGTTTGTCAGCCAGAAGCTGCCAAGTCTCTCGTGTCTCTTAGAAAAGTGCTGAGCCAAGCAAGCTTGTGGAGCTGGGACTGGCTCTGAGCTCCAGCGCTCAACCCCCCCATCTCCTCCGCCTCCTCCTTCCTCTTGCCTTGATTCAGCTACAGCACCACAACAGAATTGCTCGAGGGATTCAATCATGCTCATCATCTCTGCTTTTATTGCTTGACTTGGCTTCAAGTATGCATTTATTTCCAAGCTGGTGTGTTCTTTAATTTATGTGTTACCCTCACGTCAGTTACATTACTTTATTTTCTCTATTCTAGTTTCATTAACCTCTGCTATGGTTCACTAATGTCTACTTGATGAAATCTGATTAAAAAATGAAGACGTACTTTACATGACTACCTCTGTGTGATCAACAGGCTTTCTGATTATCTTTGTAACTCTCATATCCTTCAGGTCAGCATGGCCCTGTTTAAACATTTACTGAGTAATATAAATATTTTCACAACAGGATTCTCTGTTAATGTCGTTTAAATTCTATATGATTTAGATGCTGGTGATACTGGATATTTAAAATAAAGGAGACGACCTGACTCATGGCACATTAATTGCTAAGCAGTGAAGGTAAATACAAATCATGCAACAAAAAAATGGGGGTTGGGGGGGTGGAAACATCTGAAAGTGATTTCTGCACTTATAAATAGTTAGGCAATTTTACTGTCCTAAAACACAGGGCTTTGTGTTTATAGCTTAAGCTGGGTGTACATCTAATGCTTCAGGCTAAAGAAGTTCTGGGCCTAGAAGTGGCAAAACAGGTCAGTCAGGAAACGTGAATGAGCCGAAGGGTAGCTGACAGGAATAAAATGCACGCTGTGCGCACGTGTTTCTGTGTGTAACAGATATAGACTGTGCCACAGTACACAATGGGAAAGATACATTATTGCTCTCAGAAAAAAAAATCCCTGAAACCCTAGAAGACATTTTGCTTCATTTCCAGACATGCTTGAACTTGTAGTAAGATTCGATCGTGCTGCGGTTGTCATTTTACCTGTTGCATTTACTTTGTTCAAGTATCTGACATTCAGCCAGGCCATTACAGCCATTATGGAAAATTACAGGATGTAATTCTATATACACAGTGTATATATATCTATACCACTTACTCACTCACTCATTTGCCAAACCAGTTAATCCTATAAGGGTCACGGGGAGGCTGGAGCCTATCTCAACCGACACTGGGTGAAGGCAGGGCACACCCTGAACAGCTCACCAGACGATAAAAGGCCAGCACACACACCTAGGGGCAATTTGGAACAGCCAATTAGCCTAATGTGTATGTCTTTGGACTGTGGGAGGAAACCGGAGTACCCGGAGGAAACCCACACAAGCACAGGGAAAACATGCAAACTCCACACAGAAACTCCCAGGCCCAGGACTCGCATCCAGGACCTTCTTGCTGTGAGGTGGACGTGCTAACCACTATGCCACTGTGCATTGTCCCATGATTGATTGGTTAATAAATAGAGTACTCTAGTTTCCAGTCCAAAGACATGCACATTAGGATAATTAGCTGTTCCAAATTGCCCCTAGGTGTGTGTGTGTTGGCCCTGTGATGGTCTAGTGAGCTAATCAGGGTGTACCCCACCTTAACCCCGAATCAGCCGAGTCCCTGCAACCTGGAGTTTTCTGTTTTTTTCTGAAACTATCTCACCCACCCTCTAACTCAACCACTTATTTGCCGAACCCTTTTATCTGAATAGGGTTGCAGGGAAGCTGGAGCCTATCTCAGCCAACCCTGGGCAAATCTGGGAAAAGAGGCTTTTTCAGTAAGATTGTCTATAAGCACACACACACACACACACACACACACTCAAAACCCAAAAAGGTGAGGGTGCTTGCATGGCCTAGACCCATGTCATGATTTAATCCCACTGAAAATGTTTTGCATCCATCACAGCGACCAGTATAATGTTGGGGAATAATAGAACCTGATGAGAGAAACTTCAATTCAGCTAAAATTTAACCACAACACTGCAAAAATCTTATTACTTCTTACTATAGACGTATCACAGCTGCAACCGTCAACAACGCCTTTGCAATGAAGTACTAATGTTGGTAATTTGTGGTGTCTGAATACTTTTATCCCACCAAGCAATAACATTTTTAAAGTTTCCATTCAGTTCCAGGTTTATTAAATAAAGATGAAGTACGGTGGTATCTCTTGGAAATAAAATGGAATCGGATCCACAGTGTCTTTCTGAACCCATTAGTTTCCTCTCGTACGCGAATGTTAATGACCCCTGCACCGCCGCCATCATATTAGTAACATCACCATCTTTATTATTTCCCTTGAAATCGTTTCCCTTCTTCCTTTTAATAACACTTGATCTCAGACTTTTACACTTTCTACCAATCGCTGTTGAGCTGCCAAGTTATCACACATGCACAAGATCGTTCCTCCGGTCACGCTGTCTCGTTTTTGTAAACATACAGAACCAAAAAAAGATGTAGAACAGATGGATAAGAGATACTAAACCTGTGAGCCGGGGTGGTTTATGAATCCAGGTTATGTTCTAACCCAGTGTTTCAGTGATAAACTACAGATCCACTGCAACTTTAACCAGGATAAAGTGATTAACTAGAGTCAGTGAGTCAGTGTTTAAGGTATTTACCATAACTTAATGACCAAAAAGCAAGCCTGGTGTTTTGTTTTTCTCCATTACTCTGAAACTCTGTTCATTAACAAAGAGCAGGCTCTTCTTGTATGGTGTCTACGAATGAACTAGTCTAGAACATATACATACACACACACACACACACACACACACACACACACATATACATATATATATAGCTCTCTCTCTCTCTATGTGGACAGGCAGTCATTAGTGTGAGCAGGAAGCATAGCATGGCCCACTGAATTAATGACCTCGCAGGAGGAGAGGGAAGCAGCTGGATAGGCCTCGACTCACTGATTCAAGAGGAGATATGAGAGAGACACAGAACAATACATTCTGCCCATGCACAGCTTGACTCCAATAAACACCTTCAAGTTATTTCATTGAAAAGTTTCACCAGTGTGCATTTAATAATAAACACATCCCACAGTATTATAGGCTTTAATACGATTTTATTGGGAAAAAAAAAAAAATGTACCAATGGGGAAAAAAGTCAGAAATCATTTTTTGTCGAGCAAAGCTCTTATATACAGCATATTGCACTAAATAACATCTAAAACTTCTATATTGTATCAAAACATGAGAAAACAAGTTCCAGAGTGCACAGTACAGTCTCGAAGACACACAGTTCAATGTTTACAACAAATGCTACATTTTCGCTGGGTCTCATTTCTTGGTATACAGAGAATTGTGAGCCTCAAGACTTTTGTTTCTTTTTTTAACTTTTGAACTACAAGGCATTTAGGCATCTCTATAATAATAAAACTTTACAATAAAAGGTTTCTGGTAATAAAAAAAAAAAAAAAATACAGTGTAGTTCATTCCAGATGCCGATTGATGAAACATGTATGATGTGGTTTATTTTACCATGAAAAACAAACTTGGATTTGTTTAAAGCTATGCGCAGGTATAATACCTCAAACAACAGGATAACAATTTTTGGGAGTTGGAAACCCAAATTTTGGATATGAAATACTTTTCATTATACTGCTGTCTACTCAAGTTCTCATAAACACTCGAATACCTTTAAACAGCTGAAACTGGTGTCGAGACCTCAGCTCTTCGATTTCCTCTGTACAAACCACTTCATCAAAACTAATACTGGACACCATGGTGTGCTTGCAATCCTTTGAGTAGAAGGAAAAATACATGTTACGTATGCCTGTCATATAAAATAGATTGGGGTAACGCCAGGAGAGGCTACATAGTAAAACACTGGATTATTTAAAAGAAAAGAAAGAGAGGGAAAAAAATATCACAAATTATGTTCCAGTGCATGTAAATCAAGAAACCAGTGGACACAGTGAAGATAGAGAGCGAACTCATTAACATGGCCCAGTGTCTCGATCTTTTTTTCCTACCCTGTTTCAGTCAGTGAAAAATATTTACAGATGTAATATTACATTGAAAAACAAAAAAAACATTTGAACAAAACCTGGTAGGAGACAGTGAGAATCATGAAAATGACATCAATGAGGACAGTGACCACAAGCTTTCATTCACTGGTGCATTATGGGCAAAGATTTCCTTCAGAGAGTTTTTGGTCCAATAACTAGTCATGTTTAATATATAGATTTAAGCACCACCTCAAAGTGGAGCTCCTGATGTATGTCTCTACTCATAGGCCTTTTTTATCACTAGCTGATTTCATTTCGGTCTTTTTAGTTTGATTATCCGTTTAACGAGCTCATGTTTCTGTCAGGCTTCTGATTACTGTGTTTTTGCTCCAAGAACATTGATTTTCCTGTAAGTTTGCCTACTTGAGTTATACTGTATGAGTTTTACTCTGTGCGAGTCTGAGTAGTGGTGTATGAGCCCTTTTCTTTATTAAAATTTTGTTTGCTTGTTTGTTTATTTTTTATTTGCTGCCATCGTCATACAAGGCAACGATACATAACAGCCAATCAGGATCAACTCAGTGACGCGGCAGCTTTATTGGGTTTCCTGTGGCGGGCACGCACAGACACAGGACAACTATCCAATCCATATTCCATGAGTATGATTCTCTATTTGGGCGCTCACAATGAATATGATGCACTTTATCAACAAATTTTTTTAAAATGGGTTTAAATAATATATACTGCAAAACAAGGTAGACGAGTGATAAGTTTAAAGGTACTGGGCCACCACAGTACATACACTCA
>JBCNYH010000023.1:28077757-28085437 GCA_039654325.1 Tandanus tandanus
TGGTTCCTTTGGTTTCGTTGTTGCTGAAAAGACATGAAAAAAAGAGATAAGAAGTCAGGACTGAATCCAAACAGGATCTCTCTCTCTCAGACACACACACTACAGTATTTGGGTTAGATCATGCAGGCAGGGTGAGACGGGGGCAACAGGCAAAGCGTGTGACTGTAAACCAGACACCGGAACCATGTAGATGTTTCCATAACAGAGGCACAAAACATGGTGCGACACCGACACAAGAGACAAATCGCTCTGATTTCATTTCAGCGTACTGACACACACACACACACACACACAAAAACACTTTAGCCATATTATAAAAATATTCCTAAAGTATCTGTGGATAAAATGAGCCCGTACTGTAAACGCAGCATCTCGCACAGCCTGTCGTCTCCTCTACTAAAGTGTAAATTACAGTCATTAACACAGATCACATTTAATCAGGGTCTTAACATGGGACATATGATACTGCAGTCACCTGAAACTGCGGCACAGTTAAATATCACAGCTAAGCTGTAAATGATGCATGGATTAATCTCACCTGGGTCTCTCCGTGGAATTAAGTTCAAGATGATCTAAAGCGATTTAGAGGATAACACCATGAGGGTTTAGGTACAATACAAAAATTGTAGGCAATGCGATCACAGTGGTCTGGACACATACACGCTTGACTGCCTGTTCTGTCTCTAAATCTCGCTCACCTGCCAAACTGCTTAATCCTACTAGGGTCATAGAGAGGCTGGAGCCTATCTCAGCCGACCCTGGGCGAAGACGGGGAACACCCTGAACAGCTCTCCGGACTGTTGCTGGGCAACACACACACACACACACACACACACACACACACACACACACAACCATACCTAGGGGCAATTTGGATCAGCCAATAAGCTTAACGTGCATGTCTTTTGGACTGTAGGAGGAAACCAGAATACCCGAGGAATCGTATGGGGAGGACATGCAAACTCCTCACAGAAACACCCTCACCCAGCCTGGGACTCAACCCAGGACCTTCTTGCTGTGAGGTGCCCTGTACGTACCTATACGTGTGAAACGCTACGCCATGGCATGACTCTGGGACAAACACCATTTCATTTGATCCTATATTAATGAGGTACCTGGGTTTAATCCCTGAACACCCATGAACATTAAAGGAAAGTCATGGCCTTGTGTTTTAGTGAGATTTACTACAATACATTTTAAAACAAAGTGGGGTGTACCGTAGACACTCTTGTATAGAGATTTCAAAACAACAGACAGCTCACACCCACAATAAGAACCATACGTGACCACAAGCGACATGAGTGAACCGTCACTGCTGGTGTGAATGAGGGGTTGGACAAACCCTGAGAAGAGGAAATGCAAGTCTGCAACTTCAAAGCTCACATTCAAGCTTCTGTAGCTGTAGAGATTCCTAACATGCCCTCTCTGTCACCTCCACCTTCACCCTGGTACACCTCTCCAACACATCCAGGCTAGAATCAACAGTTGCCTGCTTCGTGATGCTGTTCATAGGTTTGGATTGATTGGTGGCGCCTAGCTCCGCCGACTCTGGGCGAAGGAGGGGTACACCCTGAACAACTCGCAAGACCATCGCAGGGCCAACACACATACGATCAGTAACCTACACATACACTCCTAGGGGCAATCTGGAACAGACAGCTAGCCTACTGTGCATGTCTTTGAATACTCTACTAAGAAATGCCTGAGGCTGGGTCTCAAACCCAAGACCATCTTGCTGTGAGGCCAATGGGCTACCCACTACACCACCACGCCACCTGTGGTGAACACTGTAAGGTAAGGTTGGGCTGTGTGTTTCTTTATTCTGTGTGAGTCTAAGGGTGGTGTATGAGCCTCTATTTTTGGGGTTTCAGTTTTGTTAATAAATAAATCTTTTTCTTTAATTGCTGTCCATCGTCACACGAGTCAGTGATACATAACAGCCAATCGATATCACCTCAAGCACGGACACGGGACATCCATCCAAGTCATGTCCCGTGCCTATGGGGCTCCGCTTTAAACTCTGTTCAGTAAGATACTGTTGTTTTTAAGCAATAAAATTAGAGTGCCCTGTTATAAATGTTACACACAACGTAAAGTAAACACATGCCTGATTATAAACTTCCAGCGATTTGGATTGAACAAATAAACGCAGACCTCGGCCTGTGTAACTCTAATCTTCCTTACTCACAGATAACAAGTGGCACGGACTCACGCAGGTCACAGCAGGCGTTTCAGTATGTTGTGCAATGGCTTACCACTCTTCCTTTCTCCCCATAGATTAGTTTACATGCTCAAACAGCTCCAGGAAGTGACAGCAGGCTCTGGTCGCCTTGGTAACCTGATTTCGATCACTTGGGCCCTCTCTGCCTTTATTGATTTTCAACTCTAGAATATTAAGGAAAATAACTGTAGGGTTTTCAAACTTTTGAGCATTTTACAGCGTTCGACAGCGTCGTTATTTTTAGTCATGCTGAAATTCCGGCAATTAAATATTTTCAGGGCAGCACTGTGGGACAACGGGTCGAGTTCGCGCCTCAGTCCGTCTAGACTTTTCCTTTATCCTTGCACAGCTCAAAAACATGCTGGCAGGTGAACTGACTACACTGATTGCTCGGAGATGTGAATGAGTGTCATGGGATGACACCAAAGTTCGGTCCATTGGCTCCAGGTCCACTGTGACCTTGAACCAAAGCTGCAGTGGGAAAATGAATGAATTAAATATTTTTACTCACAAACCACTATTTGCCCCCAACTTGCAATATGATTGGCTGAAGGATAAAAAAAGGCGCTTGATATCATTCTTTTACTTTACAATCACTCCAAAGTGACAAAAAATATGAAAGCAAAGTTACTCATAGTAATTTGTGCTACATGATAAGCCCAGTACACCTGATTGTATTCTGGGTTCAGACTGATTTCAGTCCAAGACAAAAAGAATGTAAAAGTTTAAAGTAAACTCATGCTTCATGCCTCCGAACTGGTGAGAAAGCAAAAGTCCCTAAGACTGACCTTTAGATGCAGACTCACACAACAGTTTCCCCACCGAAAAACAGTGTTGCACGCAATGTGGGTGTGTGTCTGTGAGTGAGTGTGTGTGTGTGTGTGTGTGTGTGAGAGAGAGGGAGAGGAAGAGAGAGTGAGAGACTCTGCGATACCTGACTAACTGTCAAAATGAGTCAAAGGCTAAATTTAACCAGAGATAAGGGTTAGAGTTGAGACAGACGTCACCATCACTTCTGTGGGCTTCCTATCAGTCTTGCGTGCAGGCTCACCATCAGCTGAAGAGCTCCCAAGAGGCACCGCTTATCACAACAACAGCAATAAAAACTTATACACACACCAAATAAATGTCACCAGACCCACTGGAGACCTCGACTGCAAGTTATAAATCAGCAGAGCTATCCATAACAGAAGATGACGGTTAGACACCTGGTTAAAAACACAACACACACACACACACACACACGAACACACACACAAACCAACAATGATGTGCACATCCACCACTATTACCAGCTGACACTAGACTCCATGCATATCTCAGAGCTTAACTAATATTAGCAAATATTTTATTTCTATTGATTATTGTTTTTATTTTTATTATTATTATTATTAGTAGCAGTAGTAATAGTATTATTCATTTATTTTCTAAGACGCTTAATCCTAATTAGGGTCCCGGGGAGGCTGGTGCCTATCTCAGCCGACTCTGGGCGAGGGCGGGGTACACCCTAAACAGCTTGCCAGGCCATTTCAGGGCCAACACATGTACAACCATTTACAGTCACTCTCACAATTAGGGGCAATTTGGAACAGCCAATTAGCCTTCTGTGTATTTTTTTTGGACTGTGGGAGGAAACCGGAGTACCTGGAGGAAACCCACAAAAATATGGGGAGAACACGCAAACTCCACACACAAATGCCTTGGCCTGGGAATTGAACCTGGGCCTTCTGGCTGTGAGGCGGACGTACTAACAACAGCGCCAATGTGCCGCCTTATTATTATTATTATTTTATGCAGTTATAATGATTGGCAGAACAACCTGATAAACAAATTGTTAAATGCTTGGCTGTAAAATTCCACAATTGGGTAAAACTACCTGAAGCAGTTGAGCCTTTTCACTTATGTTGGTTTTTTTCCCCAAGCTGTTGCTTTTTGTCCCTTTAGAAGTGCTGCATGGCTTTTAAGCAAACTGGCTGACAGGAAACCTGTCTCTTAAAAAACATCCCCTTTTCTCTGGAGTGCTGGTAAACAGAAAAACATTCATTCGCATTCTCTCTCACTCTCTCTCTCTCTCACACACACAGGAAGTATTATCTGAAACACAACTCACATGTCTCAAGACTGACTGCTTTAGGTCATGCCATGTATTAAAATTCTATAAACAAAATGGAAGAAAACAACAACAACAAAAAAATAACGCAAAAGGGAAGAAACCCCCCCCCACACATAATAACAAGTCTCCAAAAAAGCTCCTGGATACACAGATCATCCCTCCGACTGCCTCAGGGTTCCATCACAAACCTGTCAAGAGCAGCAATTTATCTGTCAGCAGCAACCGTACCTATCTGACTCTCTACAGCCACTTGGTTTCAGGCTGAGCAGCCCGCCGGCGCTGCGCTAACTGCTCATCAGGGGGCTCGCAGAAATAACAGACTACTCTTTGTCAAGTCTGACTCATTCGAAACTGAAGTGTCACTGCCAGCGTCAAATCTCGAGACGAGGCGCTGATAAGCGAACGCTCCTGGTGATAAATGAGCATGGCTGAGGCTTTAGGGGACGAAATGCGATGTCTCAGTCCCCTACAGGGTCCCTTCATGCCATATGGCAATACAAAGAAGTACATTATTATCTCGTTATTTTCTTTCCTCTCTCTGTGGGTCGCCCAAACACGACATTTACCAAAAAGTACGTTTGGTTTAGTTGTTAAAAAGACGAGTGGAAAGAAAGTTCAAGTTGGGCATAAAAAAGTCAGGAAGTAGTAATGCAGTAGGAAAGAATCCCAAAATTGTGGTGCTTTTAACAATAGATGTGACTGAGCAGCTGTACAGAAACCTGGCTGTAGATTTGGATCCATAAGGAACGAGTTAGAACAGAGAGTGGATAAAAAAATCTGCTCTGCGGGGACATGAGAAACCTCAAGAGAAACCAGGCTGATATATAGATGTAATCACTGCCTAAAGGCGGAGCTCCTGATAGAGATCTCTACTGATAGGTGTCCGAGGCTGGTGTTATAAGAGTAGCGCCGCACCTTTAAGAAGAAAACTCATAGGCAGTGAAAACTGTGTGTGAAAGAAGGAAAGGTCAACACTGAGTTCACTCACTGAGTGCTGACTTCATTCGTATCACTCGTATGTGTCGTCATTTTTATTCCGTGTTGCTTCAAAGATCGTGTCTGAATTATGGACCTAGTAGTTGATCACATACTCATAAAATGTACTAGAGAGGTGCAGACATACTAAACCTGTGTTTGTAGATACTGAAAATATGGACGCTGCCTTAGTTTCATAATCGGGGTGAGGGTGATGACGAGCACAAAGAACTGAATACATTATCACACAGAGAACCAATCAGAACACCATCAGTTCTCAAATGTCCATACTCCCATCATGCACCTGCAGTCTGAGAACCAAAATTAATACCATTAAAATTTTTGTATTTCATGGTTCATGTACAAAAATATGACGTCCCTACATTACATAATGCGTGCATTCAGCTCAGTTTGTGTGTTTTGCACTAATCATGGAAGAGAAACGCTGTGAGGAACCTCTGTATTTACTATGGCACCCTGATCTTTGTCCTTGATTTCTGTTTCATTATTGTGCAAACTGTACATAACAGCCAATCATGCATGAGCCAAACATAATAGCCAATAAGAATCAAGTCAGCAGCGGGGTACAGGCATGGGACAGCCATAGAAGTCATCTTTCATGTCTATGAGGCTTTGCTAAAAAAGGAACCCCTCCTGATACCAATTAGTGTGGTTTAGTGAGCGATAAGAATTCAAATGTACATCTTGAAAACATAAAAGGAACGCATGTCAACATGCTGTTATATCAAAAATAATAGACCTGGTCTGGGGCGGCGGTGGTATCATTATTCCATTATTAATGAAAGCTGAGAAAGAAAAATAAGTCCGGCAGCTCAGGAAATGATGCACAGAGCACCTGAGCCAGCACTCTCATCAGGAATAGTATTCATTCTCCAAACTCTCTCAAATCCTACTAGCGTCGCAGGAAGGCTGGAGCCTATCTCAGCCAACACTGGGTGAAGGGGGGGTACACCCTGAACAACCCGGCAGTCCATCGGAGGGCAACACACACACACACACACACACAACCATTCACACTCACACCTAGGGGCCAAATGGAACCGCCATTTAGCCTAATGTGCATGTTTTGGGACTGTGGGAGGAAACTAGAGTATCCAGAGGGAACCCACGCAAGCACAGGGACAACATGCAAAGTACACAGAAACGGCCTCGCCAAGCCCGGAACCCAAACCCAGGACCTTGTTGCTGTGAGGCGCTGCAGAGACGACAGCCTGAGGCAGCGTACACACTAACATTAAGCACTAAATTACACAATGGAGAATAATCATGAGAAACGGAGGAGGAGGAGGAGAGCGTGCACACTCACTGAAGGCAGGCTAATAGATTTGTGCTCAGGTTTCCTCGGGATCAGTCATCAACTTGGAGTAAAACACCACAAAGCAGCCCGAGAGAGTTCGAGTCCTAATCTCTGGGTCCCGCATGGCCTCTTAAGTCAATTAGGTGAGCTGAGGCTATCAGTTAACACGCTGCCCTTCACATCTTACCTTCATGGAGTCTTGAACATATCTACTACTGCAGACCAATAAAAGCTGTTTAGCAAAAGAGAAAGAAAACACCAAATAAATGTTTGTCCCTTTCAGAGATATGAGAGGAAGAGTATCATCAGCCCTTCAGTCCTGGCACAGTGTTGTCTCTGTAAAGATAACATGGTACCCTAATTTCACTGAGAACACACGCTTGGCATCAAGCTGCCTGTAGCGTCACTACCTCGTGAGAATCAGCAACTTATTCCTTAATGAGATGTGTAAGTGTGCATTATCAAAAGTAGGGCTTATTTGGTTATCTCCGGCTTCTACTCTCAGTGCCGGGTCTCACGAACCACATCCCCTCAGACCAATCCTCAGCTTAGCACTCACTCTTCCTCACCTTCTCTCCTTTCTCCAGTCTGTGTGTGTGTGTGTGTGTAAGAAAGAGAGAAAGGACAACCAACACTGCTGTGTGAATGGACCCTTATGATTTAAACCATTTAATAGAAAAACAAACAAAACAAAAAATAAGAAACCGCCAGCTGATGGTTTAATAACACGCTCAAACTTTAATAACACGCTTGCCAGCACGTGTAAACACACTCACAACCTCTCTAAAAACACGCGCAACACTAATCCAGAAATGTAGCATTAACATGAACAGAAAGCCATTAATCTCAACAAAAATACACACGCAATCTCACACACACACACACTGGAAATAGTCCCAGACCATCATTAATACCTGTGTGTTATATGACAAACCAAGCATACAATGATTGATACACCCACACACACACACTGGAGTTATTCAATTCAATTCAGTTTTATTTGTATAGCGCTTTTTACAATTGACATTGTCACAAAGCAGCTTTACATAGTAA
>JBCNYH010000023.1:28109792-28122177 GCA_039654325.1 Tandanus tandanus
ACACACACACACACACACACACACACACACACACACACACACACACACACACACACACACACATACACACACACACAGACACACACGCACACAAACACACATAGACACCGAACTGCCTAATCCTTTGTTAGAGTTGCTGTGAGGCTGAAGCCTATCTCAGCCGACTCTGACCGAAGGTAGGGTACACCCTGAACAGCTTGCCAGTCCATCGCAGAGCAACACACATACAACATACACTCACACTCACACCTACATGCAATTTGGAACAGTTAATTTACCTAATGTTCATATCTTTGGACTGTAGAAGGAAACCAGAGTACCCAGAGTACCCACAAGAGCACAGGAGATCATGCAATCTCCACATAGAAATGCTCTCACCAAACCCAAAACTTGAACCCAAAACCATCTTGCTGTGAGGCGGGCGTGCTAATCACTATGCCACCATGCTGCCCACTCACTCACTCATTTGTGAAATTCGTTAATTCTACTAGGGTAGTGGGGAGGCTGGAGCCTATCTTAGCCAACACTGTGCGAAGATGGGGTACACCCTGAACAGCTTGCCAGATCATTGCAGGGCTGACACACTCACAAAAAAATTTTATACTCACATCCACACACCCACCATCATGTCACCTTATATATATATGTTTATACAACAGGGTTTTTTTTTTTAATATGGCATTAGCTCCAGAAGCTTGATGTCGATTTCAAAACTCTAGACTCACAACTCAAAATGGTCACCACTTGTGTTAACTTGTGATTTTATAGGCTCAGTGGAATCATGACCAGATCTGAAATATATATTGATGAATGACAACACTGTAAATCACAATATAGGCCTTCAAATGAAACTACAACTTCTCTCACTCACTCATTCGCTGAACCAGTTAATCCTATGGGTGCCTTTCACACTGTATGTATATATTTGCCATGCCCATAGTTAATTTCCAAGATATTTGGCAAAAGAGATCATTCATTTTGATATGGACGATGGTTGAGGATGAGACCTGTACTCCTCTGTTTCATTCATTCATTCATTTTCTAAACCGCTTAATCCTAATTATAGTCGCGGGGAGGCTGGTGCCCTTCTCAGCTGACTCTGGGCGAAGGCAGAGTACAACCTGGACAGCTCCCCAGGTCATCGCTGGGCACTCCTCTGTTTTGTGGCTTTAATTAAATTTTTTTTTTAGCTATATTGTAGTTGGCTGGCGTGTAATGGTTAACATGTCTGCCTCACAGCAAGAAGGTCCTGGGTTTGATTTCTGGAGTTTGCATGTTTCCTCCATGTACTCTGGTTTAATACAATACCCATAATACAAAGACATGCACATTAATCCAGCTGGCTGTTCCAAGTTGCCCCTATGTGTGAGTTTGAATGGTTGTGTGTGTGTTGGCCCTGTAATGGTCTGGCGAGCTGTTCAGGGTGTACCCCGCTTTTGTCCAGTGTTTCTCTCTCTCAGAAAGGATGGATGATGGGCTTTATTGTCATTCAGATTGCGCCTTGCAGTGCACATCAGAACAAAATTCCGTTGCACTGACTGGAATAATGTGGAAATAAAAGGGTACATAGAAAGGGTGTTGCAATAAAATAAATATATAGAGAGCAGCTTATAAAAATTTTAATAAAAAAATAAATGTACAAATTACAATATTCACATAATTGGGTTTGATATTGCACAGCAATAGTAATGGGACTCCTGAGTAAAGAGCAGTCCTGTGGAGCAGTCCTGTGTTAGTGTGTGGAGCGTGTGAGTGAGGGTGGGGGGGGAGGGGTTGTGGGGATTTTCATTTTGAGTTCAGCAGCCTGACAGCTTGTGGGGAAAAACTGTTCTTGAACCTGGCTGTTCTGCTTCGTAGGCTGCGGTACCTCTTGCCAGAGGCCAGCAGCGAGAACAGTCCATGGTGGGGGTGTGTGCCATCCTTTCACCCAAAAGATGAAGAAAAATAAGAAAACAATTTGTTTCAGATAGTTTCAAGACCTTTTGTGTACTTTCTGAATTGTAGTTCCATTTTTCATTTATTATTTATTATCTGTATAACGTGAATAATATAATCATATTTATTTCTAGTACTACAACACAGTGTAACAAGAAAAGTATTTTCGCTTGCCCCCTGTATTTAAGTCAGCATGAGCACTGGGAGCTTGTGTTGATCTGTCTTATCATCGTAAATACTTCCAGGTGCCTCGACTGAAAGCAGAGTGTGGAACAATGCAGTTAACTAAGTGCCCTGTATGAAACACTATACATTTATGGGTGAAAGTTCAAAACACTATGTCGCTGTATTATATACATTATCTCACAGTCACTTCCAATCACTCAGCTCAACCACTAATCTCCAACAGCTGGAAATACTTAATGCATTTGTCTTTGCATTAGCTGTAAGCTGGTTGTAAATGAATCTGTACATTATCTGCCATGCTGCTGACTGGACTTGAAATTCCTGCCTGACTTGTTCTGTTATGGTCAGTCATTATGTGTGATAGAGACCTTGCATGGCTACCTGCTGTGCATTTGGCAGACACATGCTATGTCTTTGATCCTTTTATGACTTTTGACCTCCAGCTGGACTTTTCAGCACAAGATTTGTAGGTTTAAACCATTTGATGTTTCCTGTCACATTTGCTTCTGAATAAATTAAATTTAAAAACTCCAACCAAGTAACCACCAGATAGCAACTGAGTTTTGTTAAAACAGGTGTATTATATAAGTATTAGTTCTATGAGGACTTGTAGCAAGTAAGAAAGAAGTTAATAGTGTGTTCAGTGTTTTAAGAAGACTGAAGACCTATTTCTACACAACTAATGTAAAAAATAAATAAATAAATAAATAAATTCACAAATGATGATTTGATAGATGTTTGTGGGTGAAGAGCGCACATGGCTCACTGCATGCTCTTTGATGTACATGGGGAGCGAAGACTAGTAAGTCTGGTCTGATCCCACAGAGGGACTGCAGGCTATGATAGACAGGAGTCAGAACACACAGTTCATTGTAGCTTGCTGTGTATGGAGCCGCCTTGGCAGAGACCCTTCTGCTGGTTTTAATGTTATGGCGGATGGGTGTATGTCTCATCATTGCAACATAAGTCTCTCTGAAAATCCCAGTATACAGTGAGTATAGAAAATAATCGCCCCCTTCAAAATATTTACATTTTGATGCTTTGGAGCCTGAAATGGGCAATTCCAGCTACAGTGTAACATGACCAGGGAAAATTCTAAAATAATTAACTAAATTCAAACATCAATTAAATGTCTGAAGGTTTGCGTATGCTCAACCCAACACCGAAAGACAATCTGAATCTGTAACGTGAGTAACGACAATCGTTTTAAGTTTTCCTTATGCTATGATACAGTCAGATATTGATATGAAAGTCCAGGCATCATCTCGTCTTAATCCACCTAAGGCATCTGTGAAATATAGTCAAGAAAGCAGGCTATTTGTCTTAAACTGTGTACGAGTAACATTGTAACGTGAGTAAGGTCTAGCGTAGAGGGGTGTAATGTGACCGTGTTTTGCCAAGAAACCGAGCCATTATCAAAATTGATTGATTGGTAATTGACAATTAAGCAGTAATTTACTTAAAATATAGGTGGCAGCCCATCAGGTGTTCTATATTATTCTATACCGTAAGCTGGACACAAGGACTTTGAAAATCTGACAACATCAAATGATTTAGGCAGGTAAGTTTATCATCAAATAAGTACTTTTACAGAAAGGTAATTTATTAGCATAACAGATCAGATGTGTGACATCAGAGAATGAGGAGGTAAGTTTATCCATCACCTTCCTACATATGTCCGGTAGTAAGTACATCTTCCCAAAGAGGCCTGATGTCGAAGACGATGTTGATACCCATTAGGTTTTCCATGGCCTCCTCACGGTCAGCAACCATGACAATGTCAGATTTCTGGACATTCGTGTATCGGACATCCAGAAGCAGTATTATAATTTGAGAAAGCTCCTCCATTGAACATAACAGAGCTGTTGAGCTGCTCAAGTGTGGTATGGCACTGACATGATCTGTTTATTCAGAGAACATGTTTTTAATGTCATGCAGGTTGTTAGGTTCATTCGGAAAATGTGTTGTTTAAAATGTTAGGTTGTTTTTAGGCCAATTCAGAGATTCAGAGACTGTTTGCTAGTACTGTTAAAGGCTTATTCAGAGAATTTGTCATTAAATGTTAGGTTGTTTTTAGGCTCATTCATAAAACTGTTGTCCACTTGATGAGGCTCATTGACAGAACCGGCCACAATGTGTGAAATTTCCCCACTGGGCAAGGGGTGGGGGTGTATATTCATGTATTTTTCAGAGTTTAGCTCAATAATAAGACATATTTGTTGAATAAAATTGGTTTTAACACATTTTAAACACAACAGTACAATGCAGTATGGTGGTTTTCTCTGCTCAACCTACTGGTAAAATGAGTAACGTAACATGAGTAACAAGTTTTTTCCTATAAGGGCTGTGGTACAAAATATGTATTGTGTTATCTGAAAGTATTGGTTGTGTTACAACCTTAAGTAATAAAGGTTAAAATATATATAACTGGATTTGTCCTGGAGTACATCATTTAACAAGAATTGAGTACCGAACTTAAGTTAGAAAAAGCCATGTTACTTTTGCGTAACGTGAGTAGTGATTACAAAAATGAGGCTGACGGCATTACCTCTGCTGTTTCATTTCAGTTTTGTCTTCTATGGGAAGATGATGGTCAGAGGTTGTCACAGTGTAGAAGTTTGGAAGGTTTGTCCACTTACTGAGTTGTTGTGGAACTTCATACCTCGGCCTAGTGCAATAAATGTAACGTGAATAACGCTGGAATTGCCCAAATGAAGACACACAAAAATATTTTTGCAGCTGTATATACTTAATGCAACTTATGCCATCCAAGTAAAAGATACAGTATATTAGCTGCAGTTCAGAAAAAAGTAATAATAATAATAATAATAATAATAATAACAACAGTAATAATCACCCCCTCCTAAAATAGTTGTAATCTCAGTTAGGTGTAACTAATCACCTTCTCGGGGCACAGAGGTTAGCACATCCGCCTCACAGCAAGAAGTCTTGGGTTCGATTACCGGCCGCAGGCATTTCTGTGTGGACTTTACATGACCTTGCGGGGGTTCCTCCGGGTACTCCGGTTTCCTCACACATTCCAAAAACATGCACAGTAAGCATATTGGCGTTTCCAAATCGCCCCTACGTGTAAGTGTGAATGGTTGTGTGAGTGTTGGCCCTACGATGGCCTGGTGAGCTGTTCATGGTCTACCCAGCCCTTGCCAGAGTCGGCTGAGATCCCATGTCCACGTAGTTCTTGAACTGTTGCTGAAAAACCATTTGTTTGTCAAGCCTGAAAAAAGTGTGTTCCATGCCTCAGTGGTCAGTTTTCTTGGGTTTCTTCATTAACATTAACTCCCCATCTAGATGGATCCCAAGAAAGCCAAGCTAGTTTGGGAGTGGCCCCAACCACAGTCTGTCAAGGAGGTGCAATGTTTTTTGGTCTTTGCAAATTTCTACAGAAAGTTCATCTGCACCTTTAGTTATGTAGCTGCCCCACTCTCAGCCCTCACAAAAGAAAGGTCATCTACCATCGTTTGGACTAGAGAGGCAGACCAAGCCTTTCAGGAACTCAAGCCCTTGTTCACGTCTGCTCCTGTCCTGATACATCCAGACAGTACCAAAGTGTTTATTGTGGAAGTTGATGCTTCGGACCTCAGGGTAGGTGCTGTTCTGTCCCAGAGAGGGCCTGACAACAGAATCCACCCATGTGCTTTTTTCCCACCGTTTATCACCCTCTGAACAGAATTATGATGTTGGAGTAAGGCAGTTGCTTGCTGTCAAAATGGCAATTGACGAATGGAGGCACTGGTTGGAAGGGGCCAAACATCCCTTTTTAGTGTGGACTGACCATAAGAACTTGCAGTACGTCCAGCAAACCAAACGCCTCAATCCACACCAGGCTGGGTGGGCAGGCGTGGTTGGGGGGACCTGTGGGGGTGTTGTTTGTTCCTGCCTCTGTTCAATCCCATGTCTTGCAGTGGGGCCACTCCTCCCAGCTCACCCGTCACCCTGGAGCCAACCAGGCACTTTTGGTGGCTTACTATGCGGGAGGATGTTCGGGCCTTTGTCTCAGCCTGCCTGAACTGCATGCAGAACAAAGACTTCCACCTCCGTCCCCAAGGTCTGCTCCATCCCTTGTCCATTCCACATAGGCCCTGGTCCCATATCTTGCTGGATTTCATAACTGGACTGCCTTCATCTCAAGGTAACACAGTCATCTTAGTCATTGTTGACTGTTTTTCTAAGGCTTACCTTTTCTTGCCTCTTCCCAAACTCCCCACTGCTAAAGAGACTGCTGTACTAATATGTTCCCATTTCTTCCGAGTTTTTGGTCTACCTCTAGATGTCGTGTCAGACTGGGGTCCCCAGTTTGCTTCATGTTTCTGGCAGGCATTCTGCAACTTGATTAAAGCAATGGCTTTAATATATATATATATATTATATACTATATATTATATACTTATATACTATATATAAAAATATATAGTATTTGTAGTAGACATAGTAGTAGCAGTCATAGTTGTAATAGTAATAGTAATAGCACTAGTAGTAGTAGTTGCAGTAGAAGTAGTAGTAGTTGTAGAAGTAGTAATAATAATAATAGGAGCAGTAGAAAGAGTAATAGCACTACTATTAGTAATAATAGGAGCATTTGAAATAGTAGTAGAAGTAGAAGTAGTAGTATTAGTACCATTTGTAGTTCAATTCAATTCAGTTTTATTTGTATAGCGCGTTTTACAATTGACATTGTCACAGAGCAGCTTTACATAGTAAAATTAATTTAAGGAGGAATCGAAAAAAATGTTTCTACAACCCCCTACACATCCCTAATGAGCAAGCCCGCGGCGACAGTGGCAAGGAAAAACTCCCTCAGTTGACACAAGGAAGAAACCGTGAGAGGAACCAGGCTCAAAAGGGAAACCCATCCTCATTTGGGTGTAGTAGTAGTAGTAAAAGAAAAGCAGTAGTAGTAGTTGCAGTAGAAGTATTATTAGCAGTTGGAATAGAAGTAGTAGTAGTAGTAATAATAGTAGTCGCAGTAGTAGCAAATACTAGTAATAGTAGAAGTAGTAGTAGTAGTAGTAGTAATAGTAGCAGTAGTAGTAGTAGTAGTAGTAGCAGTAGTAGCAACAGTAGTAGTAGTAGTAATAGTAGTAATAGTAGAAGTAGTAGTAGTAGTAGTAGAAGTTGCAGCAGCAGTAGTAGTAGTAGTAGAAGTAGTTGCAGTAATAGTAGTAGTAGCAATAATAGTAGTAGGAGTAGTAGTGGTACTAGTAGAAGTAGCAGTAGTACTAGTAGTAGTAGAAGTAGTAGTAGTAGTAGAAGTAGCTGCAGTAGAAGCAGTTGCCATAGTAGTAGTAGAAGCATTAGTAGTAGAAGTAATAGTAGTAAAAATAATAGTAGTAGTAGCAATAGTAGCAATAGTAGTAGTAACAGTAGAAGTAGTAGTAGTAGTAGTAGCAGTAGTATCAATAGTAGTAGTAGTAGTCGTAGTAATAGTAGTAGTAGAAGTAGTAGTAACAGTAGTAGCAATAGCTTTAGTAGTAGTAGTAGTAGTAGTAGTAGTAGTAGTGGTAGAAGTAGCAGTAGCAGTAGTGGTAATAATAATAGGAAATAGTAGTAGAAGTAGTAGTAGAAGTAGTTGCAGTGGACGTAGTAGTATTAGTACCATTTGTAGTAGCAGTAGTAAAAGGAAAGCAGGAGTAGAAGTAGTTGCAGTAGAAGTATTAGTAGCAGTTGGAATAGAAGTAGTAGTAGTCATAGTAGTAGTAGCAGTAGTAGCAATAGTAGTAGTAATAGTAGAAGTAGTAGTAGTCATAGTAGTAGTAGCAGTAGTAGTAGTAATAGTAGAAGTAGTAGTAGTAATAGTAGTAGTAGAAGTAGTAGCAATAGTAGTAGTAATAGTAGAAGTAGTAGTAGTATTAGCAATAGTAGTAGTAGTAGTAGCAGTAGTAGCATTAGTAGTAGTAGTAGATGTAGTAGTAACAGTAGTAGCAATAGCATTAGTAGTAGTAGAAGTGGTAGTAGTAGTAGTAGCAGTAGTAGCAATAGTAGTACTAGAAGTAGACATATGAGTAGTACTTGCAGTAGTAGTAGTAGTAGTAGTAGTAGACATAGTAGTAGCAGCCATAGTTGTAATAGTAATAGTAGTAGCACTAGTAGTAGTAGTTGCAGTAGAAGTAGCATTAATAGTTGTAGTAGTAGTAATAATAATAGGAGCAGTAGAAAGAGTAATAGCACTACTATTAGTAATAACAGGAGCATTTGAAATAGTAGTAGAAGTAGAAGTAGTTGCAGTGGAAGTAGTAGTAGTATTAGTACCATTTGTAGTAGTAGTAGTACAAGAAAAGCAGTAGTAGTAGTAGTTGCAGTAGAAGTATTATTAGCAGTTGGAATAGAAGTAGCAGTAGTAGTAATAATAGTAGTAGCAGTAGTAGTATTAATGGTAGTAGTAGTAGAAGTTGTAGTAACAGTAGTAGCAATAGTAGTAGTAGTAGAAGTAGTAGTAGTAGAAGCAGTAGTAAGAATAGTAGTAGTAGAAGTAGTCGTAATAGAAGTAGTAGTAGTAGAAGTTGCAGCAGCAGTAGTAGTAGAAGTTGTTGAAGTAATAGTAGTAGTAGTTGCAGTAGTAGGAGTAGTAGTGGTACTCGTAGTAGTAGAAGTAGTACTAGTAGTAGTAGAAGTAGTTGCAGTAGAAGCAGTTGCAGTAGTAGTAGTAGTAGTACTAGTAGTAGAAGTAGTTGCAGTAGTAGTAGTAGAAGTAGTAGTAGTAAAAGTAGTAGTAGAAGTAGTAGTAGCAGTGGTAGCAATAGTAGTAGGAGTAGTAGTGGTACTAGTAGTAGTAGCAGTAGTACTAGTAGTAGTAGAAGTAGTTGCAGTAGAAGCAGTTGCAGTAGTAGTAGTAGTAGTAGAAGTAGTAGTAGTAGCAGTAGTAGCAATAGTAGTAGTATTAGAAGCAGTAGTAGTAGTAGTAGTAGTAGTAGTAGTAGAAGTAGTAGTAGCAGTAGTAGCAATAGTAGTAGTAATAGTAGAAGTAGTAGTAGTAATAGTAGAACTAGTAGTAGTAGTAGTAGTTGAAGTAGTCGTAGTAACAGTAGTAGCAATAGTAGTAGCAGTAGTAGAAGTAGTAGTAGCAGTAGCAGTAGTAGCAATAATAGTAGTAGAAGTAGTCGTAGTAGTAGGAGTACTTGTAGTATTAGTAGTAGTAGAAGTAGTTGCAGTAGAAGTAGTACTAGTAGTAGTAGAAGTTGCAGCAGCAGCAGTAGTAGTAGAAGTAGTTGCAGTAATAGTAGTAGCAGTAGTAGTAGGAGTAGTAGTGGTACTAGTAGTAGTAGTAGTAGTATTTGTAGTAGTAGTACTAGTAGTAGTAGAAGTAGTAGTAGAAGTAGTTGCAGTAGAAGCAGTTGCAGTAGTAGTTGTAGTAGTTCTAGTAGTAGTAGAAGTAGTTGCAGCAGCAGTAGTAGTAGTAGTAGTGGTACTACTAGTAGTAGTAGTAGTAAACGTAGTAGTAGTAGAAGTAGTAGTAATAGTAGTAGAAGTAGCTGCAGTGGAAGCAGTTGCAGTAGTGGTAGTAGTAGTAGTAGTAGTACTAGTAGTAGTAGTAGAAGTAGTTGCAGTAGAAGTAGTAATAGAAGCAGTAGTAGTAGTAGTAGTAGTAGTAAAAGTAGTAGAAGTAGTAGTGGTAGTAGTAGCAGTAGTAGCAATAGTAGTAGTAATAGTAGAAGTAGTAGAAGTAACAGTAGTAGCAATAGTAGTAGTAGTAGCAATAGTAGTAATAGAAGTAGTTGTAGTAGTAGTACTTGCAGTAGTAGTAGTAGTAGTAGTAGCAGTAGAAGTATTTGCAGTAGAAGTAGTAGTAGTAGTAGTAGAAGTTGCAGCAGCAGTAGTAGTTGAAGTAGTTGCAGTAATAGTAGTAGTAGATGCAGTAGTCGTAGTAGGAGTAGTAGTGGTACTAGTAGTAGAAGTAGTAGTAGTAGTAGTAGTACCAATAGTAGCAATAGTAGTAGTACTTGTAGTAGTGCTTCTAGTAGTAGTTGTAGTACTAATAGTAGTAGACGTAGTAGTAGAAGCAGTTGCAGTAGTAGTACTAGTAGTAGTAGAAGTAGTTGCAGTAGTAGTAGTAGTAGAAGTAGTAGTAGTAGAAGTAGTAGTAGTAGAAGCAGTAGTAGTAAAAGTAGTTGCAGTAGTAGTTGTAGTTGCAATAGTAACAAATGTAGTAGTATACATAGTTGCAGTAGTAGTAGTAGTAGTAGCAATAGTAGCAATAGTAGCAATAGTAGTAGTAGGAGTAGTACTGGTACTAGTACTAGTAGACGTATTTGCAGTAGTAGTAGTAGTAGAAGTAGTTGTAGTAAAAGTAGTAGTAGTAGTAGAAGTAGTAGTAGAATTTGTAGTAGTAGAAGCAGTAGTAGTAGAAGTAGTTGTAGTGGAAGTAGTAGGAGTAGTAGTGGTACTAGTAGTAGTAGAAGTAGTTGTAGTAGCAATAGTAACAAATGAAGAGGTAAAAGTAGTAGGAGTAGCAATAGTAGTAGTAGGAGTAGTAGTGGTACTATTACTAGTAGTAGTAGTAGTAGTAGTAGTAGTAGTAGTAGTAAAAGTAGTAGAAGTAGTAGTAGTAGTACTAGTAGTAGTAGAAGTAGTTGCAGTGGAAGCAGTTGCAGTAGTGGTGGTAGTAGTAGTAGTACTAGTAGTAGTCGAAGTAGTTGCAGTAGAAGTAGTAATAGAAGTAGTAGTAGTAGTAAAAGTAGTAGTAGAAGTAGTAGTAGTAGTAGAAGCAGTAGTAGCAATAGTAGTAGTAATAGTAGAAGTAGTAGTTGTAGCAATAGTCATAGCAGTAGTAGCAATAGCATTAGTAGTAGTAGTAGTAGCAGTAGTTGAAGTAGTAGAAGTAACAGTTGTAGTAGAAGTAGTAGTAGTAGCAGTAGCAGTAGTAGCAATAGTAGTAATAGAAGTAGTCATAGTAGTATTTGCAGTAGTAATAGTACTGGTAGTATTAGAAGTATTTGCAGTAGACGTAGTAGTAGTAGTAGTAGTAGTAGTAGTAGTAGTAGAAGTTGCAGCAGCAGCAACAGTAGTAGTTGAAGTAGTTGCAGTAATAGTTGTAGATGCAGTAGTCGTAGTAGGAGTAGTAGTGGTACTAGTAGTAGTAGAAGAAGTAGTAGTAGCAATAGTAGTAGTACTTGTAGTAGTGGTTCTAGTCGTAGTTGTAGTACTAATAGTAGTAGAAGTAGTTGCAGTAGAAGCAGTTGCAGTAGTAGCTGTAGTACTAGTAGTAGTAGAAGTAGTTGTAGTAGTAGTAGTAGTAGAAGTAGTAGTAGTAGTAATAGTAGTAGAAGTAGTAGTAGTAGAAGTAGTAGTAGTAGAAGTAGTTGTAGTGGAAGTAGTAGGAGTAGTAGTGGTACTAGTAGTAGTAGAAGTAGTTGCAGTAGTAGTTGTAATAGCAATAGTAACAAATGTAGTAGTAGAAGTAGTTGCAGTAGTAGTAGTAGTAGTAGCAATAGTAGTAGTAGTAGTAGTAAAAGTAGTAGTAAAAGTAGTTGTAGTAGTAGTAGTAGAAGTAGTAGTAGAAGTAGTAGTAGTAGTAGTTGCAGTAGTAGTAGTAGTAGTAGAAGACGTAGTAGAAGTAGTAGTAGAAGTAGTAGTAGTAGAAGTAGTAGTAGTAGAAGCAGCTGTAGTAGAAGTAGTAGTAGTAGTAGAAGTAGTAGTAGTGGAAGCAGCAGCAGTAGTAGTAGTAGTAGTAGTAACAGTAGTAGTAGTAGTAGTAGTAGTTTTAACAGTAGTAGCAATAGTAGTAGTAGCAGTAGTAGAAGTAGTTGCAGTAGGAGCAGTTGCAGTAGTAGTAGTAGTTGCAGTAATATCACTTGCAGTAGTAGTAGTTGCAGTAGTAGTAGTAGTAGTAATAGTAGTAGTAGTAGAAGTAGCTGCAGTAGAAGCAGTTGCAGTAGTAGTAGTACTAGTAGTAGAAGTAGTACTAATAGTAGTAGTAGTAGTAGTAGTAGTAGTAGTAGTAGTAGTAGTAGTAGAAATTTTACATCAACTACTGCGCAGAGTTTTATTAATAATCTTCCAGAATTCCAGAATCAACTATGATTGGATCACCATCAGACCCCACAGAACTCGATCAAGCTACCGAGTGCTTTGAGTTGTTTTTACGCTATACGCTAGATAATGTAGCTACTCAGAAAAAATGAGTACCCTGGTATAATGATGATACACGCACACTAAAACAGAACACCTCTAAATTAGAACAAAAATGGCGTCAAACTAAATTAATGGTATTCCAACTAGCATGGAAAGAGAGTCTCCTTAACTATAAAAA
>JBCNYH010000023.1:28124010-28136727 GCA_039654325.1 Tandanus tandanus
GGGGAGAGAGAGAGAGAGAGAGAGAGAGAGAGGGAGAGAGTGTGTGTGTGTGTGTGTGAATGAGAGAGAGGGACAGAGAGAGAGAGAGAGTGTGTGTGTATGTGAGAGAGAGAGCAAGAGAGAGAGTGTGTGTGTGTGTGTGTGTGTGTGTGTGTGTTTGTGTGTGTGTGTGTGTGAGTGTGTATGAGAGAGAGAAAGAGAGAGAGTGGGTGTGTCTGTGAGGGAGAGTGCGTGTGTTTCTGTGTGTGTCTATGAGAGAGCAAGAGAGTGAATAATAAATAGACACATAAAAAGCATGACTCAGTCGTGGTACAGAAAACTCAACACACACACAGCTGTATAGAGATCAGAGAAAAACAAATATTCACCATGTGGATGATGGAACACTTCTACACTCAGCACTTTCTACTTTTATTCTTGAACAAATATTTAAAAAAATAAAACTTTGGTGTTGAATAACGGATGAAAACAGTTAAAAGTGAAAATGTGCATCACATAAATATGGTGGTTTATTTACATGTGTGTGTCCCATCAATTCAATTCAGTTGTATTTGTATAGCACCTTTTACAGTTAACATTGTTACAATGCAGCTTTACACAGTAAAATAAAAAAAAAACATTTCTTCTATAAACCCTACGCATCCCTAATGAGCAAGACCACGGCGACGGTGGCAACGAAAACTCCTTCAGTTTACACGAGGAAGAAACGGAGCCTCCTGTTTTATAGTACAGTGTTACATTGTTCCTCTTTTACCTAAATTTACTGTTTAACACTGTTCTGCTAATTTTACTCTCACTCACTCATTCATCTGCCGAACCGGGTGCCACTAGGGTCACAGGAGGCTGGAACCCATCTCAGCCGACATCGGGTTAACAACTTGCCAGACCATCCCAGGGCCAACACACATACAACCATTCACAAAAAGTACAAGGATTATTCCAGATTTTACTAATACTTGCCTAGATTCCATCGAAGGAAAAATTTTACCTCAGGTTTTTATCGCACGTGCCATGGCTCATAAGCAGATTTACTACTCGGATAAATACAACGACGACATCTATGAGTACAGACATGTCGTTTTGCCGCGGGAGTTGGCCAAGCAAGTCCTGAAGTCCCACCTGATGTCTGAGGACGAGTGGAGGCAGCTTGGCGTGCAGCAGTCTCTCGGATGGGTGCATTACATGATTCACGAACCCGAACCCCACATCCTGTTGTTTCGGAGACCTCTACCAAAGTGACCGTGTTTGAGACCCCCGGATTCTCTGGAGCCTTCCTGCAGATTATTCTGGTATTCAGTGAATACTTACAACCTCCTGTGCATTAGCTGGATTTTTCTCAGCGCCTACGCTCAGTCAGAATCATCATGATTGATGAGAAACCATGTTTCAGTGTGGATTTTTTTTAATGATCATAAATCTGCCTAGCAAAAGTGATTGATTAAAATGAAGTAATCTCTCCTGCATCTCAAGCATCGTAAATCATCAGTATTCCGACGGAAATTAGGAAATTTCTTTCCCCTCCCCAAAGCTCCTTTTGTTTTTTGTTTTTTTTAAGTGAACAACTTTGCATTTCTAGCACAGAGATGTTAGAATGTTATGCACGTTCTCCAGGTTGGGAATAATACTTTTAGGAGGGCAGTTAAAGATGTTGTATGTTAATCCTGGTGTCGTCTCATGATTGATTTGATTCCCAAACAAAGCACTAATGTGGAGAGACCGAATGTTGGTCTGATAACAAAAAGCTGCTGTAATGATGTGGGGATTAAACTGTAAAAATTTATGCTTGTGTACAAACTGTTAGACACATCCGCAGGTCATGATTATCGCCAGGATGTAGCAACAAGCAATGTTTTTTTTGTAGTGAAGAAAATGTTTCGGTAATTGGGTGGCTTGGGGGGGAAAGTATGACTGCATTTTAAATTGCCAAGCAAAAATGGCCATTGTGAAGCCAGCATGTCTTGTACAATCTAATAAATATAAATATTTTTCATATTGAAAAAATAAATAAATAAATAAATAAATAAAAATTAAAAAAAGTACAAAGAGGAAACCCATGCAAGCACAGGGAGAACATGCAAACTCCACACAGAAACACCCTCACCAAGCCCAGGACTCGAACCCAGAGCATTCTTGCTGTGAGGCGGACATGCTGACCACTACATCACTGAGCCTCCCGTTCCAACACCAGTAAAGAAATTTGTTTTAAATTTAAAACTTTTTCTTTCCCACCAAACGTGACTTTATCAGGTTGTTGCAAGGAGCAGGCCACTAGCTAGCTATTTATGCTAGCAGTGAGTGAGTTTTCAGTGTGGTATGACCTAAGGAGGGTGTCTGGAGGAACGCACATCATGGACTGCATAGTAGGCATGGCAGATCTGTGATTAATCTGTCTATAGGATTTATTCCCTGGCTGTACAGTAATCATACGGTACTGATTAAAGCTTCTGGATGGCTTTGGAGGTTGCAGTTGAGCAGCAGAGCTTTAGTGCCATGCTTCAGCAACCTCTTTCACGAATCGCTCTCTCCAATTTGTACTTACAGCCTCGAGAATAATTATCCAGTACTGCATGCGCCAGACAGTTCAGGCCTTTCGCCAACAGAAATCCACACCATCCTCGTGAAAAATTCAAGAGCTATTAAACACAAAAACAGGCATACTCTAATATCCCCTTTCTACTTGTGAATCAACAAGTCTGCCTGTCCCAGCGGTGTCGACTGAAGAGGAATAAGTAACAACAACTTCACACCTGGGCAGCACAGTGGTGTAGTGGTTAGCACATCCACCTCACAGCAAGAAGGTCCTGGGTTTGAGTCCCCAGGCTTGGCGGGGGTGTTACTGTGTGGAGTTTGCTTTTTGTCCCTGTGCTTTTGTGGGTTTCCTCTGGGCACTCTGGTTTCCTCCCACAGTCCAAAGACATTAGGCTACTAGCTGTTCCAAATTACCCCAGGTGAGTAAGTGTGAATTGTCTGGTCAGCTGTTCAGGGTGTACCCTGCCTTTACCCAGAGTTGGCTGAGATAGGCTCCAGCCTCCACATGACCCTAATAGGATTAAGCAGTTCGGCACATGAGTGAGTGAGAGAGCGAGTCAACACACCCAGTAAAGACAATTAAAAAATCATGATTGACCTGCATGTATTTAATAAATATGGACGGATGCTAAATTTCTAGATTTTTCTACTTCACCGATATTAGCAGGCCAGCTCTTGTAAAAGGCTTCAGTAACAATAAACATCACTTGTGGTACACCCGGGACTTTAGAGAATTTACTGAGGGGCAGCAAGTGACTGTTTACCTTCGAGCAACTGTTTTTCTTTAATGTGGATTTCTGCCAGAGTTTTGCAACGTTATACTGATATTTTCATTCCTCTCTCTTACACACTTTTCTGACATTCACCAATATTTTCTGAGATTTGTTCTTAGCTATGAACAGAATCTATGAACACAAGAGAGCACTCTTACGCACATATCGGCGCTATTTCTTTCTTTTTTTTATATTTACTTCCATTTTCTGATTTATTATATGATGTCAGAGACTGGAATCTTTTTTACCATTAATTCATTAATTTTCTGAAGCGCTTAACCCTAATTAGGGTCGTGGGGAGGCTGGCCCCCATCTCAGCCGACTCTGGGCGAGGGCAGAGTACACCCTGGACAGCTCGCCAGGCCATCGCAGAGCAGAAACACTCTGACGGCAACCCAATGACCTACTCTTTATGAATGACAGCAATGGCTCTTTTACAAGCCTCTCACCACAGACAGTGAGAGACATGGGTGGCCTTTGATAACCCAGTTAGCTGCACTGGGGAGCAGCAGTGACAACCTGGTGACAGTGGGGCTTGAAGGGGCTTGAACCCCCGATCTTGGGATCAGTAATCCAGCACCCTACCACCGGGCCACTACTTGCCCCATTTTTTACCGTATTAAAAAAAAAAAAAAAACATTACTGTTATTAAGTATCATGCAGATAAATATCACTTGAAGACATATCAGTTATGTTCATTGGATACAAGCGGCTGAAGTGAGTTTCCTTCGTAGGGTATCTGGGCTCAGCCTAAGGTGGTTTCAGACAGTAAGCGATGAGCGACAAGCAACCATGCAAAGTCAATGATCGTGTGCAAAACATGCAATAAGCAAAAGTTTACTCAAGCGACACAAACTGGGTCAATATGAGTTCAGATAAACCCAGATAATATAAGATAACAATGATAAAAGCTCTAGTGTAGAGAACTCGCACGATACTGCTCACATTTTCATTTGGAAAGGTTTTTAAAGCTGGAAATATGTGAGGGAGTTACCTAGGCAACACAAGCTTATCAATGAAGTGATCTGCTTCTCTTGTCAGGTGATGTCGCATGTCACTCAGCGGTGAAGCAATTCGCTTGTCGCTTCCTGTATGAATGCCACTTTAAAGATCAGGTGATGAGCTCAGACATCCGGGGGGGGGCTCCGGGTAGAGCCGCTGCTCCTGTCTATCGAAAGGAGTCGCGGTGGTTCAAGCATCTGATTAGGATGCCTCCTGGTGGCCTCCCTTTAGAGGTTTACCAGGTATGTCCCAGTGGAAGGAGGCCCCGGAGGAGACCCAGAAATTACAGGAGGGATTATATATATATATATATCCCGTCTGGCCTGGAAGAGCCTCGGGATCCCCCAGGAGGCGTGAGAGAGTGTTGCGAGAGGGATAACTGGGTTTCCCTTCTAGACCTGTTGCCTTCATGCCCCGACCTCAGATAAGCGGAAGAACACGGATGGATGGATGGATAGAAACCATGGAACTGGAAATCGTATTTTAGCAACCTTTGAATCAGCATTTTTAGTAGCAACAGGCATTGTGTTGTGATTGCCCCGAGGTTATACAGACAGTAAACTATTATAACACTAATATTTCAGAAAGTTTAGTATTTTTCTTTATTGATGACAAAAATCTACAAAAAACACCAAACTTACAATGATATCTTATTACTAGGGTTTATTACTGAGAACATTGAAAATATGTTAATATTTTAAACGTACATGTAAACTAAAGATAGCTGAACGCTGGGAACATAACCTGTTCTTTTTCCAATCTTCAGTGTTCCAGGTGTTTTTGAGATTGCACCCACTATAGCCTTGGATTCTTGGCTGATGGAAGTCAGACCCAGTGTGTTATTCTGCTGTTGGTAGCCTCATATTATTATGTGTTGTACCTTCTGCGGGGTTTATTTTCACACTCTGGTTGTATAGTGATTATTTGGTTTACTGTACCCCTCTTGTGGGTTTAAATCAGTTCTGACCCCTCGAACCAACACAAAGTCTTTCCCACAGAGCTGGCCCATGGGTGCCTGAGTGCTTAAGGCTCTGGGTTCCTGATCAGAAGGTCGGGGTTTAGATGATGGGTTCAAAAATGAGATTTATTGTTATGGTGTTGTGATGGCATTGAGTTTCATTAAAAATGATTTCCTGAAAAAAATGTTTTATTATTTGGTTTATTTTTTCAGGAAAACTTTTATGCCCTTTTTGGAATTGACTGAATGTGCAATAAGAAGAGATTTGCTCTTAGAAGAAGTCAGTACCTCTTGGTTTTACTGTGTAGTGGTTAGCACGTCCACATCACAGCAAGAAGGTCCTGTGTTCAAGTCCCGGGCCTGATGCTGTAATTGTGTGGAATTTGCATGCTCTCCCCTTTCTTGCGTGGGTTTCTCCGGGTGCTCTGGTTTCATCCTACTGTCCAAAGACATGCATATTAAGATATAATTAAGGTAAAGTCTGTTGGGCTTTTTCACCCGAGCCTAGTGGCTCATCAGAGCTGGAGCTTATCCCCGGTTTCTGTAGCGTGAAGCAAATAGGAGTTCAACTCCTCCCGTATGGGACGCTAGTCCATCACAGGTTACCTTCCCAGTCTTTTGACTGGTACCCATTTATACTGCTGGGTGGACAGAGGCACACCTGTGGTTAAGACCTTAACACAGTGGGGGTCTAAAGGGGATTCGAACCCACAACCTCTCGATAACCTCTACACCACCGGCCCCGCCATTAGGACAATTAGCTGTTCCAAATTGTTTGTGAATGGTTGTGTGTGTGTTGCACTGCAATGGTCTGCCGAGCTGTTCAGAATGTACCTTGCCTTCGCCCAGAGTCGGCTGAGATAGGCTCCAGCCTCTCCGTGACCCTGATGGATTAAGTGGTTTGGCCAGTGAGTGAGTTAGTGACTCATTTGTATGATACCAGATACACTGGTTTACGTATATGTGTGGTTGAGATGATGTCACACGTTTGTCAATGAAGTCTGCACCACAGTCCATTATCTAAAGTGCTTTCCACCTTGAAAAACATGAAGGCCATATTATACATTTTGCTTCATATTTTTTTCAGACAGCATTTTCTTGAATTACTAAAATTTCAGAATAAGTGACTGTGAAAAACTGAAAGTTTTTGTCTCCCGTTTGGTTTAAGCACTATCCCGAGTTTTGGAGGTGGATAACGTCTATTAGTATATACTACACGGGATTGGCGTGATCTGATTGGTCCACTGTCTTGAAATTAAAAATCTTTATTCAGAATGGAAAATGCTTGACTGTAAATGACTGACAGACAGTCATGGTTCGCTAATAATGAATTCCTAAAAAGTCAACAAAATGTCATCCAAAAAAGAAGGGAAAAAACTACACAATATGGCTGTCATATTTTTAATGATAAAAAAGAGACCACAGGGGTCCAGACGCTCCCGCCGAAAGGACCATTTCGTAATATAGAACAAGCATAGCAAGTATGAAATCTCCAGCTTCAGCGTAATGAAAATGTCTGGAAACTAAAGTGTGACGGACAGATGGACAGAACCCATTCCTATAGCTCCCGAGCCACTTTGTGGGCGGGAGCTAAAAAGCATTTTATTTAATCTGTGAATGAAGTTTAAATTTAACAGGGTCAAGAAACGGGTACAAGTGCTAAACTGAGTACATTTCAATTTACTGTTCAGAGTGGTTTGCACAACAAAACTAATTTTCAACAGAAATACAAGTTAAAAAAAGGAGTTAAACAAGTTCATTCATTCATTTTGCAGGCCGCTTAATCCTAATTAGGGTTGCGGGGAGGCTGGCGCCCATCTCAGCCGACTCTGGGTGAGGGTGGGGTACACCCTGAACAGCTCACACACAACCATTTACACTCACTCTCACACCCAGGGGGTGATTTGGAACAGAACAGCCAATTATCCTAAACTGTGTATGGGTTTTTTTTTGGACTGTGGAAGGAAACCGGAGTACCCAGAGGAAACCCACACAAGCACGGGGAGAACATTATTAAATTTCCCTTTGTTCAAAGAGGATCAAGCTCTCCACACAGAAATGCAGGAGCCGGGTATCGAACCCAGGCCTGCTTGCTGTGACGTGGACGTGCCTACCACTGCGCCACCGAGCCGCCCGAGTTAAACAAGTGTCTAAGGAAATTTTACCTGTGTATGAGAAGCCAGAGAGGAGCGTAATGTAAAGCTAGCTTCAACATAAAGAAAACACCAAACTGTCGCCCTTCGTAGGCAGTCCAGAATTTACTGAAGTCAATAAAGCACTAAAATCATTTTAAAAAGCATTAAGGGGTCCTGGAGAAATTCAGCCAACAGTCCATAAAAATCCTCTGAGCCATGAAGTCAGGTAAAGCTTTTACAAAGCTGGTGATCTGTTCAGCAAACTAACATCCATCAGAACTACAGCAAACAGCCTGGATTTTTGTGACCTTGTACATGGACCGGAGGTGTCATGAAAACCCGCAGGAAATTCACCACGGACTATTTGAAACTGAGTAAAATCCCTTTCGAGCCTGACCTCGTGAATGGCGGATCAATACCGTTAATCAGACCTCAGCAGCAGCCAAACAGAGAAAGAAAGAGCTTGACAGCAAGCAGTTCCAAATAAGAGGAAACCATGTCCATGCTTGGACTGGTGGCTAGCAGTCAGCAACAACTGGGAAAGTTTTTAAATTGTGAGTTTGCTTGCATGCTTCTTGGCAGGTACAGAGAGTGTCTGAAATACAACCACTACCTACTCTTTATTAAGGTGAGTAAAGAAAATGACTATGTAGTTTATGTTTATATTATATCCTATATTATGTAATATAGTTTATGTTTACATGCGAGTGTGCCATGTTAGGTGTGTAACAAGCCCAGCAGTGTTTCTGGGAGGTAAAAATGAAAGTAATGAATCTTGGTGAGTTTTTAGAATAAAATGTCTGGAAACAAGAGAGCCTGCTGTGTTCAGTCATTTAACCGGATGATACAACGTTCCTGAAGCGAAGCTGTATCATCCCATTAAATAACTGAATACAGTGTATGTTGTTCTTAAATAGACAAACTTTTTAAACACTTATTGTAAAAATTGAATTTCATTACATTCTCATGATGAGAAGAGTGTTTTTAACACCCAGAATTTATCCCCGAGCTCCCGCAGTGATGGAGACAGTATCCTGTTTATTCAATGGAAAAATTATTATGACTTATTATGACAATCTTTGTGTCTTTTTCTTTATTTTTTATAGACTATCTGATGTGTCAGGGTTTTTTTAGGGCAGTTTATTTATTTATTTATTTGTTTGTTTACTCTTTACTGGCTTCAAAGCCGATACAGCTCGTTCTGTCTCCACCATCCCCATGACCCCTCTGTTTATTGCTTGGGCCAAGAGATACTTGAGTTTTGTTTTTTACGTACTTCTGCTTATCGGTGGAACATAATATTTCAACATTGTGTTGCTGGGGATGAAAGCTTGCACTTGTAGTTTCAGATTATACTTTTCATGCCCTTTTAAACAAACAAAAAAATGAACAGTGTTACATATATGCTGGATCTCTCTGAGCATCTATTGTTTCTTCATTTATTTGCTGAACTGCTTAATCCTATTAGGGTCACCCTGAACAGCTCACCAGACCGTCGCAGGGCCAACTCACAAACCATTCACACACACACTCACACCTAGGGGCAATTCATCATCATCATCTTCTTCATCTTTTTCTTCCGTTTTTTCCGGGGTCGAGTCGTGGGGGCAGCAGCCTAAGCAGCGAGGTCCAGACGTCCCTCGCCCCAGCCACTTCCTCCAGCTCTTCCGGGGGGACACCGAGGCGTTCCCAGACCAGCCGAGAGACATAGTCCCTCCAGCGTGTTCTGGGCCGACCCCGGGGTCTCACCTCAACTGGCTCCTCTCAACGCGGAGGAGCAGCGGTTCTACTCCGAGCTCCTCTCGGATGATTGAGCTGTGCATGTCTTTGGACTGTGAGAGGAAACCAGAGTATCTGGAAGAAACCTATGCAAGCACAGGAAGAATATGCAAACTCCACACAGATTTACCCTCGCCGAGCCTGGCACTGGAACTCAGGACCTTTTTACTGAGAGGCGAACGTGCTAACCACTACATCAGCATGCCCTAGACAGCTCGCCAGGTCATCGCAGGGCAACACACATACAACCATTCACACTTACACCTAGGGGCGATTAGGAACAGCCAATTAGCCTACTATGCTTGTTTTTGGACTGTGGGAGGAAACCAGAGTACCCGAAGGAAACCAGACATACATGCTAAGCCAGAACATGCTAACTTCACACAGAAACGCCCCGAGTCTGGGAATCAAACCCAGGCCTATCTATATATATATAGGTAGGGTGCTGGATTACTGATCATAGGGTCGGGGGTTCAAGCCTCACTGTCACCGGGTTGTCACCGCTGTCCCCCCAGGGCAGCTTACTGGGTTATCAAAGGCCAGCCATGTCTTTCACTGTCTGTGGTGGGAAGCATGTAAAAGAACCATTGCTGACTTTCGTAAAGAGTAGGCCGCATTGCCGTTAGCGTGTTTCTGCCCTGCAATAGCCTGGCGAACTGTCAAGGGTGTACTCTACCCTCACCCAGAGTTGGCTGAGATGGGCACCAGCCTCCCTGCGACCCTAATTAGGATTAAGCAGTTCAAAAAATGAATGAATGATGAATGAGACCTGTTGCTGTTTTTTATAGCACAAAAGCAAAGATGAACATCGTTTGTTAGCGCATGGAATTATTGGTGCTGCTTCTTCCACTCATTACTCACTCACGCACTCATGTGCCAAACCATTTAACCCTACTAGGGTCGCCGGGAGGCATGAGCCTATCTCAGCTGACACTGGGTGAGGGCAGGGTACACCCTGAACAGCTTGCAAGACCTCACAGGGCAACCACACACAAACTCTCACACCTAGGGGCAATAAGGAACAGCCAGTTAGCTTAATTTGCATTTCTTTGGACTGTGGGAGGAAAACGGAGTACCCAAAGGATTCTCAGAGCAAGCACAAGGAGAACATGCAAACTCCACACAGAAATGCCTCTGATTAGGGCAGGATACAAACCCAGGACCTTTTTGCTGTGAGGTGGACGTGCTAACCACTACACCACCGTGCCGCTCATCCATGATAAAAATATAGTAAAGATACATTATTGTGATTTTAACCCAATTATAAACACAGTAACCGAAAAGCCTCTGCAGCATCATGCTGGTCTGACTGTGGAGGTAATCTGTTCCTTGTCACTTTGGTCTGTTTCAAACAATGGTCATATTATCATGTGGCAGAAATCAAATGTGTTGACACGGTTCAGTTACGGTAATGAATATGACAGAGGTGTCGCGAGGCATAACACTCAATTATTCATCACTAAGAAGGCTGCCAACAAGAAAGAGACTGGAGAGAGAGAGAGAGAGAGAGAGAGAAAGAGAGAGAGAGAGAGAGAGAGAGAGAGAGGAGCACAATGAGGCAAAAAAGCAAGGCAATTTCTATTTTCTGATCCGGACTTAGTTGCAACCTTAGCTGCCTTGTGAACATCGTATATCAACTGGTGAATACCTCTTAATGTATAGTTCATCAAATATTTACTGCACTGGCCAAGAAGGGAAGACAGCCCAAGGTCCCCAGACTAGCTGGTGATATAGTATATAGTGTCCAGTATGTGTGTGTGTGTCTGGGTTTAATGGGTTAAGGCGGTTACTCGAGGGGAGAAAGTGGCAGACATTTCAATCGTTCTCTGTTAGCCATTGCACACCACGGTGAGGGTTCATTGCCTTGCAGTGGCTTGGTTACACGAAGCCTCATTGTGGCTGCAGAGGTGAAGTCAGATTCCCTAATACACAGCAAACAAAAGTGCTGTCAATCAGCCTGGGTGAGACAACTCATCAACAACACAGACTGATGCCATTTAGAGTCACTTTACTTTATTTCACGCTATTCCCGTTAGTTTATGAGATATCAATGAGTGAAATGAGCGTTACAACATAATAGGGGTTTAACGCTTTAATAGCAGTTACAGCAGGATGTGGTGAGTTTTATAGCCAGATGTTTGTGATTGTTATTGACTTTACAGTCTGTAATAATCTCATGAATACATTGTACGATTGTCGAGCTTGTAGAATCCACATCTGCTTCCAAGATGTGTCCATAAATCAGGCTTTATAGTGAAATCAGTATGAGCAGATAAAATTAACACAGCTTCCGGGTCCCCGGGTCAGTCCTTGGCTCAGTTCTGTGTGGTTTTCCTCTAAGTTCTCTGGTTTTCTCCCATCCTGGAAAAAAAAACATGCTGTGTGTGTGTGTGTGTGTGTGTGTGTGTGTGTGTGTGGGTGTGTGTGTGTGCGCGTGTGTGTGTGTGTGTGTGTCAGTGAGCTCTCTACCAGAGGGTTGCGCAGTCCAATAAGTTGAAGTCACCGGCCACCATATTGGCACTCTCTACTCCCTGGCGGTTGAAGCATGGTACTTATGATGAGTTACACGCCGCTTATAAACAGATGGTTTTATCCATTTTGAGGTAATATTTTGATTTAAATATGAAGGAGATTTTGCACATATATCTTTTACTTTATAATATACCTGTAAAATATTCTTGCGTGAAGAAACAGCAAGATTTTAATGAACCACTTTCACAAACACAACTGTCCAGTTATTATTATTTTGTTGAAGTTATTCCAATTTTCACACTAACATTTACTAAAAGTGCTACAGTTGCCATGTTTTCATTAATTCGAGTTATTCCTTTTTAAATTCCTTGTTTACCACGTTTAATAACTGAAATTTTAAAAGTAATTCACCTGTTCATCTGTTTTTTATAAAAAAAAAATTATAATATAATAAAATTTAATTAAATATTTTTTAAAAGATTATATATAAAATATATATATGTATGTTTTTTCAGTCTAGACTAATTGCACAAAAATCAACAAAATAATTATATTTAAATATTTGATAGTAAGAACATATTTCTTTTTTATTTTTAAGAATTACTCGTGATTTTAATACTGGCCTTATGTTCACCAGCTAGTGCCATACTAACCAGCTAGTTCTGTGCTTAACCAGCTTTCTTGTATTTTTGGTATGAATGTAGAATTTTTTTTAAAAATTCCAAGAATTTTAAGACAATAATAAAAACACTATACTTCTTACAATCAAGAGAAACAAATAAAAGAGTTATTCCACTCCCTCCGATCGTATATGACTAATTACCCGCTCGGCTAGTAAGTTATGAGCTCGTATATGATTAGAGGTTGTGGAATAGCTGTTAAATATATATGTTTATATATTTTTTGCCCAGGTTGTAATAATAATCAGGTATTGATGTCCTGTCATGATTTTTAAAACTAGAGTAAATATAGTGTGTATAAACCTCGTGTCTCAGTGATGTGTGTGTGTGTGTGTGTGTGTGTGTGTGTGTGTGTGTGTGTGTGTGTGTGTGTGTGTGTGTGTGTGTGT
>JBCNYH010000023.1:28184989-28200467 GCA_039654325.1 Tandanus tandanus
ACATATATATACATATACATACATATATATATATATATATATATATATATATATATATACATATACATACATATATACAACATATGCAAGATTTCAAAGTTAATAAAATTAGTGTTGTTTTTATCACTGATGAAATGAGCAAATTAAAGATGTGGTCTGATATAAATTAATTATTAGATTTGGGCAAAAGAAGATTAATGCTATTTGGTAGTTATAGAATAAATACAAAGGTTCAGATGCAAATAGATGGAGTTGAAATTGAAAGAGTTCATGAAAATAAATTTCTTGGGGTAATTATAGATGGTAGAATCAATTGGAAATCACACATTAAATATATACAAACACAAACTATCAAGGTGCATTACAGTGTTAAATAATAGCAAAGCATGTTCTAGATCACAAGTCTCTCCACGTTCTATACTGTTCACTAGTTTTACCATATTTTAATTACTGTGTGGAAGTCTGGGGAGATAATTAAAAAAGTTCATTACATTCATTATTAATTCTCCAGAAAAGAGCAATATGAATTATTCATAACGCTGTGTTCCGAGATCACACATACTCATTATTCTTACAGTCGAAATGATTAAAATTCACAGAGCTTGTAAAATATCAAACAGTGCAAATAATGTTCAAAGCCAAGATTAATATATTACCGATATAATCTATTCAGGGATAGAGAGGGAGGGTACAATTTTAGGGGGGAACTAATTTTTAAATGTAAAAGGGTACGCACAAAAATAAAACGTTTTTGTATATCAATCATCGGAGTCAAACTATGGAACAGAATGAATGTGGACCTTAAGCAATGTCCAAACATTAAACAGTTTAAAATCAAATATAAAGAAATCATTTTCACGGGTTACAGGGATGAAGAGGGGGCGAGTTAATAAACACTTATTCAAGCTTATGGTTTATGTTCTGTTACTTATTTATTGGGTTTCTTTATTAATTTCTTCCTAGTATATTTTATAAAGTATTCTATATTGTTGTTTATTTTATTCATCTTTTGTTTGTTCTTGTTTTCTTTTTCTTGTAAATAAATTTTGGTCGAATTGAACATGTTTTGAAGTGCGCACAAATGAGAGATAACTGGGAAGCGGGTACATTACTATCAGTCAAGAATTGAAAAGTACGGGGTGGGATTAAATAAGATTATTCTTCTTCCTGCTCCCTTTCGAAAATGGTACCTTTAACAATTTGCTTCATACTTTTCAGTGTTTATTATCATTATTAGTATATTACTATCATTCATTCATTCATTTTCTGAAGCGCTTAATCCTAATTAGGGTCGCGGGGAGGCTGGCGCCCATCTCAGCCGACTCTGTGTGAGGGCAGAGTACACCCTGGACAGCTCGCCAGGCCATCGCAGGGCCGAAACACGCTGACGGCAATGCAGCCTACTCTTTACGAAAATTAGCAATGGTTCTTTTACATCCTCTCACCACAGACAGAGAGAGACATGGCCGGCCTTTGATTACCCAGTTAGCTGCAGTTACAACCCGTCGATAGTGGGGCTTGAACCCCTGACCTTGGGATCAGTAATCCAGCACCCAACCACTGGGCCACCACCGCGCCGTGTTGTTGTTGTTGTTATTATTATTGTTATTATTATTATTATTATTATTATTATTATTATTATTATTATTATTATTATTATTATTATTATTATGATGATGATGATGTTTATGATGTTTATTATGTTTATTATGTTTATTTTGTCATTGTTTGTTACTGACCAGTATTTCTATATATTCGAAATATACATTCATTCATTTCTAAATGTCTGTGATGCGGCTTACCTGGATTGATTACTCAGCGTGGTGTATATTGCTATCTGAATGTAGAAATGCTTTGGGATTATACATTGTGATATAATACAATGTTATTATGCGTTTATAAAATACAGTATATGCACTTCGATGTTGTTGTTGTACTTTCCTGTATCTGTAGCTTTTAAAGTGTTTACTCGTTTTTCAGGCCGTGTTTCTTCGTCCCCCCACTTCGGATTCTTTCATGACCCAGCCCTCATTCCAAATTAATTGAAGAGCCCTGGAGTAGTATTTAAAAATAATTACTTTCATTTTTGACTTCCATGTTACAAAAAATCCCTGTTTAGCGTATAGTGACAATTTTAAAGTTGTTATATCACCTTAAAGGTGGAGAGTTTGGACATCTTGGTTTAATATATTTTATTTACTGCTATATCATCTTTTTATGTCCACTGTGCACTTCATCAAATTTATAGAGCTTTTTAAAAAAAATATTTGACCATTAGATGGCGGTGCATAACACAAAATCCTCTGCACTGCAGATTCCACTGGAAATCTTTTCTCTCCAAACGTAAACCCTTTCATCTCTTATATCTTTCTGAATAAAGTAGTCATGAAGTAAAAGCTAGAAGAGAAGACTGAGATTGAGATGGCTGTACATGCTGCTGTGTATTTGGTCATGCTCAGTGCAAGTGTCATCGGTGTGCTTTACATAACTCCGCAGTGTGTAATCAAGCACAACAGCTCTCAGCACAGCTGTGCCAGCTGTCTCGTAGCTGTCATTATGGAAATCCCCAGCAGTAGTTTTCTGTTCTGGCCTCCAGATCCAACCACATTGTTCCTGTGAATAGACTGACTAGCTGTCAGAGGATCTTCTTATTCTCATAAATCACCCGATAAGAACCTTTTTGCTTTCGTTTACATTTATGTTTTCAGTTTTATCACGTTGAATAGGATAGAGGAGTCGGTTTTGGATTCGAAGTGAAATGTTTGAAATCGAAAGCAAAAGCTGTGATTGTGTGACTTGCTTTACAACACGCTGTTTGGGTCAACACTCCGCTGTGTCTGCTGTTCTTGATGGGTTCACAGCAGTTTTATTGTTTTGTATTATATTGCATTCCAACCCATAACAGATTAACATGATAAGATAAAAAAGGCAAGTTGTAATGTGTACCTTCTTAAAGTGAAAGTGGATGTGGAACAAGGAAAGAGAAAGATGAACTCAGTGAGTGTGTCAGTGTGAACGATGGTTGAGGTGGAATTGTTAAGAGAAAATGAATTTGATGTTTTATGACTCACTTTTCCTTTATAACTGAATTTAATCTCTATCATTATCCGCTCACTAACATTTATCCTATTTGCTCCACATTCCTCTTTATACCCCTGGTATAACTCTGTAAGATATTTGACCAGACTCGGCCAGTCCTTGCGTGTTTCGCAAAAACCTTATTCAAGTACACTGTGACCTCAAACAAGTCATTCAAAGAGTTTGTATTGAGAGAATTATGAAAAACTTTTTTTCTCCCTCATTTAGTCATATCCAATTCCCACCCGTCAACCACCACCAACCAGGAGAAGGTGTAAGCAAGCACATGCCCTCTCTGTGGAGCGAGGAGCGGCTTAACACCCTCAGGGGGAAAGTGCCTTCCGCCCCCTTGTACCACTGAGCTCGTAGATGTTCATGATTGGCTGTAAATGACAGGGAGGTGAACATATGCCATCCATAAGAACTAGGCTAATTTGCTTCTATGAACGTCCGGTCGTGGAAGGTAGTCGCACACCTTGGCGATGTGCCACTTGGGAGCCTGAAAAAACTAATTCATCTCTTAATGAGTGTACACTTTACAGACTAACCTGTTTCATATTAGGTTCCTTGGTAAATAATGTATCTCTTTTAACTGTGACATTTTCTTTGACCAATTGACCATCAGATCAGGTTACAGTTGGACTTACTGGTTTTGTTCTTTACAGAACTGCAACTGATGCCATGCATTACTTTACAGGAACCTTTTACGTAAGCCAAAAATATTTGTTCACTCAATACTGTTTTCATCTCGGAGAACTTCTACTTAACCCTTATTGTTATACTGTAGTTCTTTAGGTCACATATTTTTTATAATATAGTTTTGTGTTTGTCTGTAAACAGCAGAGTAACAATATGAACTGAATGACAAATTTGATTGGCCCAGAGACCTGCTAGGTTTCCTCAACAGACCACTGAATACTGTAGAAGAGTACCGAGTTATCCATTTAGCACATAAACCCAATTTCTCCTAATTTTGGACTTAGCAGCTGTATGTACTTAGCTGTTATACACAAACTTTTATACTGGTTGAATCTTCCTTTACACCCCAACTGTGGCTTTAGAAGGACCTCTGAGGGCAGGGGAGGGTTTAGCTAGAGCCCTGAAGAGATGCTACTTCCAGATTTTGCCAAGCTTTAACTCTGAACAGTCTTGCTATCACACCTGTCGTAACCATGCCAGATGTTGTTCACCATCACCTTCTTCCATGTTGTTCCAGGGTACGGTCAGTCTTTATATAAGCATATTTTCGTAAAACCTGCTCTTTTTTCACTCAGCTGATCAGGATGATCTAAAACTTTCACCTGCAAGAAAACTATTTTCAAATAGTTACGCTTCCATTTCCTGACAGTCTACAGAATAAACTATAAACTGTAAAGTGCTCCTAAACTTTACGCCAAGTACTGAGGAATACCTCCTCCTCCTGCCATTATAGTAGAGTGATCAGTTACTGACTCTTTTATTAAAATCAGTCCATTCCACCTTCATAGGCTCATATCAATCCTTTATCCACTTAATTCTATAAAGGTCACAAGGAGGCAGGAGCCTATCTTAGCCAACTCTTGAGTGTAGGCAGAGTACACCCTGAAGAGTTTGCCAGTCCATCACAGAGCCAACACACACACACAACCACACACAAGCAATTTGGAGCAGCCACTTAGCCTAATGTGCATGTCTTTGGACTGTGGGAGGAAACCAGAGTGCCCAGAGGAAACCCACTCATGCAGAGGGAGAACATGCAATCTCCACACAGAAACGTCCTTTGCCAAGCCTGGGACTCGAACCCAGGACATTCTTGCTGTGAGGTGGACGTGCTAACCACTACGTCGTGCCGTCCCAAGTAAAAAAATCGAACAAGCGAATGACGCCGTTTCACTTCATGAATCTGTATAAATGATCATCAAGCAAGAATAAAAATGTGAAATTGAAAGCCATATGTATTCTAAAAGAAACTGAACAGTACTATTGACAGTGTGTGTGTGTGTGTGTGTGTGTGTGTGTGTGTGTGTGTGTGTGTGTGTGTCAGGGCTGAGCATGGACCGGCCATGTGCACGTTCTGTGAAAGTGGACTGCCCATGTCCCATGGCACAGATTGCTGCACGTGGCAGTGTGGTGTGGGCACTGAGTGAGCAGAGGGTTCTCTTCTACAGAGAGGGACTGAGCAGCTACTGCGCAGAGGGAGAACAGTGGAAATACGACAAAGTCAGGTACCCTCACCCCTCTCTAGACCTTCACCATAACTACTTTATCCTGAAATGCTAATTATGGTTACAGTAATATGCTTTAGAGAGCAGCGAACATAAACTAGTGTTCATAGTGCATAGTGTGTGCTGCTGGAGCCTGCTAACCATGTCTTTCTTGTAGTGAAAAGGCAGATCTGGGATAAACAGGTTCAACCCAGCAATGAATCGGGTACATTTTTTATATCAGCGTTCTGACTTTAGTATGGATGTGACCGTCCTGAGAAACTACTGTTCTGTTACTTGTTAATGAAGATGACGCAGGTCTGATTACACCGTTATCACTTCTCTCAAAGTGCACAGCTGATCATCTCTTGTACGTTTCCAAATAACAGCTGGACCAAATAACAGCTGCATCTTATACCTTAAAAATAACTTTTTATTACATTAAGTTTAACTTGTAACAATGAAAGGTGCACGTAACCTTTAGTGTGCACTGTACGGCCGAACATACTGTGTAGGTTTCAGCTACAAGAGCTTGAGTGAGGTCAGGCAGTGATGAGCAGGGCAGGAGCACGGCCTTCGTTTCATCCCTACAGTTCAGAGGTGCTGAGTGGTCTGGGGTATTTCCACATCAGCATCAAACCATGTCTTTATGTGTGCAGTGAGAATCAGCGACTGGAACCCATCTGCATTGCCCTGGGTGAAAACAACACACTGTGGGCTCTGGACACCAGCGGTAGACTTTGGTTCAGAACAGGGATCACGGTTAAGAAACCTCAAGGTGACGATGAGCACTGGTGGCAGGTACACACACACACACACACACACAAACACACACACGTAGCACCGTGTATTACAAGACAAAAATCTGAGTTTGTGACCAACAACCTTTTTTTTTTTTTTTTTTTTTTTTTTACAGAAATGAATACAATTCATTCATGGCACTGAGTGCACCAACAGAAATTGTGTTAGGTGTCTATACGTGTCTGATGGCGTGGTGTATTGGAGAATAAAGTGTATTCTGAGTCTCAGTTAATGTCTGTTTATAAATAGATTATTTATACAACTAGCTTTTCTTCAGCAAACATCATTTGACAGAAACATTTTTTACTTGACCCCACGTCATGTTCCGACTAACCCCACGTCATGTTGGTGCTAACCCCACGTCATGTTGGTGCTAACCCCACATGATGTTCGTGCTAACCTCATGTCATGTTCCGGCTAACCCCACGTCATGTTCCCACTAACCCCACGTGATGTTTGTGCTAACCCCACGTCATGTTCCGGCTAACCCCACGTCATGTTAGCCCACGTCATGTTCCGGTCATGTTCCAGCTAACCGTACGTCATGTTCCGGGGTAACCCTGCGTCATGTTCCGGTCATGTCCCGGCCAACCCCGGTGCAGAACAAAAATGCAACGTCATGTTTCGACTAATCCCCCGTTGTGTTCCGACTAACCCTGCCTCATGTTCCAGCTAACCCTTCATCATGTTCTGACTAACCTCGCGTCATGTTCCGGTCATGTTCCTGGTAAGCCCACGTCATGTTCCGGTCATGTTCCAGGATAACCCTGCGTCATGTTCCGGTCATGTTCTGGCCAACCCCAGTGCAGAACAAAACATTATTTTGCTCTCTGAAATATATTATTACAAAAAGTTGATAAAGTAAATGATCCTTACCGAAGCAATAATCTCATAGACTATCTTTCAACTAAAGTCACATCAACTGCATGGCCATTACAGGAGGAGCAAAAACTTTGTAAAGTTACAAACCTGGAGCTGTTTGTAAACTCTTTTATGTGTGCTCCCGCGGGTGATTTTGGGGGATAATGACCCAGCACCTGTCGTGCTGATACTGTTCAGAAAAATGTTCATGCTCGTACTGCAGTGTATCTTGTTTGTAATCATTTCCAAATGTAATTTGTTATCTGTAATTTCTGCTCACAAATTTGATCCCACAATATTTTTAATCCCCCAATATTCTAATAATTCAGACAAATAGAAGACCAGTGTATTTATTGTTTACTAGCTACACTGCTTACACACCTGATCTCTTGTATAGGTGAGCATCACCGATTATGTAGTGTTCGAGCAGGGCGGCCTCTTCCAGACACTGATCCAGGCCACGCAGAGTGTCGCCACGGCCACCAAAGCACCTGTGGAACGAGTAGCTGAGCGCTTGCGTGTGGCATTCCTCTGGCAGCAGTCTCAGTGTCACCCAAGCCTGGTCAGTGCCAACCGCAACGGTGTGTGGATCGCCTCAGGTCGCAACGACTTCCACGTAGCCAAAGGAAGCCTCGTTGGTACGATTATTTATTTTTTCATAAATTCCTGTTATCCAGATGAGTTTTTGGGATGTTGGATTGTCAGACCTTTTCCAGTCTCGATATAGTGTTGAACATTCAGGACCAACAGACGTTCTGGACAGTCATTTTTGGCTTCTATGTTTCTCAGAGGTGTCTTTTATGTGTGTTTTGACTTTTTTATGTTCCTTCAGGGACCTATTGGAAAACTGTTACCCCCAGAGGACTAGCATCTGCTACTAAGTGGGCATTTGTGTTTTCCTCAGCAGTTCCAGCCAAAGAGGGTATGTACATATTTCCTTCCTTTTCATTGCAGCTCTTTTAGTCAGTTTTGATCCAATAAAGGCTGTTGAAAACCTGAAATATAACCATTTTCACTGCAAATATAGTTTACACAGGGCACGGTGGCGTAGTGATTAGCACGTTCACCTAACGGCAACAAGGTCCTGGGTTCGAGTCCCGGGCTCTGGTTTTTCTGTGTTGAGTTTGCATGTTCTCCCTGTGCTTGCATGGGTTTTCTCTGGGTACTCCAGTTTCCTCCCACAGTACAAAGATGTGCAAATTAGACTAATTGACTGATCGAAATTCCCCCTAGGTGTGAGAGATAGTGTGAATGGTTGTGTATGTGTTGGCCTTGTGATATTCTGGGGAGCTGTTCAGGGTGGGGTGTACCCCGCTTTCACCCAGTGTCGGCTGAGATAGGCTCCAGCCTCCCCGTGACCCTAGTAGTACCCTAGTTTCCTGTGTTGAGTTCTTCAATCGTTCCTCTTTATTTCCATTTCAAAATAATAAGAAACGGATTCATTTTAGTTCGTGTATCAGCTTTTCCTTTTATTTGTACCAAACGCTTGGTGTAGCTTTCCGGAGGTTTCTCACAAAGGAGTGCTGTATATTTTGCTAATTGCTCCTGACAGAACTGCTGTAATTTAGTTAGCTTTGTGAGCCTCCTTGCTCAGGCATACTCTTCCAGTTACGATGAATCGTAATGGGATTCAGGTCAGGGTTTGGAGGTAGACTTACAATCATTGTTCTGCTGGAAAACCCATTTGCACCCAAGTGCGGTTCCAAGATTTCTATATTCACATCCAGCTGTACAGATTCTTCTGGCGCCTCCGTTTGTATGGAAATTGGTGTAGTTTGGGTTAAGTCAGGTTACTCCTTAGGAGCAGTCAAATGCCCTGACAGTATAACAGAGCTTCCTATAATTAGTCATCTGACTCTTATTATATTGTAGGGAGTTTTCTATGGCTGGGACAGAGCAGGAAAGACTTGTTCTGCATTTGGGACCAGGACCTGCAGATGCGTCCTCTCACTGTCCAGCTGCCTGCAGATGTGGAGATCGTGCAGCTGTCTGCCTGCAGAGACGCTCTGTGGGGTCTGGACCAGCACGGCCGTGTCCACATTCGCACACTCACAGCCAACTGCCCCACCGGTCTCCAGTGGACTCCTCTTGACCTCAGCCAGCTTGGTATGCACACTCACACACCCCTGTAAGAAAGTAGCGTCAGTGGCTCACGCGCAGGACAGATTTAGACCAGCGCAATGCCACACAACACCGTCTTTACAAGGATCATGAAAGCCTTCCTGGTTTATTCAGTTTTAGGCTTGTTGTCAACAAAACAGTGGCTTGGAGCGTTGCTAGGTATTTAGCGTAATAGCGTTACTGAATCAGCCTGGATGAAGTAGCTGCATGGATTACGTTAGAGACAGTTACTAGGGTGACTCACTAATTAGATTATGTAAATTGTAATACGAAGACATTCACAGACTGACGTTCATTCTTAGAGTTGGTATTGAAGTTGTTTGGAGCTTCCAAGCTTAAGAAATGTGATGCAGATGATTTTTAACATGTTTGTATCTACTATGCGTTGCATGTTTTGTCTCTGTATATTTTTATGAAGCAGTGCATTTCTAAACTCACCCTTAAGCACCATTTAATTTCCTACAGAAGCTTAAGTGCTGCTTAACCGTCTGGGAGTGGACCTCTAACATCCACTCCTAGCTATCCGGCATGTTTTATCACATTGTCTTGGTTTACTGTTTAAAGTGTCCTTTACACCGAGTTGTTGGTGACAGGGTGACCCATATGGAGCATTCCTTTCCACATAGACCTTCTCCAGTTTCCATCCTGTCTAAGGTCGAGTGTGGACTGCGGTGTAGAGCTAATCTGCTTTTCTGTCGTTGTTTTTTTCCTTATATAAATCTTCTTCAGAACACGGTGTAGTAAGCTTTTGTTGTGTAAAACTTTATTACAGTAGTGTTATGAGTAATTATTTTTCTTTCCTGTTTGCACAGTCGAGGTGGGATTCCACAGCACTAAAGCGCTCAGACACCGAGTGCCGGTTTCGTATATCAGGGGCACCTGCTGTCGAGAGATGTGTTTATATTTTAAATGAGCAGCTGGTTATTGTATAACACTGATGCATCCTGCAGGCAAAGTGTCAGCGTTCAGAGCCGAGAAAGAGCAGAGCAGAACAGAGCAGAGCAGTTGTGCCGGTACTGAGACTGTAACGATCTGATTAACAAACCAATCAGAACAACAGAATGAACTGGTGCATTTCATCAACATGCACGTTAAAAAAAAACTCTCTCACACACACTCTCACTCTCACACACACTCTCACTCTCATTCACTCTCTCACTCTCACACACTCTCTCACACTCACACACTCTCTCACTTTCACACACTCACACTTACACACTCTCATACACCTTCACTCTCTCACTCTCACACGCACTCATACCTATACACTCACATTTTTATACACTCACACACACATATACACTCACACACACTCACACATACTCTCTCTCTCTCTTTCTCCAAACCAACCTACTGGGTTGTAGAGAGGCTGGAGCCTATCTCAGCTGACACTGGGCACCTTGAATAACCCATCTGACCATCCAAGGGCCAACACACACAACCAGTGACACTCACACTCACACCTAGGGGCAATTTGCAACAGCCAGTTAGCCTAATGTGCATGTCTTTGGACTGTGGGAGGAAAGCGGAGTACCCTGCGAAAACCCACGCAAGCACAGGGAGAACATGCAACCTCCACACAGAAGCGCCTGAGACCGGGATTCGAACCCATGACTTGCTGTGAGGTGGACGCGCTTAAATCACATTCAGGCTGCCCCGAACTAATGTTGAAGTCCCCTGCCTTAATCTTTTCAGAAAGCTTTCACTAAATAAACAGGTTGTTACTGGTGACTCAGTACTTTCAAACTATCGTACATTCACAGGAATATGTCCATTAAAGTTTCCATTCAGTTACAGGTAGATTAAATAAAGATGTATTACTGTGTTCTCTCGTAAATAAAATGGAATGGACAGTGTCTTTCTGAACCCATTAGTTTCCTCTCGTACGCGAGTGTTAATGACCCCTGCACTGGGTGCCATGATAATAATAACATCACCATCTTTTTTATTTCTCTTGAAATCGTTTCCCTTCTTCTGTTTCTTAACACTCGATCTCAGACTTTTCCACTTTCTACCAATCGCTGTTGAGCTGCCAAGTTATCACACATGCACAAGATCGTTCCTCCGGTCACACCGTCTCGTTATTGTTATTGTACACATGTACAGAACCAAAACAAGATGTAGAACAGGTGAATAAGAGATACTAAGCCTGTGAGCCGGGTGGTTTCACCAGGAAACCTTTATATTCAAAATGTACTTTAAAAAATAAAAAAATGAGAGGCATGGGACAGTTTTTTGTTTGTTTGTTTGTTTGTTTTTAATTCCTCTTCAGACCAGTGGATGTGTATAAGAATAATCTTGGATCAGTTGTGTCTGTTGACTCTGCTGATGTAATCAGGATTCACAGCCACTGGAAAGCAAATAAAGAACATGATTGCTGAACGTTGCATAAACTCACACAAAAGAACTGATGAATTTCTGAAAACAAAAGGCTTTTAAACCTCCCTCATACAGGTGTTCATGGAATCTCTTGCAGCATGGTCATCACATTAATCACAGTGGAGTTAAAATAAGAATTAAATCCCAGTTACCCCAGGTTAAGAACATATCCTGCAGTATGTGGTGTTTGTTTACGGCCTGCAGAGTGTTTCGGTGTGTGGCGTGCTGTGAAAATGGTGGGGGTGTAAATAGACAGAGTCATGTGATGGAGGCAGCTGTAGCCTCGCCTGTTTTGGATGTGGATGTGTAGCAGGATGAAAGATGAGCTCGGCACAGCTTGAGGGTTCAGGCTCAAATTTAGAACGCAGAAGCTGTTACGGTACACAGAGTTTCCTCTACGCAAGGTATACAGTGCAGTGCAAAGATTGGAGTCCACTGCGAGATAGTATTTTATTACATCAAAAACTATTTTAGTTTGAGTTGTTTATTAAGTTGGGCGGCATGGCGGTGTATTGGTGAGCACGTCCGCCTCACAGCAAGAAGGTCCTGGTTTCGAGTCCCAGCCATTTCTGTGTGGAGTTTGCATGTTCTCCCGTGCTTGTGTGGGTTTTTTCTGGGTAGCCTGGTTTCCTCCCAGAGTCCAAAGACAGGCTAATTGGCTGTTCAAGGTGTACCCCGCCTTGGCCCAGAGTCAGCTGAGATAGGATTCATCCTCCCTTCAACCCTAGTAGGAATCAATGAATGTTAAAATTTTAATTTATTGTAAAATTGAAGCAGTTTTTATTTAGATATACAATTTTATTCAGTATATTTAAATAACTTTTTAACTATCTTGTTAACATTACTGTAAACTTTATGCTTTATCATAGTTCCAGCTTTTCAGTAAATAATAATGAACTTCCTCTGTGGGAATTTATGAAGTACTTTTTGTTGTTACACGTGATGTCCGTCCATCTGTCTGTCTGTCCACAGTTGCATTTCAGCCACTTACTCAAAAACACAATCACCATTTCCCATTTTTGGCATGTAAAATAAGAAATATAAAGGTTTTATTAGTGGATAAAATAAAGTACTTGGATTAAATGACTGCGATTTATCCCATATTAAGTGCATGTAATTGTCTAATAGTTTTATATGCGTAATTTCATATTATATAACATTGTATTATGAATCACTTTAATTCATTTTGAATATTAACTCATTCTCTCAACAGCAGCAAAGAAAAGCTTTGTAATCTTTTTAACACTGATTAAATGCTCTCTGTTTATTCATGATCTATTTACTATTAGTTAGTTATTAGAACTGTGTGTGAGTACTACTATTGATCCAGTAGTAAGATAACATTCTTATGCAGGTTTATTTTGAGTTTGTGTAACATGCTGTACAATCTCAAGCACCAGATCAGAATGTGATGACGTTATAGGTTCAGTGATATCCTCCGAGTTAACTAATCACACGGCCTGTTTTAGTCAGAACAGAACTCAGGTCTCACTGCAGCAATTTTCTTCTACTTGATCTGCAAATAAAGAATGAACAAACAAGGTCCTTGATGTACTTTGGATGTTGGGACGTTCTGTAGGTCTACATTTAATCATATCCCAGTATGATGAGAGTCAGTATCTTATTTCTGATTAGGACGAGCCAGCACGATGAACTCCTTCTTAGGAATTTGGGAATGTAACAGTCACACACACGTGTCCTTCAGGATTAACCAACTTTTCAGATCAAGCCATTTTACTCTTCCTGGATCTGACCTGAATTAGTATATAACACACAGGAGTCTGATTGGTCTGCTATCAGATGAATAAAAAATATTACCCTAAGTGGATAATGCATAAACCAAACAATGGATGATCACGGTTTGTTACGGTCACTTGGAGCAGGCACCGTCAGAATAATCACGATTTAAAAAGTGGAGAAAATGAACCAAAAATTTCTTATTTTGTTGGTTTTTCTCTGTGTTTTCAAGTAGTATATGCAAAAATTTTGAATAAGTGTGGATTTCTTACATTTCCGTATAGTACGTACTTGGGCTGCATATCAGCACTGAATCGATTCGATTTGGATTCACACGGCTCTGATTTGATTCAATCCAATTCAATATCGATTCACTTTGGGATACTTCAGTTACACTACCAATTTTGATTGGATATGAGGGATTTCTAGAAAAGAAATACTGTAAATTGTTCTAAGAACCCTCTAACTGGGTACATGACTGAGTCACTTGCCAGTGGAGCTGGAGCAACACATACAGTAGGGATCACTATGTTGTCATCATCATCGTTACACTTACTTATAATCCTCAACTGCTCCTAAACCAGTCAGTTTATTTCAACCAAACTTTCACAGAATCTTATTTGAATTGTGCCGTTGTGCACTTTATTTTTGTATTAAATGAATTGTCGTTACTCCACAAGGGGCTTGTCATCATAAAGCCACAACTGCTCCTACATCTGTGAATGGATTTTCACAAAACTTTCACAGATTCTTCAGAACATAATGCCATTGTGCACCTCCTATTTTATTAACTCTGTTTGTCTGTCTATTTTTTTGTTTCTGTGCAATACAACTCAAAGTTTTGCATGGATTTTGATGATTTTGTTTTTAGAGTATGGTGTGGTACAAGCAGCAAATAATTTCTTTTTGGAGGAGATCAGTGCATGGGATCTTGTTAAAAATGAATTGGTTAAGGTCAATAAGTGAAAATATTGTTTGAATAAATGTTCATTGGATGCCCTTTAGGGGGAGACATTTCATTATAATAATTATTTCACGTTACAATAAAAAACATGCTGTCCTAGTCAGATTTTTTTTTAGGTTAATCAGTGCATTTGTCAACGTCGTCCATGTGCCTGGTGGAGGTACATTGTACTCCATGACCCTCAAGTTTTTGTCTTGAATAATTTTTTGGGGTTTATCTTACCAAAACATGGACTTTATCCTTCCTCCACAAGGGGCTTGCCATCGGTAATCCACAACTCCTCCGACATCTGTGAATGTGGCATGCCATCTCCTGATAACTCTTGTTTTACTTCGTACAAATTCAACACCAATTCACCAAGCAGGTTTAGACTGTGGAAGCTGGTTTTGATGTAAATCACACACTAATGTTCACCTTCTGCATTAAAAACCTGTCAGCATCCATACCACCAATCAGGTCATTATGCTATATGCTTTCCATTTTTAGCTGCTGCCAAGTGGAGGGGGAGAAATAGGGTCTGTCCATCCGTCCTACTTGTTGGTGGGATAACTTTGTAAGAAAATGACTTAGGATCACCAAATTTGGTGCATTGGTCCCCCTCAGGGGCGAATAGGGTGGGATTATATATGGGTCACTTTGACCTTATTTCAAGGTCTCATTTTCTATACTGGGCTTGTCATGGTTTGTTACTGTTTTAACTTTATTAGGTAATGACACAGGATCTCCAAATGTGTTGCATGGGTTACCCTCACGAAGGTTTTGGATAGGATTGTATACAGGTCACATGTATATGTGTGTGTGTGTGAATGTTTTCAAATGGTCCCGTCGGCAGGAGCGTCCCTCTGTGGTATATTTTTACATTTTATAATCAGTATATCGAGTCACATCAAGGTCTGTAGTAGTGAACATGTTACTGTTACAGGACGCGTCAGGCTTCTGAGCTTTTCCTGTGGCAGTCAGAACGTGTGGGCATGTGATTCCAATGGCATGGTGTATTTCCGAGTAGGAACACAACCTCTAAACCCCAGCATGATGCTCCCAGCCTGGATCTGCATCGAGCCACCTGATCAGGTAAACAGGCCCTTGGATCTTTTCCTGTTTGGCAGGAACATACCATAATCCAGTTCCTTTATTAAAAACGTTTTAAACTGTATTCAAGGGTTTTGCTAAATTCCTGTCATCTTTCTGATAATTGATGGATAATCATCACTCATTAAGTTGTCCTGATCAAGTAACAACAATGGCTAAAATTGCAGTGCAGGCTCCCGAGTGGCGCAGGCTCCCGAGTGGCACATCGACAAGGTGCACGACTATCAACCCAGAGATCGCAAGTTCGAATCCGGGTTGATGCCAT
>JBCNYH010000023.1:28200567-28210787 GCA_039654325.1 Tandanus tandanus
CATGTGCTTGCTTACGCCCCTCCCTGGTCGGTGGTGGTCGTGTGATAGGGAAGGCTAAAAAGTTGATGGGTGGGAATCGGAAACGACTAAATTAGGGAGAAAAATGGGGACAAATCCAAAAAAAATATTAAAAAAAATAAATAAATAAATAAAATTGCAGTGCAGCCTAACAGTGTTTTTGTTGTTGTTGTTCCCTGGTGCAGCCAGTGGGCATGCACTTAGTACGTGTTCAGACCAGTCCTAACGACCGCATGCTGTGGGCTCTGGACAGCCGCTGTAACGTATATGTGCGCACTGGCATTACCGAGGAGATGCCGGTGGGGACGGCCTGGGAGCACATTCCTGGTACACCTCATTATACCTTTTTTTTCTTTCTTACTTCTTTTGCTGACCCAGACATTTCCACTGTTTATTAATTCATGTAATTTTGTGCTATAATGGGAAGCTTCTCACTATGACTTTATTGGTTAGACTGTTTAGGGATTCAGGGATAGACAGGATTTATATTCGCCAGTCCTCAGGGAAACTGTAGTTAGAGCAGGAAGATGGGTCACACCAACAATAAGCACATTACACAAGTTCTGATATAATTAGATAAGAAAAAAAGAGGGTTGATTTGTTTTGTTTTGTCTGAATTAAATGGGGAGGCAGTACTTGATTTGTGGTAATTTTTTTTTTCATGTGCAGCTATGTTTTTCATGTCTTTCAGTCGGTTACAGGAGCTAGCGAGGTTTTCTCAAGAATAACGGGTAAAATATTTGTTAGATTTATGTGGAATTATCATCATAACCAATTGAGCCAAATGGTCGAAGTCACATTCAAGTTGAGTGAGTTGAGGTGCATGTTTAGCTTTGCAGGCATCCCTGTTGATGCCACTGGAGTCATATACAATTTTTGTGGTGGTGTGGGGTTGTTTGTTTGTTTGTTTGTTTGTTTGTTTTTGGTCTAGTTGTTGAACCTGGACACACAGTCTGGTTGTCCTGGTTACCTTGGCTACTGATTGCGCCACCCCGTGTGTGGAGAGTCACTGAGGTGGTTTGTAATAAAGTAGAGAATGTAAGTTTTCATCTCCTTAAGGAGTTTTTGAAGCCACATTTCTGTCATACCGGAGATTTACCATCAAACACCAGTGAGACTGATCTACAGACATGACAGCAGTCAGGTTTACCACAGACATTTGAAACTCAGATATGAAAACAAAAGGTGCCGTAGTAGTCAGCACGTCTGTCTCACAACAGGAAGGTCCTGGGTTTGAGTCCCGGGCTCGGTGTTTCTGTGTGGAGTTTGCAGGTTCTCTCTCTGCTTGCGTGGGTTTCCTTTGTGTACTCTGGTTTCCTCCCACAGTCCTAAGACATGGGCATTAGGCTGTTCCAAATTGCCCCTAGGTGTGAGTGTGAATGGCTGTGTGTGTTACTCCTGCGATGGAGTGGCGAGCTGTTCATGCTATGCCTTCACCCAGTGTTGGCTGAAATAGGCTCCAGCCTCCCCACGACCCTATTAGGATTAAGTGTTTCAGCGAATGAATGAATGAATATGTAAATGAGTGTATTAGTATTCGGCCGGTGGTGTAGTGATTAGGCTGCTGGGCAAGAGGTCCAAATCCCTGTTAGACCCCTGGGTAAGGTCTTAACCACAAGTGTGCCTCTGTCCACACAGCAGTATAGTCCAACAGACTTACCTTACTGTATTATCTGTCATTGAATGAGATCTTGGAGGATCTACCACAGATAGGGTCTAATGTCACATCTTCAGTAGTCCAGGTCCAGACCTTCCTTTCAGTGACTCTCAAAATGGGGTCCAGGGCCCTCTGGGGTCTGTGAAGAATAGCCAGGGGGTCCAAAAAACAAGATGGAGGGAAAATGGGGTACAAGTTCCATCATCAGATGCCACTGCCTCCAAGTGTTTTGTCTCTCTTAAACTAGCTTCTGTGAACCTTCGGTCAGCTGACACTCCCGCTAACACACAACTTTATTATGAATGAGCTCCTAAAGAGAACTAAAAACACTGTAGCAGCTCCACCAGAACAAGTTTAGGAACCGGACTTGATCAGAGGGCTTTGCTGTTCTGTTCTTGTAATGTTGTACTCCGATGCAGGAGATTTTGATTGTGACTCATTTAGAACGTTCGTGTTAGGCTGATGTTTAGCGGAAATGCAGCGAGTGTACACGCTATACAAAGCTGCTGTCACGAGAACTTTGAACAATATGGTGGCTGAAATGTTACTGGCCCTCTGATGGTGAGCTGTTCAGGGTGTCGGCTGGGATGGGCTCCAGCTTCCCCGCAACCCTAATAAAGGATAAAGTTGCCTGTCCTTTTGCTTAATGTTTATAAATCCTGTTTATTTATTAAGATACTTATAGATATTTTGGGGGTTTTGTTTTATGTATTTGCTTTCAATAATTTAAATGAGACGACCGCACTGGTTGAAATTTAATCTCAATCAAAACTCAACAATAAATCATGCTTGCTGGACATGGATGCTGTGTGCAGAATCTTAGACCGATAGCTTCTCATTTATTTATTTATTGGCTGGTAATATGAAAACTGAATCTTAAAATGATGACATCATCAAGCCCCAAGTTAACATGGTGGAGTTTGGCTTTAAACTTTTTTCTGTATTTCAGGTGTTTGTGATTAAATATATGAATCCTGGTGTGTAGTTAGTTTCCTACTGCACAGGTAATGATTTTAATCTAAACCTTTTGACATCGCCAACACAAATGAGATAAAAATGGCACGAATGTATCAAAATCCTCTCCTTATACATGTTAACTTGAGCCTTGATTACATCACCATTCTGAGACCCAGATTTCAAATGAATGCCCATTCACACAGAAAGATATTAATCTAAAGATTTAAATAAGATTAACTTTTAACAAGTATTCTTAAAGTATACCTTGTCTTAATTGGATTGGTTTTACTACCTCAAATGTGCTTAAAGTGTGTATCTATGAAAAAAGTTTTCACTTATTGATTTGATTGATTAATACTGACTGTGCCAGTTTGCAAGCTACCAAAGTGATATTAGCCAGATTAAAGGTGTGAAATGTGTAACGTGGCCTGTCTGTGCTGCAGGGCTCCAGGCTAGTCAGTTAGTTCTGAGCACAAGAACCGCATGGGTGCGCTGTCCTAATGGCGAGATGGCTCGACGATACGGGATTTCAGAAAAGAACCCAGCTGGAGACTACTGGAAGAAGGTGCCAGGCCTGGTCAACTGGCTGACGGGTGAGTGGTTAAAGGGTTATTAGTTAAACATTTTGTAAAATCTCAATAAACCTAAAATTATTTTTTATTATTCATTCAAGAGATTTTCTCGTTTCTGAATGGTGTAAAGCCATCAAATAATTCTTGATATTGCATCATTGCCATTGGTTAATTGGCACAATTGTTGCACGACTGGCACATACCAATATTCCTCTTATTTAAATCTGTATTTTGTGTCTACTGTGAATCGGAAACAGTACCAGCTGTGTAGCCTGCTAACTATACAGCCTTCCCCCTCTACGAATAACAATACCTCAATCCATATAATAGGTCACCTCATTCAATAATTGCTTGCTATTTTGAACAAATGTCAATGTTACATTCAGCATCTTGGGAAAACCACCTTGGGCTGCAATTATAACTGGAATATATTGGTAACAACTTCACAGAACTTGATCCTGATATTATTGGTCATGTATGCCAAGACTGAGGCGTTCATTCTACCCAAGAGGGTTTTTTTTATTTTGTTACTTAAATGCCAAAATATTTAAAGGGAAATTAAACCCAAACTTTATAAAAGCTTTACAACTTAACTACATTCTATATGTCTTTGTACATCAAAATGTGCTGTTATTATTACAAGCTTCTTCCTGAATGAAAAAAAGTAATTAAACTGCACACAGGGAACTGTACTGTGAGAATCAAACATGGTTCATATGTATGCGACGTTAAATACAGAAGTAATTTGCATATGAATGAACAGTGGTTTATATCATTAGTTTCTGTAAACGAACCAATGTTTGTCTGATGTGTAGATGTGCCTGGTTTTATTTTATTCTGAAGTTCACTGGTTTATATCTGATTCATTAATTTAATATCTGTATACTGTTATTTTTGCTGTCTGTATACTGTTAGTCTTATATAAACTGCCGAATTTACTTCCTGCTCGTGCCATTTCGCACACTCATGAGGGTGAAACAGCAGTCTTTTCAAACTGGCTATTGCACACTAACAGATGGATTTTGGCAGATTGCAACTTTGATAATGTAAGTAAAAACCACCTGATAATGAAAATATACAGGTTCATGTGTAACAGGAGAGTTTGGAAGGCTTTCATTTCATTACACCTTAAACCAAATCCCAACTTTCTAAATCATTTTGCAAACTATATTGATCTTATATTAGACTATTCGAGGTACTGTATTACGTGAAGAACTGGTAACCCCAGTGGTAGATGAATATTCAAGCTGAAATCAAAAGTGTAATTATTGATTACCTCAAGTATAAAACTTTATAATAATACTTTATGGTATAAAGTTTCGCAGTGGACCGAGGCTTTTCACGCCTTCTCTACACAAAATTAAAGCAAGTTAGTGAATGAGGTCTCTTTGTTGCAGTGACTCCCATTGATGAGGTCTGGGCCGTTACCCCGACTGGTGCTCTGACACAACGCCTCACCAAGACCCTGCCACATAGCACCGGCAAAAATCACACCAACACCGGCTCTCTGAGCGGGGAAGAACTCGAAGAGGAGTGGGAGGTGATTTAGACAGGCGTGTTGTGTTCTTGTTTAAAAAAAACAAACAGACAAAAAAACAAAGTTGTGTTATTTTTGCTGGTGAGCACTTTTTTTTGTTTGTTTGTTGTTGTGGTTATTGTTCCTAACCTGTGTACAGAAGAGATTATCTTTACAGAGTGTACAGAATTTTTGCTGGTTAAGTTTTGAAGGGAAGTCTTAACAAAATATTTGTTTAATTAACTTATTTTAACCATGCACTATTTAACCTTTTACCCAAAATGTCAATCCATCATCTTATAACTATTTTTTTTTATAATCAGATGAGATCAGATTCACTCGGATGTAAAGGGGAAAAATAGATGTTTTCTAATGTTTAACATTTCCACCAAATAGAAAGGGACTGAGACTGAAGTCTGATCTCGAAGTAAAATGAAATATTTTAAAGAGCATTAAATGAAGAGTAACTCCAGTGAAATCACGCTAATGGTCTCTCACTAATATGATGATGCGTGGGAGGATTTATATGGTAATATAAAGTGTTCACGGTATGATGTATAACTGTAATCTTAACTTATATCATGTAAAAACAGAAGTTTGCTAACAGTTGTGTGGTATATAATAAGATCTTGTAATATTAGCAGATTGCAGCTGTTTTGTTTTGTGGAAGAGCACTTGATGTCAGAATGTGGCGTTCTGAATTTCGAGAACTGATGACTGCTGTATCTGTGGCTGATTTAGTAAAATGGACATTAGCCTAATCAGGACAGTTTATAATCGGGTACCGGCTGTTGGAATGTGGTCTGAAAGGTCGAGCAGTTTTAATTTAAAGGTACATGTAAAACAGAAAGAGTGGAGGAATGTCTGTAGTGTTCAGAAGTACATACTGTAGAAAGTATCACCATGTGAAAGGTGTTCCCAGGCCTTCACACGTAATGTGAAGCAACCAGAGACGTATCCATGTTGCCTAATGAACCCAACATCTGACTGAATATGTTTACAATAACACTATGCTGAGCTTAACGCATTACTAGACGTTGCTGTAGTTGCAGAGCCAAAAATGTCACACAGATAAACATACAAATGTGAAACAAACCCAGCTGTCATCTGAGTCAAGTTAGTGGGACCAAAACTTCTTGGTAGTGGATTTACGATTCCATTCAGATTAATTTAGTGCGCGTTTAAAATTTCACAAATTTCAACAAGGTCCACGGCTTACAACCTGGAGATCGCAGGTTCGAAACAAGCGTCCACTGGCCAATCACGGGCATCTGTGAGCTCATTCGTACAAGGGGATGGATAGCGCTTTCTGTCTGTGTTATGCTGAATGCACATGTACAGCAGTTCGTAAAGTTGCAGCTGGCAGCATCGTGTGTAACAGAGGGGACACGGGCTTGCTTCCTCAGCTCCCTGGTTGGTGGTGGTGGTGGTGATGTGTGATGGGGAGGCAATACATGGTGGGTGGGAATTGGGTATGATTTAAGAATTAAGGGGTGAAAAATCCTAAAATAAATAAATAAATAAATGCTGCACTTTCAGATCCATCTCTTCATAATCGCTGTAAACACAAACAGTACAATGATCTGTTGAAGACGAATGTAAGAGGAATTATTTTGCCACTACTTACTGGTCTTTGCTTTCACACAGGACTTACCCAGGAATGTATGTAAAAATGATCCGATTGGTAATAGCTAGGAACAACTGTTACCTGTCTTAATTTTGTACAGTAGGACATAAGGCATGCTGAGCATAGTTAATCACTTCCCTGCGGTTTGTCCGTTCAGATCAGCTGTATGCATGAATGATCAGAAGCTGGAAAGGGGGATGAAGAGGAGGGTTTTTCTTTATTCTGTTCATTGCTGTGTCCATTCTGAGTCAACTGTAATAGTGTACTGCAAACCTCCATGTAACTTCATTTAGAGAATGCACTTTATTCATGAATAAATAAATCTACCCAGTGTATCATAATTTAATAAGAAGCATACAGTGCTAGTTTGTGTATTTTTATTTTGACCGGCCTTGTGACTCGTCTGTACTTGTGTTCGGACCACAGACACCTCAGAAATCGTATGCAAATGAAATATGGTAAGTACATCAACATGGCATTAATACTGTCATTTGTCTCTGGTAGTTTTGTTTATTTATTTATTTTTGATGTGATATTTTGCCTTTAATTTGGGACCCTGTGGGACTCTCACGTGCTCTTCTCTTCTCCTCTGAGCACAATGCTGCTGGTGAAAATGAAGTGGGAACACTAGCACTCATTGTAGCGCACTGATGTTCTGGTATATCATCACTAGAACTCCATCAGCCATGCTTTATGAACTTCCAAAATAAACAAAAATGTTTAGCAGAAACGCCTAAGCCTGATTATGATTCTGGTTTAACACAGAAGAAACCTTCATCTCATCATGAATGTGTAGCTTGGGGAGTTTTTAGGGGTTTAAATAAACGCACTGATCATTTTCACAAAAGAAAAAAATATAAATAGAATTTAATTTAAACACTTTCCAGTATTTTACAACATTCCCATATTTACAGTGCAGTGATTGGTGTAGAAATCCTAAACCCTCCAGTGTTTCATCAATACAGAACCACGGCTTCTCGTCCGGCCCGAACCTGAAATGTTTCAACCTTTTTGCAGTTTTTACAGGAAGGGACCGGGCTGTTGGGTTCGGACGGACAGAGCCGGTCCACTGTCAGGTTAAGCCTGGTGCAGTCTGAAATCAGGTGGTCTGAGGAAACCGGGCAGGGACTCGAGCTGCTCTTCGGGAACAGAACGCGTGACTCTGCGCATGCACTGAACGAACAGGGACGGCGGACACTGACCCGACAGCCACTGGAGCGCCTGCTGCCCGATGAGGCGGCTCCAGCGCGCGGGGTTCTCCCGCAGGTCCGCTCGCATGCGGAAGCGAAGCGCGGGCATGAAGAGCACCAGGTATCCCAGGCACACGCGCCTCGCGCGCATGTCCACGTCGTTCTGGCTGATTTGTTGCAGCAGGCAGTCCAGCGGTGTGTCTCCGGCGCGATCCGTGGCGTACGGGCACGCGCCGTGGCCCAGCAGCAGCAGCACGCACTCGGGGCGCGCCAGGTCGCACGCCAGGTGCAGCGCCGTTTTGCCGCCCTGTGCGTGCGTGCACCCGCGGTGATTCAAGAGCAGTTTTTTCTCGCCGTCGTCGGCGAAGTCCTTAAGGGTGTCCATCATCATCTTGAGAATGTCGGTGCGGCTGTAGCGCACGGCCACGGCGACGTGCGGCGCGCCGGAGTGCGCGCAGCAGCGGAAGCTCGCGCTCGGCATGGCCAGCGCGTGCACGGAGAAGCGCTGGAGCAGGTGGCGCGCGTACTGCTGGTGGTCGTGGACGAGCGCATAAAGCAGCGCTTCGGAGGGCGAGAACGCGCACGCGCGACCTTCGTCCTCCCAGTGAAAGGCTTCGGTGGCGCGGATGTCCTCCAGCAGCCACACCGGCAGCAGGTCCCGCACCGCCCGGTAGAAAGCGAGCGAGGTGCGCTGACACTGCTTCTCTGATTTGTAATCTGCGCGACGCTCGTACATCCCCAGGTCCAGAGGCATCTTTACTCGCCTGTACCCTCCCGTGCACGCTATTGGGATTCGAGCTGATCTTAAAACTGTTCGGGAGTTTTTGCAGGTTGGACTTTGTGCTCAGGGCGGAACATTGAAACATCTGCAGGTAGTTCAGAGCTGTTATTTGAACTGTAGCAGTCAGTACCCGTCTGTAAATCCGTCTGAGTTCTACACCAGGACAAGCTCGGCTGGTTTAGTGACGCCACTACTGTCTTCCGCCGTCAAAGCCCGCTTAACCCGTGTTCTGCCCTTTATATACCCCAGCGCACTGACACGCCCCCTTCTTCTCCGGCGCGCACCGGGTTCTCACGCACGTGTTTCATTGGCCGCGAGTGGAAGCATGCAGTTGTGACGTCAGTTAGGTCATAATGACCTGTACAAGTTTCCATGTAGAGGAGCGCAGCAGGGAAAGAGCACAAGGGGGAACAGCAGGGTGTGTCAGGTATCCAGGGCTTTACTTTACACAGCAGCTCAGATTTTACACCGAAACCCCGCCTGGATTTCAATCCACTCACTTTTCCAAACTTTAGATTGTGATGATAAACCAACACCGTTATCAAGCACTTAGGTGCATCATAACAAGATGGAAACAACTCATCACCAATACCAACCCTGTCATGCATCAGTTCATTTAAAATACATGCAGTCGTCAGACTTTCTTTATAAATACTGAATACAGTATGAATTATTACACGGGGCAGTGGAGGCCCGGTGGTAGGGTGCTGGCTTACTGATCCGAAGGTCGGGGGGTTCAAGCCCCACTATCAGCAGGTTGTCACTGCTGTCCCCCCAGTGCAGCTAACTGGGTTATCAACGGCCGGCCATGTTTCTCACTGTCTGTGGTGAGAGAAATGTAGAAGAACCATTGCTGATTTTCATTAAGAGTAGGCTGCATTGAGTTGCCGTCAGCGGGTTTCTGTGATGGCCTGGCGAGCTGTCCAGGGTGTACTCTGCCCTCGTCCAGATTCGGCTGAGATGGGCGTTATCACGCTTTAGAATGAAGAAATAAAGCATAAAAGTCTCATTTTAGTTTGTTTTTCTTGTATTTATGAAGCTGGTTACTTTCTGTTTTCGTGTACTTTGTAGGCTGATCTCTAAAATCCTCCCTGTTGCGTCCACAGCACATACGGGGTTCACCTCTACAGTCTCTGTCTCAGTTAAAATATATAAATATAAACTTTAAACATTTTGTTTTATTTTTATTGTACTTCCTGGTAGTGTATACTTCAAGTGCAGCGTTCACCTGACCATCTCTGTCATGGTTAAAGCATGCAAATATAAACCATAGAAACCTCAGTGTGCTTTTTTGTTTTGTTTCGGTGCCTGTGCAGTACATGCTAAAACAATGCTGCACCTCAGGCTCGGTGGATGTGTATAAAATGAATGAACATTCTCCTCCACGTCATTATTCCTGAATATAAACACCATGTCCTCCACGGTGTTTAAAACAAAATAGTTTAATTATTGAGGAATATATTTGTTCAGTTCCATTTAATTTATTTAGTACTTTTAACAGTGATTACTTTCACAAAGCAGTTCTCATCTATTATACATTCATCATTCATTCATTTTCTGAAGCGCTTAATCCTAATTAGGGTCGTGGGGAGGCTGGTGCCCATCTCAGCCGACACTGGGCGAGGGCGGGGTACACCCTGGACAGCTTGCCAGGCCATCACAGGGTAGAAACACGCTGACGGCTATGCAGCCTACTGACGAAATCAGCAATGGTTCTTTTACATTCCTCTCATCACAGACAGTGAGAGACATGGCCGGTATTTGATAACCCAGTTAGCTGCACTGGGGGTCTTCTATACATATATACACATTTACAGTAGTGTGTAGTGATGATGATACACTTAACAAAATGAAGATAAATCAGAAACCAAGTACTATTCAAGTATTTATTTCATGTAATAT
>JBCNYH010000023.1:28214713-28229683 GCA_039654325.1 Tandanus tandanus
ATTCTCTCTCTCTTTCTCCCTCGTTCTCTCTCCCCCCCCTTCTCTCTCTCTCTCTCTCTCTCTCTCTCTCTCTCTCTCTCTCTCTCTCCCCATTCTCTCTCTCTTTCTCCATTTTGTCTCTTTCTTCATTCTCTCTCTTTCCCCATTCTCTCTCTCTTTCTCCCTCATTCTCTCTCTCTTTCTCCCTCATTCTCTCTCTGTCCCATTCTCTCTCTCTCTTTCTCCCTCATTCTCTCTCTGTCCCATTCTCTTTCTTTCTCTTTCTCTCTTTCTCTTGCTCTCTCTCCCCATTCTCTCTTTCCCACCATTCTCTTTCTCTCTCGTTTTGTCTCTCTTTCATCCCTCCCACCCTCTGAGCCTCTATCCTTCTGTTTCTCTTCCTCTCTTTCTTTTTCATCTCTCACTCTCTGACCCTCTCTCTCTTCCTCCCTCTTTCCTTCCCCATTTGCTCTCTGTCTCTCTCATTCTCTCCCACGCTCTTTCTTTCTCTCACCGTCTGTTTCTTTTTCTCTCTCCCTCTGTATGTCTTTCTCAAATGTGCTCTTTCTCTTTCTCACACCCTTTCTCCCTCACCATCACCCTCTCTCTCTCTTCATGTAACCCATATCTTAGTGAGTAATCAGAGCGTGTGCACACTTCCAAGCACCCAGAGTGTAAAGTATATGACATTATAAAGTACTTACTGAGACTCCTTAAAGATATGTGAGCCATCACAGTGCAGTGGGTATTAAGTGGGGACATGTTACTAGTTTTGGAGTAACTCAAATCTGGAGAAAATCACATTTAAAATTCAACAAAGTATTTAATAATTTCCGACTTAATATCCACTTTGCTGTGATGGGTCACGGATGTTTAAAAAAAAAAATAAAAAAAAAAATAAATTGTAGTAACAAATGGCATCAGTCGACAATTATACTTTCAGCAACATTTTGCTTGTTTTTTTAGCCTCACTGTTTCACCAAACTAATTCACACCTTCTGACCAATCAGACTGAAGAACTGAACTGTTTCAGGATATAACTTCTCTCCATCTTTCACTCTGCCTTCTTCACCCCTTGTTTTAAACAGTGGACGAGTACATCGCGATAGCCAAAGAGAAACATGGGTACAATATGGAGCAGGTAACCTCTTTATCATGTTTTTGTATTTCAGTGCATGTACGATTCACGTGTTTCTCGATTTTATTCACGTTCAAACTTCGTGTAAACAAGCTACTTATCAAATAATCCAATAGTTCATTAGAAAGTGTATTTGCCTGAATATAATGGTACATTTCTTCCTAACAGGCATTGGGAATGCTTTTCTGGCACAAACACAACATAGAGAAGTCTTTAGCAGACCTTCCCAACTTCACTCCGTTCCCTGACGAATGGACAGTAGAGGACAGAGTACTGTTCGAACAGGGTTTCAGTTTTCACGGCAAGACTTTCCACCGAATTCAGCAAATGGTGAGTCGCCACAAGAAATTCTAGCACAGTTCTTATCAGGAAGTACACTAACATTATATCAGGAGTTCAGTTTAGCCATCCATTTTAAATCTGCCAGTTATAATCCTCATCCTGGCACTTTAGAGAAGTCATGGTGATTCATTTACTTTGATTTCTTCTTATCCAGTTAGCAACTTTAACACTGATTGATCTTAATGGTGTTGTTGTTTTTCTCAGCTTCCAGACAAGTCGATCGCAAGCCTCGTTCGATTCTATTATTCCTGGAAGAAAACGCGCAGCAAAACCAGCGTCATGGATCGCCATGCACGCAAACAGAAGCGAGATCGTGAGGAGAGGTCAGACATTCATATACACACAGTCAGGTCCAGAAGTGTTTCAGTATAAGCTGCTAAAATAACATAAACTTTATTATGGTATATTGTTGAGGGGAACCAGGACTGGGTGATGTGGGGAAAAATCTTATCACAATTATTTTTTCCATATCAGTCCGTATCAACTTGAAGTTCTCTTGTTCTCCTGAGTGAAAAATGAGGGTATCATCAGGTTAATTTTGGTGTAAATTACACCTTGATATCGATATTTATCACAATATATAATTTATTAACGCTGTCAGTTTGAGCAGTGTCACGATAATGATAATACCTAGAGCTCGGGCTGGGCGATATGACCTAAAAATAATATTGTACATGTCTCAAGAAAAGGGGATATTTCTGCTAAATGGTGATACTCGTGATATTCAGTAATTTATATACGATATATCGCCCGTCCTTTTTTATGTCCAAACTGAGTGAAGTGGAGTAGGAATCACATTTTTTAAATGTTATATTTTATTTATTTATTTTAAAAGACTTGAAGTAATTGGACGCACTAACATTAACTAATGTTAGCTGTTGCAAATCGTATGGTTTAAATTGCTGCCTGAAACCCATAGACATCAGCAGACACTGGGTTTCTTCCCTGTTCGTGCTCTTTCAGCAGCTCTCTTCAGTTCCTGTTTGTTCTTGCCGTTCTTGTTTTGCCTTCGGTTTTGCTTTCAGTGAGTGAAATGCGTGCTCCGCCAGATTCAGGTGGTTGACTCGGCCACTGCAGAGCATTGCCTTCTCTTCCCATCATACGGGTGCAAGCCGATCTGTTTATGGAATGTTGTTTCAGTATGTACAGGCTTTTTAGATGTTATTGGCTCTGATGTGATCCTACTTTTTATGTCAAGGCAACAGAGATAGTCAGGGCATAAAACGTTATGTTCTTGCGGTGTTCGTCCAGGCCACTCTTGTAAACGCGATGTCTCAAGGACACTTTGAGGGGCTTTTTTTGTACAAATGCCTCATCTTGACTCAAAGATGAAGTTATTAGATTTTGGAGGTCGAATGTCAAGGTGACTGCAGTCTCACCGAGCAGAAGCATATAACCACCAGGTAGGGGTGGGTGGTATGATAGAAAATTTTCTATCATTTTATAAATAACTTTATATCACGCTAACAGTATGTATCACGATATACTATTTTTCCCATTAATTTAATGAATGGCTGAAATGAGCGTACTGTGCTTTCATCACATTTTCATTATTTTTTTTTTTTGTTTATTTGGACCTTCTGTTTCCACACAAGTGAAAATACCAGACTAGTCTGGCTTCATTCATTCAGTGCAATTTAAAAATTACAGTATCAGGGATGGAATTTCAAATAAATATGCTATTAGCCAGCAGGGCCAGTAAGGTAAACAGAAATACTAGTCCTTCACCATATGGCCGGCAGGACTAGTGATAATCATATTCTACTGGCCATTAATATTATTGAAATCCAATAAAAATTCAAGGCAGAAAATATGGTTTGTAATCAAGTTTTTATTAAACAAGATGCAGTTGACTTTTCAACAGAATACGTGTCTTTGACAAAAACTCTACTCCGACTTCATTGCAACAGACTCTTCAATCAGCTCACAGTCTGACCATTCGTCCGAGTCCATATCACTGCTGTCACGATCACTGTGTGCTCCTGTCGGAGACTGTCCCGATGCCCTATAGGATTTATACTTTTAAAGTTATACTAAACCCCCCACTGTCAGGTATTCTGAGTAACTGTAGAGTAAGTGGGCGAATGGGGAGGAAGGTGGGGGGGCTACATGCTAGAGCACGACATGCATTCTATAGACTATATATCCATCCATGCATTTAGTCGTGCTCGAGCATATAGCCCCCCATTTGCCCACTTACAGTTTACTACTATACAGTTACTCAAAATGCATGACAGTGGGTGGTTTAGTCACAAACCTGCAGGTGATCATGGTGATCTGGGAGTGTGACCGCGCCGGTACTAGAAGTAGTAAGCCTACTATCTTCCAAATGGGCTCCAGATGAAGTAAGACTATCCGACAAGTTTTTGATTTCATAGGTACTGGCGTTCGCATTTGTTTGTGTCGTAGGTGCTGTAACAGTTGATACAGGGATGTGTATACCTTTAAGACGTTGTTTCTAGCTGCACCAGTAGATGGACCATGCACCATGAGTGCGTTTTATTTTATTGCATGGGTTTATTTTGAGCTCCAGCTTTACTTATCATTTATGCCTCTCAACTCAGGATGACATTTTGGGTTATGTGTTTATTTTCTCATGTGTGAAGTAGTAGCCATACAACCTGACTTTGTAAAGAGGAGATACGTTTAATAAATGACCAGCGCTGTGGACAACCCCAATGCAGTGTGGATGTATCTGTTCCAGTACACACAAGCTAGGTTAACCTAACTCAACCCCTGGCCAAGAACCCAAAGTGTTACAGTACGCTGTCTTACTCTTCGCTCCTCTCCCGTCACACGTTTTGGAGCTGTTCGTTTGGCACCTTAAATTCTTCCACATTATTTATTGAGTTTATCTGTGGAAATAGGGAAAGAAGCCAGTCCTTCACAGAACAAAGTAACGAGCAACGTGATTGGTCAAATGTCAGGTTCACTCACTGACAACGAAAAAGAGCACTCGCTATTCGACTTGACAGGTTGCGCGTATGTGTATCTACTGAATACTAATTTCGCATACGGCATTTTTGCCTGAACAAACTGATACATATGAATACTCACCCCATATTTTTTGCCAGTTTGCCGAGAGGACAACTAATTATAGAATTTGCTGATCATACTACTCATCCTAAACATTTTTTATTCACCAAGGGCGAGTGGGTTAAATTCCATGCCTGCAATATCACTCAAAGGCTTGAGTTTTTCTACTGATTTGCTCTTGTATAATTTCGAAAAGCTATAAAAAATAAACTAGTGTGCAAATATCTGCTACTGTAGCTTGAAGTTTAACTCAAAATCATTTTTAAAGTTTTAAAAGGCTTATGTAAGGCTGTGTGGTGCAGCTTGATAATGCTCCTTTTAAATTTCTACCCGGCATTCTCCATATAAACTTGGTAACTCAACATCAGTGAAGTGTTTGAGGCTAGGCATTACATACCTGTGATAGAGGGTGCTGACTAACTCTCTGAACCCTGGCTTTTCAACAGTATGAATCAGGACCATGTCCTTACATATGTGTGTCATTATGGCATGTGTAATTTTCTTCCATCTTGAGATTCCTTGTCATAGGGATTGCTTCTGGCAAAAGACTGTCATTTAATTAGTCTCAAAACACTTCTTTGCTTCGCACGTGCACAGAACGGGTACTGCTTACACTGCTTACACACGCTCGCTTGCTGGCTTTCCTGTGTTTGGCAGTGGTACAACCATGGTGATTCAGTGATTATTTGGTTGGTTGATTGCTTTTTTACCCTCGCGGTATAAACAGTATATATATATATCTATACCGGTGGAGAAGTTATACCATCAAGACTTCTTAAGGCTTGTTAGTGCAATAACTTTGAAAGGAAATACATAGGTATACATACCAGATTTGAAATTAAATAATACATTTTAAAAAACTTTGTTTTTCTTACGTTTACATATGTCCCCTTTTTACAAGCTGATAATAATCAGATGCATAAAGCCAAAATCCCACCTTTCCAAAAGTTCTGTTTCACATTATTTTTAAAGGCTGGAGATGAGTTCAGAACCTCACTGCATCACTAAAATAACATTTTCAGATTCAGTCTTCATGTTCATGGGTGTTAATCATTAAATAGGTATATTTTGTGAGGTGTACATTTGTTGTATTAAAATTAAATTACTACTCCTTTTGTTTCTAAGTGATGACGAGGCTGAGGAGAGCAGCTGCATCTCTCCAGGAGACGCAGAATTGGAATCAAGCAAGGAGGAAAAAAAAGAGGTGGAGATTTATTTTTAATGTAAAAGTTCTCTACATGTAAATTAAAATGGAAACCGATCTGGTGTACTTTCTTTGCTGGTGAACTTTTTGCAATTGAACTTGTCAGAGTCTTTTAACTTTGATCTGTTTTGCAATGTTTTCCCCCTTCCATTAAAGATTGAAGAATTCTCTTTTCCCCCTCAGGGTTCATCAGGACTTGAAAAACAGGACACAAAACCTGCACCTGTCCAGAAGGTAGCAGTACAAATTTAAATAAATCCATATCTAGACTAACATGACAACTTCACTATTCAGATTGATTTGACACGGTCTAGCCCTTTTATGTATGCATTATATTACGCATATGGTTTATGATCCAGTATGCATTCAGCATCATCCATTTTCAGATTCAGTTGGTTAAAGTGACTATGTAAGTAAATCGAGACTAAGCTGGGCATGTAGTCGATAGTGTAATGATATTACTGCTGTTTGTCATGTGTGGCCAGTTTCCAATTATTAGGACATTTAAAACAGTGGAATATGCACATCAGTGGCTCAAGTTTAAGTCCAGTTATAAACCCCTTTTCAGCCAGCACCTCAGACAGACAAGCCGGCTCACATTAAAAAGGAAGCACAAGGTTCGAGGAACCATCAGCGAGCCAAGAGAAAGCCTCCCAAAGGCATGCACCTGAACCAGAGTGATGTGACTGCCATGTCGAGCAGCGGCCCAGCTGCAACCAGCGTTCTTAGGCAGCTGGATATGGAGCTTATCGCCATTAAACGACAGGTTTGTTGTGTCCAGTCTTCAAAAAAGGTGGATATCACTGAAGAGTTCCATCTCAGGATTGCTCAGTGATTTCCACTGAGCCGGATGCAAGTAATTGATGTAGTATATACTACATGGGAAAAGCAAACTGAAATGAGATTTTATTATTTATTCTTATACAGTTAATTGATTCAAGCATTCTCCCAAGGGTATTGCCAATTATTCACCCACCATAGGTTAGTGCTTGTTTTATATGTACTATGAGGCAACATAACTTTTTTTGTAGTTTTGTATATATTTTAACCATGACTGAGGCAGGTGAGGTCTGCACGCTGAGCATAAGCACTATAATGGTGTCTTGTTAAACCCATTCAGAATTTTAATTCATACTATGTGTAAACACAAGAAACAAGATTTTAATGGTTAATCTAATTTTAGTCTGTTTTTCTTGTATTTCAGTGTAGTATATACAATAACCCTAAGGTTAGTAGTCTTTCACCACCTAGCTGCACCTCCATGTATGACACCTCCTCTCATCTCATGAAGCCTGTTCCTCAGTGCAGGCTGATGAAGTCATGTTTGGTGGAAAAATATGCCCTATTCTTAAAGAAAAGAAAAAAAAAAAAGTTCCTTCTTCGGGACTATTCAGTGACATCCACCTCGCCTTTGGTGTATAATTGTCAATTAACCTCTAGATAGCAGACCAATCAGGTTGCGCCGTCCCTGTGTAGTGTATCTATACTAAATCGATTTATTATTAACCTAGAGTAATGAGCATGGGCTGAATGTCATGGTGCACATTTAAACATGTGATTGTGAAACCTGTCTGCAGATCCAGAGTATCAAACAGAAAAACAGCGCCCTAAGAGAAGCGCTTGATACAGGGGTGGAGGAGTTTCGGCCCCCTGAGGTACTCACACCATTCAGTTGTAGTATGATGTATCTCCTCAGGAATTCCTCTGGATTTGAGGAAGTTCTTGTTTCCTGGTCTAATTTAAGTGTACTGTTTTTAAAGGTAAATCAGAAGTTCAACACCCGCTGGACTACAGAGGAGCAGCTTCTGGCAGTACAAGGTAGATTTTTAAATGTAGTATATTTCTAATGTAGGACGGTTAAAGTCCTGAGAAGTGTAGTTATACAAATGTAATGATGGTAAAAGGAGAGAGAGGGAAAGAGATGAGAGACAGATAGATGGATAATTATATCTCGGGTTTTCCAGCTATAAGGAAATACGGAAGAGATTTCCAGGCCATTTCCGATGTCATCGGCAACAAGTCTGTAGTGCAGGTGAAGAACTTCTTCGTTAACTACCGTCGTCGCTTCAACCTGGATGAGGTTCTGCAGGAGTGGGAGGCTGAGCACGGCGTGGAAGCCTCCAAGAGCTCGGAGGAGGAAAAAATGGAGGTGTCATCTGAGGAAGGAACCAGCACCCCTGTACCACCAGAGGACCAGAAGGAGGTCTGAAGGTCTTGAATCAAGACCACACGTCCCATATCCTAGCAATAACAATTATTAAAGATTCCAGATGTCAAAATTTTGGTAGCACTTGAAAAATTACTAAATATTTTTGGTGACTCCCCCTTTTTTTTCTTTCATGCCTCAGCCCAATAAGTGTGAGGGGTGTCTGTCTCTCCACCTGTCCAACTGTCCACAGTTGCATTCTGTGCCCAAAAGGGCTATTTTTGTGTGTTTGATGTTGGGACTGGGTAACTACACAAACCTATTGATTTTTGTACCAGCCAACATATGGTCACCGCATCTGCCATCTTGAATTTGCATTACGCGCACTAGCTTAAAAACGCCATCACTGATCATCACCATTTTTGGTGTGGATGTTGGGAACGGGTAACTACACAAGCCTATTGATTTTCTTCATGGTATGATATTTAATGTGGCCACCACAGCTGCTTGAATCTGTGTTCCACGCATGAACTCAAAGGCACCATCACCGATCATCACCATTTTTGGTGTTCATCTTAAGATTAAACATTTTATTAGGAGTATTGGCCACTTTGTACGGCTATTTTTTTTCAGCAGCTCCTGGTGATATTAAACTAGACTACAAACGGAACAGAAATGCTTGTTGATTATTTCATTATTAAAACATTTTGATAATCTGTTGTGTCTAGACTTTTCCAGGAGGTGCATGTGTAATACCCCAGGATCTGGCGCTGTGTCTGTTAGCGTACTTCCTTTAGTATACTTTCATGGAGTTCACCATGTGTACTTGTGTAGTGCGTGAATTATGATCTTGTACTGTAAGCTATGTAACTTCTGGAAGTGGAGTCATTTTCCTCACCAGTAATAACAATCATACCATTTACATTTTGAACATGTGGCAGGCACCCTTATCCAGAGCAGCTCAGGGTTAAGGGCCCAACAGTGGCAGACAGGTGGTAATGGTGCTTGAACACCTGGCCTTAACCACTGAGAAACCACGGTTCCATTTGACCATAAGTATTTTGATTTTCAGAAAGTTTTAAAGCCCCGCCCTTCTGTACATGGTCTAGACCCGGTCTATTCAACTGGCAGTCCGGCCCGCAAGACACTTTGCACTGGCACTTTGAGTTGGCTACTCTATTTTTTTAAAAGTAAAAAAAAAAAACCTGTATATTATTAAATAAATTATTAATTTAGAAAACAGGTCAGTAATTTTTTTGCATGAGTGTGTCACAGCGGTTTATCTCTGTTTGCCCCGCCTCACTGTCACTATCATGAACCAATCTCCTTTTGAAGTCTCCGTCCTCCGCGTGCTCTTCCCGCCGATAATCTTCTTATAGCTCGGTAACTCGGACAAACTGTCTCTTTCTACTTTAATAAAAACGAGAAGTTGATTGGGAGAACAGGCGGATTAACAGTGAATAGACAGAAGTGTTTTTATCTGTCTGCTCGAAGCCTGTGTGTCTGCTGTGGGTTCTGATGCTCTCCAACAGAACATTTTGGTCATTCTTTCACATGAACACTATTAAAACTCAATCACGCTTCTCTGCGCATCTGCACCACTGTTTGCGTGTTGCTCTGACAACGTTTACACACCTGAACTTCACTGGTCTTACTAAATCAAAACATCTCGTTTCTCTCATTGGATGTGAAATGTTGGTGACTAAATCAGTTCAGTAACAGTTCTGTTAATCAAACTAGTAATTCGGATTGATTTATGAAGAGGTTGAATATTGTAGTTAAAGTTTTATGCCCGTGTGTTGATATTCACTTTATCTTTTTCTTATTGTAATATTTAAAACTGAACCTTTCTGTCTTATTATTCACTTCTTCTTTCCTTTTTCCTCTTTCTCTCAGTATTATTATATTTCAAAGCCTTACTTTCCTTTCTTGATATTCACTTAATTCTCTTCTTCTTCTTTTTAATATTATTATTCACTCATATATTGTTGTAGTTGTATTTAATACCATACTACACTCCTGTTGTGTGAAGTGGATGTTGTCTGTTAGTTTTAAATTCTAAATGTCTGTGATGCGGCTCACCCGGATTGATTACTCAGCGTGGTGTATGTTGCCAGATGAATGTAGAAATGCTTTGGGATTATACGTCGTGATGTAATACAATGCACTAATGTTATACATTTATAAAATACAGTATATGCACTTCGATGTTGTTGTTGTACTTTACTGTATCTGTAGCTTTTAAAGAGTTTACTCGTTTTTCAGGCCGTATTTCTTCGGCCCCCCATTTGGGATTGTTTTCATGACCCAGCCCTCATTCCAAATTAATTGAATAGCCCTGGTCTAGACTGTAAACAGCAACAGTTTTATCATTTTTTTATAAATCCGCCTTCGCCCAGAGTCGGCTGAAATAGCCTCCAGCCTCCCCACAACCCTAATAAAGGATAAAGCCATTCAGTGAATGAATGAATGAATGAATGAACGAAGAAAGTAATCTTAGGAAGACTGTTGGAATAACAGCTTGTTCTTTTTGTCCAGGATCCAGTGCCCACAGAAGCACAGACCTCCTCTGCCTCTTGAGTGCTGGCGGCTGAGACAGCCGATGCTTCAGATCCAAACACAGTTGAAGGCATGCTGTGCTGACGAGGCACCGGCACGTACCCACCATTCCCTCCAGTTTCCTGCTGCTGCTCCTTGACTCAGCTGAAATCGATGATTCTTACCTCTCCTACAATATCGGAATCTCAACTTGCCCAACCCAGGACTTAAGGATAATCTCTACTTTTGTATTGTCACTGCCAACAGGACGTGGTCTCTTTGTCAGGTCAATGTTGTGCCTGGCGCTCCAAGCGCTGTATCTGAACCTTCAGAAACCCCCAGGATGCTGGATGAATTTTGTGACCTCATCAACCACAGAGTAAAAGCTTGACTTCTGTTGAATTTCAGTTCATAACCTACTAGGTAGCGTAGCATCCAGCTCTTGCGTTTATATTTTTTCCTTATCAGTTTGTACAGTGATCATATTTAGAATGTTTGCTTTTAGATGAGTTGTCATCATTCACTTATTTATTTGCATAAGTTGTTTTAAAGGAATATTTTTCCAGTTGTGAATGAGCCTGTACTGAAGAGGTCTCCATGCCTGAATCTGAGAGTTGTATCTATCCAGTGATTGGTAATTGGTAGAACAGCCAGCGTTTGGTCCTGCTAGTAAAGGAGATGATCTTCTGTCGTTAAACATATGACCATCAACTCAATTTGCAAAGTTTAGTACAGGGTGACACAATAAAACCTCCCACATTTCAAAGGTAAATAAAAAAAAATTAATAAAGAGAATTTAATTATTATTTTCACACATGAAACTTCATCACTTTTTTTATTCATCATGATTTAAAGATGATCCTTCGCATGGTGGCCGTCATTGTCTACACACCCCTGGAGATTTCTGAAGGCTGTCATGGCTCGACGGGTCGTGTCGGGTGGAACAGCGGTGATCTGAATAGCAACCTTAAGAGCGTCAAGAGTTTGGGGTGGATGAGGATACAATCGTGATTTAAGGTAGCACCAGAGAAATAAATTACAAGGGGCGGGGTCAGGGGTCACCCACCCGACATTACCACAAGATCACCTGATCCGGAAACATTTCCCTCAGCACTTCCAATGATCTTCCAGCTGTGTGTGCCGTAGCTCCATCTTACTGAAACCACACCTCCACTTCTTCAACATCAAGGGGTTCAAGATGGGGTTGGGCCTCCAACAGACCTCAGCACCGCCTCTCTTGATTCACTAAGGTTCATGAGTGCAAATAATAATTTGATTCTCCTTAAACTTTTTATTTATTTTATTTTTTGTCATTTACTTTTGTAATGTGGGAGTTTTTTTTTTTTTTATTAGTGTTTTTATTTATTACGCCGTATAAGGCAGGATGTACATACACTTAAGCGATTTACTTCTAAGCAAATGTGGTGAAGTGAAACAATTTACTGTCTCTTTTTCTTCCTAATACTGGCGCTCCAATTTCTCAGCAATGTGCTACATGGTCCACACCTTACTGTGGAACTCCAGTTGGATTGGCCTGAATTTCAGGTTTGTGTTGTGGAACATTGGATGGATAAAACCTTTTATTATTCATTCGAGAGATGTTCTCGTTTCAGATCGGTGGAAATCCATGAAATAATTCTTGGTATTGCATCGTTGAGATGGGATACGTTGCACCACCGGTACGCGCAACACAGTAACGTGACCGTTTACTTTGGAAATATTTTAAATGAATAATAAAACAATGAATTCATATACGAAATAATTAGTCCAGGAAGGGGTTCATCACCTCGACCAAAATAATTCTCTGTATCATAGTTCAACTCGTTCAAAAATTGCTTATTAACTATTTAATTATAATGAAATGGCCAAGCATGTGTAGGCATCTCGTACTTCCCTTTAAGATATTCAAATAATTGAATTTCAAGTAGAGTTGATTATTATTTTTATTGATTTTGATGTTTTTGAATAGAGCAGTTCCGTTTTATCAGGGTGTCACTCAGTTAGAATTGAAATAGTAATGCATTAAGAAGAAGGTTTAAGGACGGACCGTGATAATGAATGGTGAGGTTTATATGTGATGCGAAATCAATGACTTTAAAAGCAATTGAACTGTTACTTAAATACAGGCTTTTTTATTATTATTTTTAAATATATAATTATTTTGGTATATGCCTTTTTGTTCCTTGGGTTTTTAATGATGTGTACTAAGCTCTGTCTTGCATGCATGGGTAATTATCAGGGATACTTGTTCAAAGTTTAAAGGTGTGTTCTCCAGTAAAACAGGAGGAACATGTGGATGCGAGGTGTTCCAATTTTTAAAAGCACTACAGATGCAAATGCAGGTTACTGAGTTTTTGGACAGTCTTTTTTGGTCAAGTCTGTCCGAGGCTCCAAATTCCCCCACCCCCACGCCCTTCTCCGGTGTTTATTTTCTTACTGTGCCAGAACCACCAATGGGAAGAATTATTTAGTGTGTGTGTGTGTGTGTGTGTCCATGCCTCAGTTTTTAACAATACATACGCTGTCCACATATAACTAGTTTGTCATATTAGCCACATAATAAACCAATGGGATTTAAGGTAAAGAAGTGTGTGTGTGTGTGTGTGTGTGTGTGTGTTTTATGATTCGATCCTGAACACGATGATCGGGATTTTATTCCTGTAATGAGTTTTGCACAGTACTTGTAACGGGTTTAGAGTTAAACAGCGTCCACACAGGAGCCGATGAGTGATAAACAATTCAAGTGGCAAGCGAATCGCCTCGCAGCACAATCGAATCTCGCTCAGGTTGCGAATCACACTTCCTGTTTGAACTCCGCTTTAGTCAGTAATGCAGTCATGAGATGATTGTAGATATTGCAATGAGTCACTGTTTTTGTATAGACAGATAAATAGGTCTCGCAAACTTGCCACCAAAAAGCAGCCTGGAGCCGGAGCATCACGGAGACAGGCAGCTGAGAGACGGCGTGAGAGAGTGTACCCTTCGCACTGTGGCACACCTCAAACCTGGTGGCTGCTTTGGTAGAGGAAATCGATTTAATAGCTTCTACCCATAAAAAGAAAATACACGTATCCTGTAAAAACCGCTCTTAGGGATGCATAGCAGTCCTTTAATGAAGACAGATGTGCCATTACTGAGATTTGATGACTGGCGAAGTTCATGTCGGTTCTTGTCAGTTTTATGGCAAAGCATCTAAGCGATCACAGTGCAAATCAAATAGCCAACTCGTTCCTTTTAATTAGGGCGGAAGGGTGGCGTAGTGGTTAACACGTCCGCCTCACAGCAAGAAGGTCCTGGGCGTTTCTGTGTGGAGTTTGCGTGTTCACTCTGTGCTTGTGTGGGTTTCCTCCGGGTACTCAGGTTTCCTCCCACAGTCCAAAGACATGTACATTAGGCTAACTGGCTGTTGCAAATTGCCCCTAGATGTGAATGGTTGTGTACGTGTGTTATCCCTGTGATGGAGTGGCGATGTATTTAGGGCGTACCGCGCCTTCACCCAGAGTCGGCTGAGATAGGCTCCTGCCTCCCTGCCACCCAAAGTAGGATTAAGCAGGTTGGCGGATGGATGGATGATCAGAAAGAACCTTATTTAAACTGTGAAAGAGTTTCAAAAGATACCAGAGTCAACCATTGACTTAAACACAAGGCCGGCGCTACTCGGGATATCGAGTATGAAAACTAGGCTTTGTACATGCAAACAATCTGCAGGATTGAAGTTTTGTTTCATTTTGCGCTTTGAGTCATATTGTTATACGTGCTGCTAAAATCCCATGATACAAATAAAATTCAACAAAAATCTGGACTTTCGATTTTTTTATGGAAAAGGGAATAAATGATGAAAGAATGTAATTATTCTGTAGATAGAATACTAACACGCGAAATGTTATTCCTTGTCCTTTGGAGATACTATTTCACTTGCTGGGGCAAGTTGAGACACAACGTTCAACAACGTCTATACACGGATAGTGGATTTTAGATCCTCAGTAATACGGCGGCCACCAAAGGCACGTCATGAGAGGGTCCTGTCCAGTCTTGTGTTTGTGTCTATAGGGGTCAACAAACTGCCAGTTCTGTCCAAAGTTAAATGTTTTAATTTGCTGTTTATTTTAGAGTGGTTTACACAGCACGACTTGAAATACAAGATACAGAAAAAAGAAGAGTTAAAGAAGTGTCTCAGGAAATGTCAGCTTTGTGTGAGGATCCAGAACGGCTAACAGCAGAACTAGCTTCAAGTTAAACCCAACAGCACCCGTGTTCTCTCACAGGCCACCCGAGTATGAAATTCAAGAATGACAAAGAACTAAATTCATTATAAAAGCATTAAGCGAGTCTGGAGAAATTCAACAAACAGTCCATAATCCACTGAGACATGCACATTAGGCTAACTGGCTGTTCTTGCCCCGAGGTGTGGGTGAGAGTGCGAATGATCGTGTGTGTGTTGGGCCTGCGATGGTCTGGCCAAAATTTAAGGCCTAAATCCATAAACATACCGGTGAAACTCAAAAAATTTGAATATCGTGCAAAAGTTCATTTATTTCAGTAATTCAACTTAAAAGGTGAAACTAATACATTATATAGACTCATTAC